>JAXGGA010000886.1:0-182178 GCA_038373865.1 Uloborus plumipes
AGAGTAGCTTGGTGACGTGAAAGCTGTTACTGGTCTGAGCATACAACTCTTCATATTCATCAGGTCAGTGGGGCGCAGCGAAGGGGAGATAGGGACAACACCCCATAGACTTTGGTTTGAACATTGTTGAAAATCTAATACAGTAGTCCTTTACTCGTGAAAAGACTTTTGATCACTTCCCCCTCGAAGAAAATTCTGGCTGCACTAGTGCTTTAAGTGTGTAAATCCGATCATGTTTACGTATCGTCCTCTTAATGGTGCCAAAATTTAGATCGTTGGGAATGAATGCGCGCCCTTAGAAACTCATGCTCGTTCTAGCGTTGGGTGCATAAACGAAGCGCGACGTTAGTCACTGGACTCACGTCGTTTCTGCGCTCAACGTTCAGAAGGGAGGCCCCGTAACTTTGGAACTACTAATATGATTGACGCGATTTTTGCTGTCAACACGCATCTTGCCTTCCAGAAGTTCTTTAAATGAAAAAAGAATTTTTGAATTTTTTGGACTGAAGTGGTTTTTGCTCTCCCCTATATTTGATCTTCACACATAGCTTTGCTCTGAAATAGAATAGGGTCAGTTGGGATAACGGGAAGGAGAATTTCAATGTTTCAACATTAGATCTTTTCCCTTCTTTCGCATTAATCTAGACGTAAAATTTTGGGCATTGCGTCCAGTTTCATATGATAAAGTAGTAGAAGTAAATGATACTAATTTTGTGTAAACAAATAACTAAAGTCACTTTTTTAACATCTTCAGTTTTTTTTTGTCATCTGTAGTTTGAAATATATTTTTCTTTTACTCTTTATGATGCCTAAAAATCAATTTAAATTATAAAATTTGAATTTTTTAAAAATTTTTGTTCATCCCAACTGCAGAGGTCTGTGCAATTGAAAAGCTTTAAACGAAAACGAATAAAAAACTACTGTAAATTATTTATCAAGAGACTGACATAAATAAGGATAATTATTGCATAAGGAACAAAAGGAGATTACAAAACATTAAACACAGAAATATTATGAAGATTTGAAATCTGGAAAATTGCAATACATTTTTTAATTTTTCTAAAAGCACAATGAAAATTATCACACAAGACAATAAATTTACAGAAAAACACTTCAAACTCTGTAACTTACCAAAAAAAAAAAAAAAAAGAAAGAAGAAAAAAAAAAGCCAAGACTTTTAAGACGAGGAAATAATATTCCTAAGATTCTGTAAATTGAGCAAATATACTCACCGAGGGTGGTATACAGTTGCATATAATCGTCCTCCAGCCGGAGCTTAGGCATTAATACGAGCACGGATCAAGCAGCTCGTTTTGCAGCATCCAGAGAGTCGAAACTCCTCTAATACATGGGTTCTCTACTCCATGATGCATTTCAAAAGAAAAATTGCTTCATATTTTAGTCATTGATGAAATACATATTAAAAAGTAAAAATAACAAAAATGTGTGCTGTATATATTAAGTAAATGTCTTTAGGCCTGCCATTAACCACCTGTTTCAAAAATATTTTTTTTTTGCGATTTTAAGTTTTACCTTCGAAGTACATGAAGTTTAAAGATTTTAACTTCCTTGTTCTGAGAATACGGACAGTTACACGTTATTGGTTCACAGGAAGAATTTTTTTTCTCTAATATACTTTTTTTTCTCTATTTCGCGGGGCAGAAATTTATATAATTTTCCAAACTCACTGCAGTTGTTCAAAATGTTTGTGCTATAGAAATATCTATCGGCTAAAATGTAATACTAAGTGCAAAGTAACCAAATAGCAAAGAATACTAAACTTTTCTCAAGCTCCCATAAAACATCTGTTCCGGAATATTATTTCTGATCTATAGTTTAGCTTTGATAATTTTAACTCCAATAGACAAGGACGATTCCATTCGTTAAAATTTTATTGATGAAAGTCAATAACATACTGCGATAGCTATGCATCTTTTTCTAATGTCAACAGTCCTCCTTGCTCTTTCCAAGAAGAAATAAATTAGTAGCGAGTCAGGCGTCTTGTTATCAGAGCCATAGCACAAAAATTATAAAATTTCCCTTCACTATTTTTTATATTTATGAAATGGAAATTTCATCAATAATTTAAACCATCTATTGAAAAAGAAGAACTTTTACACAAAAGGTTTTTATGCGCTTAATTTCTACTAATTTCTACATTCATAAACACTGCAAAAAAAAAAAAAAAAACAACCGTTGTTTTTACAGTATAATACTGGCAGCAGAGGTTCCAGTTTAAAACTGTAAAATGCACAGTAACAAACTGTAATGTAGCTAATTTTACAGTTTATTACTGTAAAGCAGAAATTTTAGAGTTTATTACCCCAACTTCAGTTTATTCCCACAAATTAGCTATATTACACAGTGAAAACAACAGTATAATACTGGCATCATCGGTTCCAATTTAAAACTGCAAAATACATATTAAAAAACTAAAATTAGCAATAATAGTTTATTACTGTAAATCAGATATTTTAGTTTATTAGTGCAAAATTAGCAATTTTACAGTTTATTAATGTAAAATTAGCAATTTTTACAGTTTGTTACTATAATATTGGCTGTATTTTACTGTAAAAAATTATCTATTTTTTACAGTGTAGTGCTAAAAAGCATTTCTCTAAACCAGAGATCAGATTTTATGAGGTTATTTTTTTTCTTTCTTTCAATAACACCATCCTATTGAACGGTTGAACAATTTTTCCAATTTCCCAAGATTTGTTCGAGCCGGTTTCTTAAAGAACTCCTCTACAAAAGTTTAGTCACATAAAATATTGCTTGAAGCGTAAAAATGAACACAAAGGTGATAAAAATGGCTGATAGCTCTGTCCCAGGCGTTCTCGTAATGCACTCGCTGTCCAATGGGGAATGAAGGAACTCATATGGGATATACTATATAGGTGCATTAAGATAACTGGGCTCTTGGATTGTTTAACAGAAAGGTAAAGAATAGCATTTGTTTCTTTGAAGTGGAAAATTTAGCTGCATTTCGGAAGTCGACTTGTTGTTGTCAATTCATTTCAGCGTATTTTTCGCGTAATGCTTGACGATGAAGGAAAGGAGCTTTTTTTTTCCTGTAAAGTCCAGCGCAACATTTATTACTGTAGAGGAAAGTGAGGCAAAGTGAAATCATTCAGGTAAATTAGCTTTTTCAAAATGAGCAAATCGGAAATTGTTTTGAAAATTACAGTACATAAAGAAAGAACAATGTATTTTATAAAAAAAAATTTTGTCAGGAAATTTGCTCATTCAAAAAAAAAAAAAAAAAAACTCTATTTTTGCTTGGGTAAAGTGAGGAAAAAACTTCTCCAATGAAGTATATTTTGTTTGATAAAAAGCATTTTTGATCAAATGAATGAGTAAACCAAAGAAAAAATGAATTAATAAATAGGTAATGAACAATAAACGAATGAATAGATAAATTAATGAATGAGAATATTTTAAAAAACATATACACAGGGTGACCCAAAACATCGTGTACAAACTTGGGGTGAATGTAGATAACACGATAGCAAGCAAGAATCACTCAGGAACACATGGCGCAAGCGCAGTGTTGTCGCAATACATGGGCACAAAACCAGACAAAGATTTATGCAAAACAGGTAACAAATAATGATAAATTATTTTAAAAATAAGATTTTACCCTACTGTTTGTTTTTCTTAGGTAAAACCTTCCGCGTATTTACGCATGCGTCAGGTCTTCTCTGATCTTACTAAAATAGGGGGATAGGTAAGATGGTTAAGAACAACAATAAGGGGAAGAATAATAAGACGCATTTTGATCCGTATCAAACAATGTAGAACGATGTAAATTTCAAATACATAGTTTGGTTGAATATGTCAAAAAGACAGCAAATGCAAGTTTAAAATTGAAAACTTCGGAAAGTTCTCCATTCACAACTCATCACCCCTTTCTTAACTGGAGCAGTTCCCGAGTGCTATAGACGCGGTTTTCACGGACCCCACGTTGCAACACATGCAGCTGCAGTTGTAATTTATGCGTTACAATAACAACGCTCCGATCGTCGCAATAACGAGATATTCTGACAGTCTTTCTTCCGACGTTGCGCTATCATTGTAACGCGTGTATTAGAGCTACTCGTCGCCACTTCAAAAAATCGCTAAAAAAACTTTTTAATAAGAAAATGTGGTGAAAAATCATCTTTGCGTAATAAAGTTATGACCTGTTTCGCATCCATCAGTGTCTGGTTCGTGCCCATGTAGTACGACCGCATTGGGCTTGCGACCCCCATATGTTCCTAAGTGTTCCTAGCTTGCTGTCGTGTCCTTTACCTCCACTCCAAATTTGCACACGATGTACTGGATTACCATGTGTATATATATATATATATATATATATATATATATATATATATATATATATATATATATATATATATATATATATATATATATATATATATATATATATATATATATATATATGTATTGTGAATAATGAATTTCGCTCTGATTTGTTTTTAAGCTGTGGGTGAAACAAATTACCTTTATTTTGTTAAAAATTAAAGTTTTCAGTGAAAATTGTATATTTATGTAAAAGAGTAGTATAAAGAGATTTTTTTCACTCCATATATTTTTATGACGCCTTCCTACCTTAACTTCCTCTAAATTTTTCTTTAAGAAAGACGAAAAATAAATGACACGGAAAATGTAAGAAGCCAGGTTTAAGTAAACATATAAAGGAAAACGAAATTTATGATATGTTGATTTTGAAGCTTTTTAGATAAAACACAGACTTGATTTAAATTTGAAGTTTCAAGAAATTTTTCGCCGGCTAAGTTGTCTAGTGGTCAGTGAAGTCTGACGCTAATTTAGTGGTCCCGGGTTCGAATCCCAGCTTGGGATGAATGTACTTTCTCTCTCATGTCCTTGTCTTTTCTTTGCTTGAATGTGTGGTTGTGCTGTCAATGGTTTCTGACCCTATAAACGGATCCCTATCGCATGTGTGTACTGTGGAAATCGGACTTCATACCAAATTACGGTACAGTTGGAAAAGTGAAGCAGTTAACCCTAAATTGCTAGCCTGTCTGGTTTAAGAGAACAACAGTAATAAGAATTTTTTCCACTGGGTTTTATAGTAACTAAATCGGAAACGATTTTTTGAAGAAAACCAATAGTGAACTTTTGTCTTCCAAAAAGGAAATTTCGCAAAACTCTTTTAATAGTAGACAGAATTTTCTTTTATAGATGACAAGATCATACAATATTTGGGGAGTCTGTCAGACACATAGTACTGGAAATAAATCATTAAGAATTACTCCACGAGAACCGTCTAACAATGTTCTTTCTTTTTCAGGGTTACGAGGTAGACAAAGAGAAAAACAGGTTTTGAACGTGTTAATTAGGGTTTCAGACTGGATAATATAGTGCTCCAACAAAATTTGTTTATACTCATTGTTAAAGTATAATTTTTCTCTTAATGTTTAATTTTATAGGTTCACCATCTTACCCACCTTCATTCTTTATCCGAGAGGTGAGGAAAAATGGGGAAAAAGGCTTTTGTTTTTGATCACATATTATTCGGTACTTATGTATGAACCCCACCGTAGCTACTTGGCGGTTGAAGTATATTTGGCAATTTATATTGGCGGTGTTTTAGCGGTTGTTGTTCGCACGTTATCAAAAGCCGCCAAAAAAAAAAAAAAAAAAAACCCTGCCAAATGAACCGCCAAATCTGTAGCTACAGTGGAGTTAATACATAAGTACCTATAATTCACATTTCAAATAAAGATCAATAGATTTTTAATTTTGTAAAAATGAATCTTAATAATTAAAAAAACATCGTGGATTTAACTTCAAATATTTAATCCACCCTAAAACAAAAACCTTTTTTGCAACATAAGTATTATCTTACCCAGTTATTCCCTAATTTTTAATCAATACAATTTTGAAACGTTATGTCTATTGCATTGGTTTAGGACCTACGCATTTAAAGTTCTAAATAAAACTCATGTGATGCTGTTAGGGCATTAAAAATATTTTTCTTTTAAAAGTTCTTTTACGGGTTATTTCTCCATCGAGAATGTTGTTTTTGATCACATAAATGACAACATGGGTTACCAGCGTACGTCCTGAGAATTCCCAAGAGATTCTTTCACATGTTATTTCAAAGAAACGTTAAGAAAATAGAGAAATATATGTATGGCGCTCAAAATGTCCGGATAAAATATAACGTTCCATGAAGTCGAAGAACAACTTTTAGGCGATAAAAGTGTTTGATATTTTCATTCGGGATCATCTGAAACTTAATGAAATAGAATCTCTACTCAATGGAGAATAAAAAAGCCGTTCCAGAAAATCTCGATTGGGGAGAATCGCTGTACTTAAAATGTCTCACGCGTCAGTGAAGAGGTTTATTGGTTATTTAGAAGTAAAAAAAAAAGCTCTTACTTCTCTTAAGTGGATTTGACCTCTGAAGTATCCTGACAATTTATTCTTTTGTAATCTAAGATTTTGGGGTGAAAATTATCATAAAAAGCACATTTATAGTATAGTTTTTAGGTCAAATGTAAACAGCGACAAATGCTCTGTTAAGATCATAAAAATATTTTCTCGAAAATTAATAACATTTCACGCACAAAAGAACTTACTTTCACTTTAAAAGAATTTAGATTGATCTTAGTAAAGTTTTTTTATGACTCATCTTAAAGTTGCTATGAATTAAATTAATGAATTTCCTCTATATAAGTAAATTTAAATGTTTGGCCTTCAGATTGAACGCGGCTGAAGATAAAACTATAAGTGAATTCAAGAATTAGGAAATGAAAAATTTAATGATCTCTGAAAAAATATTGTTAAAATTGTTTCTCTTTGCATTAATGTTTTGTTTTGAAAAGTTATTTCTACAAAGTAACGGCAAAGGGTAATTGAGGCTTACACACCTCGCTGGGTTAAATGCCCTAGTTTTTAGCTTTCATTATTACATCCGTACAGTGCACTTCCGATCATTTTTTTTTCAAAATCAATGGGTCGCGAAAAAGTTTTTAGAATAACGTATAGTAATTTTTTACTATACGTAATTATAGCGATTTAAGTTAACTACTTTTAGGAACTCAAATATAAACAATGTCCTTTCCATTGCCCGGTTGATTGTTTTAATTAAACGTTAAGAGAACATCATAAGAAAGGTTGTTAAAGTTGATTGCGGTCATATGGGCTTTCTGTTTAAACACTACACTGCAAAAAAGGAACTGTTGTTTTTACAGTATAATACTGGCAGCCGAAGCTCTAATTTAAAACTGGGATGAATCCTAGTTTAAGGTCCGGCGATAAATTACTAAATCTGGCAACCATTAGATTTATGGTTTCTAATTTAGGTTAGTAAATTCCTACTTTAGGGTCCGGGTTTGGCGATTTTTTTCAGACTGTGGGCAGAATTAATAAATGGTTGCCAGAAAACCATAAATCTAAATTAGAAACCATAAATCTAATGGTTGCCAGATTTAATAATTTATCGCCGGACTTTAAACTAGGATTCATCCTTTAGATTTATGGTTTTCTGCCAACCATTTATTAATTCTGCCCACAGTCTGAAAAAAAATCGCCAAACCCGGACCCTAAAGTAGGAATTTACCTAAAACTGTAAAATGCACAATAATAAGCTGTAAAACGGTCGCGCAGTCGGGTATCACATTTTACAGTTTCTTACAGTAAAGTTAAAAATTTAGTTTATTGCATTTATAACTTTTATAATGCTATTTTAACTGATTTATGCATCCCGGCGTGAAACGAACTGCCAGGCTGTGAGGGGAATTCGCCTCAAAAGCAGCAATTTCGTTTTTAATAATAAAAAAAAAATCATATATGTTAGTCCTGATTGATTTAATGCAGCAACTAGACCTACGTTAAGAAAAGGGTTAGGCATTATATTCCATTTTTCAGAAGCAAAACAGTTTTTCTAAATATTTTCTCTTAGGTGGAGCGTGGTACCCAAAGATTCTCTAAATATTGAGTAACAAATATTAATGAGACATGTAATATAAATAAGGTACATTAATCGGGTATCACATTTGTGATGTGTTTAGTTCTTTGAGGACAAAAAACCGTGTCTTAGCTTTGGAAATACAATGTTTTCAGAGAGAAAAATATTTTTAATCCTATAAGTTTTCCCCATTACTTTTGTGCGAATGTGTTATGATTAAGGTTTTAATGTTTCAATTAGTTTTTAAAAATTATAAATTATGTGCATTCGAATTTCATAAAATGAGCTTTGAACTTAGGGAACAAGTATAGCTTATGGTGCGATGGTTAATAAATTGCTGAATTTTTTTGAAAGAAGTTCTTTTTGAAAAAGAAACAATTCTATTTTCCGAATTTTATAAATTCAAAAATATTAAACTTCTTGCTTTCAAAAGCAAATATTCACTAAGATATCTTATCTTGTCATACTTATGCTAGGCTAAGTATTTTACCAGAAATATAATTTTACAGTCATACAGAATAGAAAGAAAATGCAAAAACGAGACATTCCGAAATTTGGGTTGTCTTCCTGTCAAACTTTCTGCTGCCTCAATTTGATGTTCACAATAGAAAAAATGCAACGGCTAGAAACGTATTTCAGGAATGGAAGATGACCCAAAGGTTTTGTATGGGGACACTGTGTCGATATAAAAAGAAAGGTATGTTCGTTTTGCACGCTATGGAGCATTGGCAGACGCGTTTGCCGAAAATGGGGCAAGAGAAATTGCTTTTCTGTTCATTTTATTTCTTTCATAATAGTCAGTTCTAACTCTTTATATGTGTACAGAGAAAAGTTTCTTGAATATTTTGAGAACGGGTAGTATGTCTGTCTTTCCTTGGATGGTCGTGTTCTTCGTAATGAAAAGTTATTTAAAACTAGCTTATTACCCGGCGTTGCCCGGTATTGCATTATGTTTAACTTATTTCATGCTAAAATGAAATAGGTGAGTCTTAATTCATTGCTAATCGTAATTTTTGTTGGAAAAATTTCATATTTTAATTTGTTAAATTTTATCAATTTGTATGCTTAAAGGCTTATCTCCAGTACTCTATTAAAAATTGAAAGGAAATGGTCATTTTGAGACAAAACTTGAATTTTAAGCTTTTTGGATCTTTTTAAAATTTCAAAATCCTGACTATGTAAGTTCTAGTGCATCAAGGAACCTCCGTGCCAAGTTTAATGAAAATCCGACGAAAACTGGATTTGTATAAGGAACAAACATACAAACATACATCCAACTAATACATACATCCATTTTTATATATCTATAAATAAGTTGAAAAAAACTTTATTAATTGCGCTACTTTTTTTTCAATCTTAAAGGAAGCGTCGAATAATTACTCCGTGCAACATGATATATGTCATTTGGATGAAAACACGTGTTTCTTTCATATGTTTGACTGAAAATAGCAAAAAGGCAATTATTATTATTATTATTTTCATCACGCACTAAAATCTGCATTTAAAAAAAATAATTTGCAGTGACCTCCAAACAGTGACTTCTGAGAAAAAAAAACCCATTCCTTGCACGTGGCACCAAAAACATATGACATGAACCACTTGTGTGCCCGAAATGTCCTTACTTCCAATATTGCACAATAAACTCGATTCAATGAAAATAGTTTCAAAGTAACAGTTGATATTTATCTTCTTTTTGAAATTTGAAAAGTGACAATTGAACAATGAAGTAAAAAACGCGTCCTAAAAAAAAAAAAAACTTTTTCAAATGTTGTTTTTTCTGTAAATCTAAGAAGTTCGCTTTTCGTGCGAACAAACACCATTGAGGAAAATATATTTTCTAAAACCTTTATGCTCAAGCGTATTTACTTTCAAAGGCTTAGTAATTAAGAATTATTTTTATGTTGCAATTGTCAATTATTGAATCCGTGGAATATAATCTGACTGAAAATAAGGTTATACTACTTTTAACTATTTCGTTAAAAAATATCGTCTGATGTGAGAAACCGAATCAGGTTGTTTTTACTAAATTCCAGGAATCTAAGGACAATATACTAATCTGTATAAATCCAAAGAGCTAAGTAATAATAAAAACTTATTGGTTAGTACACACGAACAGGCATCCATAGAGGAATAAAATATTTTCGTTTGAGAAAAGGTAAACATTCTTGTTTTCGCAATTTTCTTATGTTGAGTTTAAAACAAACTCCAAAAGTTTAATTACGGCTTTATTTCATTCATTACCTACCTTTGTTGCATGCCAGTTTAACAATTCACACATCTACGAGAAATAGATAAAAGTTAGTTTCGAGAATTGACTTCTTAAGTTTATTTTAGTACGCTGTTGCAAATTTTAAATTCAGTGAATCATTCCAATCGAATTGAATTTAATTGCGTTAAAAGAGTAATTATTCTTCTGGTAATCTTGTAAATAAACTTTTTTTCTAAATTGTACTTTATCTTAAAATTCAATTAGAAACCTTAATTTTGTAGCATTATTTACTTTCAAACTCTGTTTTGTCGTAAAACCAAGAGAGACAAGAAAACAACGTTTTCCGACTGTTTTGTTTTCACAAATCATTTTTTTTTGAAATTCTAAACACATCATTTAACTAAAATATTTGATTATATTTGTTTAAAAAATTATTCTAGAATGATGAAATTTAAAAAGATTAATTTTTATTGCTCACTAATAACAGTTTAGATGGACAATTATGGATCATACCACATTATGAGCATAGATGCAACACATATTTTACTTTTGGGTCAAGTTTATTAAATTGTTCAATGAAAGTCAATCAAACCTGTGAAATTTTATTGCTTAATTAAAAAAAAATATTGCAATGCTCACTGCAACAAATGAACTGTTGTTTCTACAATATAATACTGGCAGCCAAGGTTCCAATTTAAAACTGTAAAATGCACAGTAATACACTGTAAAACTAACAATTATAGTTTCTCACTGTAATTTTAACAATTTTACAGTTTATTGCCGTACAATTTTGCTGTATTATACTGTAAAAACGACAAAACAACAGTATAATACTGGCAGCAGTGGTTCCAGTTAAAACTGTAAAATGTACTATAATAAATTGTAAAATTAGTAGTTTTACAGTTTATTACTGTAAAATTAGAAATTTTTACAGTTTATTGCTATACAATTAACTGTATACAATTAGCTGTAAAAACAGCATTCAGTTTTTACAGTGCTCCTCTGGTAAGTTGACTTCTGCCATGGACAATGTTTCCCTCTTTTCTCGGGTAATAAGAAAGGGTTAATTGCCGCAGATTCCAGTCGGAATACTTTTGCAAAACGCATACGAAAGTATTCCCACTCAATTCAGCGCCAATTAGCATTTCTTGTTATCTGAAAAAGAAAGAAACATTGTCCATGTCGCTTTTTCAACTTATCAAAGGAGCCCTATAACCCTCCAGTTCTAAATTGTTTGGAATGTACTAAAAATACTTATTACGAAGGCAAAAATTATCGTGCTTTCTTTCAGTCTTTTGTAGTACAACTTTATTTCTTGAACATACAGTACACTCTTGATTATCCGCTGAATTGGGTGGCACGGATATCACGGATAACGAAAATCGCGGATAATGCGAAAAAAGCATAAAATGAGGGGTAAAGAAGATAAAAAATTTCTTTTGCTTAAAAATAATTGCAGTACACTTAAAACATGAAATGTACAGACAGTGGCGATTGGTAGAGCATAAAAAGTTATTTGTATTTAAGGCTCTCAAGCATACAAAATCTATAAAGAAAAGGTACTTACGACAACGCTCAGGTAAAATAATTTATTGGATGAAGTACACCGCATTCTTGGGTAAGAAATGGAAAAAACAAAATTTGAATTCATGCTTATTCGTAAAAAATCAGTTAATTGTGTTTGTTTCTTTTCCGAGACCCTCGCTTGGCGGATAATCCACTCGCGGAAAATCGAGAGTTCACTGTATCTCCAAAAATAATTATAAACATGATTAATTATTAATAATAATTTTTAAACATAATGATGAACTACTGCATTTAAAGCGCATGGCTTTCACGAAAGAATTATAACCATTCGCCATTTTTATTTGTTTCAGAAGAGATATTCGGAAATCACTCTTCCGGAGATCACACTGTCTCAGAATTAACCTCTGCTCAAATCACACTTGTCTTAGAAATATTTTATAACAGATCGCATTCGTTTGGTAACATTTAATCATCTTCAAATCATTTTAAAATTAAAATGTGAATTTGTTGCACGCACGCTCACACACTCTCATCGTTGGTACCATGCTAAAATTACGAATGTGAAAATTGGCACTTTACGGGAGAGCCAAAACACTGAATATAATTTTTTCCCACCTGACGTGTAAGGTTATTTTAAATTAAAAACTTTTTAAGAGATATCTTTAAGTGTAAAACTATCATTCGAAGGTATCATTTTAATTTTAATTATTTGTAAAATTCAAATTTGAAAAACGCGATTTTTCACATTCGTTATTTTAGCATGGTGCAGACGATATGTGTGAGTGCGTCAGTGTGTGCCTAAATACATGCCACCTTCACTATTTACTTCTTTACAATTTCAATTCAGTATCTAAAAATTTTCATTGATAAAAATTAACGAGCAAAAGTTTTTTTATGCCTTAGATTAAATTTAATTGGTCCTTTTTCATGCATTTGTTTGAAAGTATTATGTTACATGTCTTTTATTCATTTCATTGAAAAATCAAAAAAGACAAAAACAGAAAGAACATTTTTGGAAACAATGTCTTTATTTTACTTTTTTTGAATTCATTAATTTTACTTTATCCATGACGCCGAGTATCATTGGAAAATTTCATTTGAAACGCATTTTCTTTGTATTATTAGTATTTTTTTTGTATTTATTTTAAACTAAATATTCAGATTTGTTTAAAACCTTTTTTATTAATTTCGGAATAAGACATTTTTAAGAAAGATAAATAAGTATTCCTTATTCTGTTTCATAAAGTAACAAGGAAAAAAGAGAGAAAAGGATATTTAATATTTAAAGTAAATTATTTAAAACACTACAAATTATTTTTGACTGTCACAACTCATTTAAATTAAGATTATTTTTAGAATTTGCATTTGAAAAAACTTAACTAAATGCAGTTGAAAAACAAAATAATATGAAAAAAAAAAGGGAAAATATTTTCCTTTTATTCCTTTAAAAATGTCTTTTCACTTTTACATATAGGTAATACAATAAGGTTTTTGACAACGTACTTGAAATTAATAAGTATTTTAAAGTCAATACTTTCAGAATACCCGTGAAATAAAAAGAAACATTCAAAGTAGAAAAAAAAGAGATAAACAAAATAAATTGTTTTTAAAGAAGAAACAAGAGATTCAGTTATTTCCTAAAAATTGACAGTAGCAATGTCAGGAAAAGATATTTAGGAATATAGAAATAAAAATAGGGGAGGAAATCTAAGAAACTATACGAAATTTTTTAACAGCTGTAATTTATTTTTAAATAAAATGCTATTTTACTGATTTAGTAAGTCGTTACTAAAGTAACGTTATCTTATTATTTTTTTGCATCAAATCTATTGTTGCATTAATATACTCTATGCTTTTCTTCGTGGAACAGGTAAAACTTACATTCGTATAAATAAAATCAGTAATGACTGAAATTGAAAAAAAAAAAAAAAAAAAAAAAGAAAAACTTCGGCGACGCTTACAGGGATAAGCGTACATTTATCGACTAAACGGTTACCAGGGGCGGATACAAGGGAGGGGCGATGGGGGCGATCACCCCTTCCATTTGGAGATTCTTCAACGATAATTTTTCGTTGTTGAAGATAAAAAAATTAAATTTTATACTAGTTTTAAGGGATTTCGGGGACGAAGGTTTGAGGCACTCTCCGGAAATGTTTCGGAATAGAAGCTTTGTGGTCAATATTTGTAAACCAGATTTGCTACGGCCAGTGTGCATAACAAAAAGTAAGTAAAAGAAATCAATCGCCTCTCCCTTAAAAAATTTCTGGATCCGCCCTTGACGGTTACTAGGCAGAAGGAACATTTTGACTTAAAATAATAAAGTAGTATAACGAGTATCACTTGATTCATTTTCAACAAAATTCTCCTAAATGATCAAAATGAGCAGCTTATTTTCTTTCCAAACGTTGCCAAAATAAATATGGCTGAAATTTAAAATGTATTCCTTACGTCAATTAAATCCACTAAAACCTGTTCTAAAAGTTATATACATAAAAAAACCACTTAAATAAAATAAGTTATTAAAAACAAGTCATTAGATGTTTAAAATGACTCGTAAAATTAATAAAATCAAATAGGAGGATTTTCATGGGACGGTTTATTGAGATTTTTCTTAGTGACAAGTTTACAAACTTAACCTCTCCATATGATAATCACCATATGATATGCGTACTATATAAGCTTTTTAATCTCCATATATTATTTCTCTAAGCCGAATCCTATACCCGGTCGAAACTCGCTCATTTCTTTATCGAATTGCAAGAAAATTTATGATTTTGAAGCTTATCCAGCGGGCTATTGACGAAAATTAGACCCACCCTCTAAAAAGTGTCGGTTCGTTTTTTATTCGAACTTCAATTTTTGGGCACAAAATTGACTCTATCTAGCGAAATAATTGTCGTATCGTCTCCATTTTGATTTCATTCGAAAGATTAAGAAAAATGCGTTCTTTAGAACGTTTCTCCGCTAGCGCCGCGTAACGAGAATCTCGAAAATCCACGTTTAAGCGACTTATAAGCGATTGAAGTTTGAAAAAGTTAAATTTTTTGCTCAACTGTCAAAATCGTTACATTGTTGCTCAAATCAATTTTAAATGCGACATTTCAAGCCAAGGCTTAGCTCGGTAAACCTTAATTGTAACTTTTATTGTTTCAAAATACTATGGTAGTTTTGCGATAACGTTAGTATTTAGTTTAGTAGTAGCCTTGGGTATTTGATTTTAATATAGGGTATCACTTTTGTAGTAGTTGTAAAAGTGAACGTGTCTTTGATCTCTTTGAAAAGTTGTCAGAACGACGGCAGTAGATGGCGATGTTGTGCAAATGAAGCCAATAAAAATTGTCGTATTAAATTTTAAGTTTAGAGTTTTTTTTTTTTTTTTTTTTTGCGGAATTCCGCACGGGTCACCTAGTCTCCATATATTATTTCTCTAAGCCGAATCCTATACCCGGTCGAAACTCGCTCATTTCTTTATCGAATTGCATGAAAATTTATGATTTTGAAGCTTATCCCGCGGGCTATTGACGAAAATTAGACCCACCCTCTAAAAAGTGTCGGTTCGTTTTTTATTCGAACTTCAATTTTTGGGCACAAAATTGACTCTATCTAGCGAAATAATTGTCGTATCGTCTCCATTTTGATTTCATTCGAAAGATTAAAAAAAATGCGTTCTTTAGAACGTTTCTCCGCTAGCGCCGCGTAACGAGAATCTCGAAAATCCACGTTTAAGCGACTTATAAGCGATTGAAGTTTGAAAAAGTTAAATTTTTTGCTCAACTGTTAAAATCGTTACATTGTTGTTCAAATCAATTTTAAATGCGACATTTCAAGCCAAGGCTTATCTCGGTAAACCTTAATTGTAACTTTTATTGTTTCAAAATACTATGGTAGTTTTGCGATAACGTTAGTATTTAGTTTAGTAGTAGCCTTGGGTATTTGATTTTAATATAGGGTATCACTTTTGTAGTAGTTGTAAAAGTGAACGTGTCTTTGATCTCTTTGAAAAGTTGTCAGAACGACGGCAGTAGATGGCGATGTAGTGCAAATGGAGCCAATAAAAATTGTGGTATTAAATTTTAAGTTTAGAGTTTTTTTTTTTTTTTTTTTTTTTTTTTGCGGAATTCCGTACGGGTCACCTAGTTTATCGTATTTCAACTAGCTGTTGGGTGATTTGCATGTGTCATAAGGTCTATGTGACTTTTGGATCTGTTTCAGCTTTAATGTATTTATTTTATTCATTTTGTCACATTTATTCAATTATTGTAACAACAAAAACTGTGGCTGCATTATTGAATATTATAGCTGCATTCATTTTCTAGGACTAGTGAAAAAAAAAAAAAAAAAGCAATAGAAATTTTAGCCACGCATTCAAACGATACATCAAGATGAGAATAAGTGCCTAAGAATTTAGGGACAAATTAAGAAGTGCGGTCGAGTCAGCGTATTAGATTATCGGCTAAAAGAATATCCCGCTTAATATAATACATTTTCAATGCACTAAACCGCTATAATAACATTATTTTGATTTCGGATAATGGAATGTCTCGCCCATAAGAATATTTTTTGTTGCAAAATGGCTATTCTATCAAGCGGGCTCGACTCTGTACGTTAGTTGATGAAAACAACCGAAATTGAATGAAGAAACTTTTCATTATGAAACCTGGAACAATTTTTGGAACAAATTGAAACGTATATCAGATTTCTGCAGAAGAACTTTTCCGTCCACGGTATTCGAACTCACTATCCTCGTATTATTAGCATGCTGCTCTAACCAACGCCACTTCGGAATGCGGTACATATTGTCTGATTTTCTTAGGTAAAACCTTTCGCGTATTCACGCATGCGTCATGTCTTCTCTGATCCTACCAAACTAGGGGTGATTGGTAAGATAACAATAAGGGGAAGAATAATAAGAAGTATTTTGAGCCGTATCAAGCAACGTAGAACGATGCTAATTTCAAATACATAGTTCAGTTGAATGTGTCAAAAGGATAGCAAATGCAAGTTTTGAATTGAAAACTTCGGAAAGTTCTCCACTCACAACCCATCACCCCCTTTTTAAGTGGAGCGGTTCGCGAGTGCTAGGTATGCGCGGCTTTCACGGACGGGCAGTACAATCAATGGTTGATAAAAACAGAATCAATCGGTGTTTTCGATAGTTTTGATTTGAACCAATAAAGTTTGCAAAGCATACATTATAAAATCATTTTCAACTTAATATTAAATTGTTACAAGTATGAGAATTTTTATCCCCACTGCAATGTATTTCTTTTGAAGTTGAAGTGGCTGCACGATTTGAGATACCGTGACAAAACACTTCTTTCTCAACTTTTAGCAAAAGAACCGCTTTTCACCTTTCCGTAAACAGAATTTGTATCGTTTACTCGGGCGTATAATTTGACTTTTTGAGACTGACTGTAAGCAATTTTAGAAATTTAAAGTGGTTTCAAGATTTTTGAATGGAGTTTCCCGGGCGTAAATATTTAACGTTGCGAAAATATTCAGACACTTGAAGAGTTCCTCTAAGGAAGTAATATCTATTCATTTTAACTTTTAAAATCATGGTTGAACAGTTTCAAATACTTTTTAAGATGTTTTCCAAAATAAGAAGAAAGTTAAACTGATTAGATTAAATAGATGCATCAAATATTTATCTTTCAAACAACTATTCAAAAGTTATTTATTTCAATTGGACACATAAATAAGTAACTGAATTATTATTATTATTTTTTGAGTTTGGAGAAAACATGGCCAAAAAAACAACTTTCTTTTCGTTTGTGCATTTAAATTTTGATGAGCCTTTTTATTTAGAAAATTTAGTTTGTCATGAAACTCAAGTGTCTATGCCTCAAATTTTATTCTTGTGTGTAATTTTGTTTCCAGTTTTCGTTCTACACAAAAAATGAAAATAAAAATGATAAAAACAGTAAACGAAAGAAACATTCTATATTTTTTCATGGTACGATTGCAAAAAAAAAAAAAAAAAAAAAAAAAAAAAAAAAAAAACCGAATTGAAGTCGAAAATGAGCAAATTGATTAAAAAAAAGGAAAGAAAAAGAATAAAAAAAAATAGTTGAACAAAATATAAATAAAAATAGAAATAAAAGTAAAAATAAAATAAAGGAATTAAAAAAGAATAAATGAATAAAAAATGAAATAACATACATGCTTAAATAAATGTATACATGCTTAAATAAATGAAAAATTAATAAATAATTAAACAAGTGCGTGTGATTAACCAACTAAATTTTCAAGGGCGAATTAAAAAATGCCTAAAGTTATTTTTACCACCTCATCTCTCTCTCTTATATTTTCTCTTGTTTTTCAAGATATTTTTTTTCTCAAATTGTTCATGGCTCAAATTTGACACTATTTTGTTTGAAGAAAATTTATTTCTTCATCAGTAATAATCTAACGTGAGTACTAGTTATGAAATTATGTTTTAAAACTTGGTATGAAATAAGTATGTAAAACGATCGGTCTATTTTATGAACTAAATAGCTTTTGAGCAGTTTTATAATTTTTACTCTCAGTGTCAGTGGCTAAAACTCAAAGCTTTTCATGGAAAAAATGTTAAAACTCCAGTAGTAAAGATTTCAGTTACAATTTTCCCTAGAGCTCGTAACCTCTAGACTGAGAAATAAGTTAATTTTTGTCTTCATATATGTTGAATTCAACAAGTGCTTCAAAGGTATTCGATATTTTCAATCACAAATGCATTTTACTGAGTAAATATACTGACTCATACAAGAAGAATTAAAAATAATAATAATAATGAACCATTCTTACACTCATAATTTATTGAATCACTCAAATAAATAACTAAACAGAACTTAGTATTAATAGTTCTAAAGGTCGAAGCATCTAAGAGGTGAATTAAATTCCATTAAATTCCCTTTTATAACTACAAAAAATAAAGTACTTAATAACTAACCCTAAAATCTCGTTTTCAAGACATTAAAAATTAACATTATTGCCCAAATGAGATCACCTACAGCAGCAATGGCTCAATATTTTGTGCGTAGGTAATCTCAGTACTTTCGTAAAAAAGTTCAATGTTCATTCTTGCATTATGGATAGACATGATTCATATTCATAGTCCTCTAGTGCTTTGTCGCTATAAAGTGGAAACGTGATTCTCCTGTCGCCATCAGCAGGCAAAGTCGAGCAAAAATGGCAGTATTGAGAATTCATATTTAGTTCAAAATTTAGGAACGTGATCTTTGCTGAGAGGCAAAGGCGTACTTCTCTTTCTTCGGAAGATATATAGAGAGAGGGTATCATGGTACTAAGTTGTAGAATTCCGGTGCTTTTATATTTACGCAGGTATTAACCCATTTATGCCCAGTAGCCTAAAAACGGGACGCTTGTTAGTTAATGTATACAAAAACCTGTAATGGGTATATCCTTTTACTAAAGCTGTTTTTCACAAGTTAAATAGTCTTTCTTCTTGAGACAACCAGTTAGAGCCACTATTTGGACATCAGAGTTTATTTATTGACAGCTATTTTCAGACAAATCAGTCAAGCAACGATCCAGCATGGGTAGCCACAGAAAGTAAGTTTTTTTTGCGAACTTATTTTTAATAAAATTAAGCTATTTTAAAATGATTTGCTTACAATTGACCACAGATGTCTTCTGTAATGTTACTTTGCAAATGTAAAGTCAAGTAAGGTCGTATTTTCTCACATATCTGCAAAATACCCCATAAATAGGACGTTAAATAACTTAATAAATATGGCAACGGCTAACTATTTTAAGCCTAAAATGTATGTAAAACATTCAAGTAAGAGTTTTAAGCAGATAAAAATTGAAAAAAATTGTTAAAAAGAACTTGGGCATTAATGGGTTAATTTGAAAAACTTACCATGTCGTTTAAGTATTCAAAAATGTAAAACATTAACATCATCATTTTTTTAAAAATAAAGTAGTTAGTTTGTTTTCAAATAAAAACCTTTAAAGGGTAAACTTTTGACCAATGCGAATTGTAAAAGTAAAAGAAAATGCTGCATTGTTTCCATACTAAAAATAAGTAAGATTCCTTTTAGTACCTTTTAGATTTCTGTTTCAGTCTTTGCATTACTGTTATCAATTAATTATTCTAAAAAAATACAGCTAAAAATCCTTACGATGATGAGAACATATTTCGTTTGTTTGATGCAGCCTCAGAGAACTTTTAACTACTTTTCGTAGCCTACAGATTTAAAGGATTTAGTTAAAAAAGTAAAACCCATTCATTTAATTGACGTATTGAAAAACAATAATTGTAAAGAATGTTCATACTTATAAACGTAAAGTCGTACAGTAAATTGAATTCCTTCACCATATCCAATATTTTATCGTGACTTGCTTGTACTCGAAGATTCAAACCGAAAAGAATGCTTCCAACTATGGTCAATTATTTGCTAATGATATTTGTCTGCTTACTCACATGATGGTTTAAAATATCCTTTCGAGCAATAATATTTGAAAAAAATATTTTGCATTCTTACAATTGTAAATATTTGTGGCCTTGAGGCAAGTATCGGATGCCATTATACGTTCTAAATTGGCAATAAAGAACAAGAGCTTAAAGAAGCTAAATTTCAGCAAAATAATGATAACTGCTTTGCGAAATTTTAATATTTATGGCAGTTTAGTGCCTTAAAGCATTTTCCAGTTTCATTTCAACGATTGTGTAATTCGTTGCTCTGCTCTGAAAAATATTGAAATGATTTAATGAAGTCATTTGTTTACCCAATTAGAAAAACGTTCGCTTTAGAAATAGCTCTGCGTGTTTTATTTTTATCGACACTGCAAAAAATAAACTGCTGTTTTTACAGTATAATACTGAAAGCAGAGGTTTCAGTTTAAAACTATAAAATGCACAGTAATAAACTAAAACCAGCAATTTTACAGTTCATTATTGTAAAACTAGCAATTTTACATTTTATTACTGTAAAATTAGCAATTTTACAGTTTTTACCATAAAATTAGCTTTATTATACTATAAAAACAATAGTATAATACTGGAAACAGAGGTTCCAGTTCAAAACTAAGAAATTCGCAGTAATGAACTGTAAAACTAGCAAATTTTAGCTTTTTATTGCTTGGTTACATTGGACCCAAAAATTAGTGTCAACGTATTGAGGTTGTCGAGTTATCCCCGTGTCGAGTTACCGGAGCTCCACTGTAATATGTTGATAGCTAGCTCCGTGCAATTTCTCAGAATTTTAGTCAACACTAATGTAAGAGTTGATTTCAGTCAAAGAAAAAAAAATAAATGAATTTCATATAAAACTCAAAACGTTTTTAGTTGATTCTTGAGGAAATACAAGAAGGTTCAACGAACAAAAAGATTTTTATTAATCTTTTTTCCTTTCTAAGTGACAAAAAAGTTGGACTTCTTTATTATCTAGAAGTAGATGTGATAAGTTCAGATTAACCAAACAATGGTAGAAAAGCCTAACATCATCTTATACGAACAGCTTTTGAAATAATTGGCCATTAGTAAATGCAGAGAAAATTGGTTTATTGTGTGGTCATTTTAAGTACCACTGCTGATCAAAATGATGGGAAAATTACAGAAGGTTTCTTCTTTTTTCACAAGTAATGAACCAATTTCTCTAAGGAAAACCTGATAATGCATTTTTCGAACAAAAGAATTTTTATGTACCTTTTGATATCTAGCTAACATAATTGAAAAGTTTTGTCCTTTCTTAAGATAGAACCGAATCGATGCTATTTAGCTCATAATACACTTGCTAACGATCATAAAAATGTATTTGTCGAGTTAATTATGGTAGAAAATTTTAAACTATGTGTTTCTTAAAATTAAAAAAGGTTACTGTTTAAAAGTAACTCGAAAAATTGGGCATTCTTAAAGCTATAAATCGAAAATGCAGAACTAATTGCAGTATTGAAAATAAAATGTTAAACAAAATCAATGTTTTTTTCCCACATGAAAATATTTTTTGAGTATTTTTACATTGAAAACTTTTCCTTCATGGATAAAAGTGCTATACAATTTTGAAAAGAACGCTGATATGAATTCCAAAATCGATTCCGAAAAACAAATCAAAGCCACGGATATTGTGCCTCACTTTCCTGTTTCATCTTTTACAGATTCAGGAGCGATCAGAACTGATGTTTCTTCAAGGTAAGCATTTTCGCGCCTCGATATCACATGTTTCTTTTTCGAAAGGCTCCTTCGAAATGTGTTCGAGAAAAATTACGAAAGGTACTTCGCTGTCAATCAAAAGACAAACAATATGAATGAAAGATTACATATGTTTTCAAAACAGCACTCAGATCTCGATCTTTTCTGGAAAAATTCCGGAAAGATAAATACATGTTGTGTGGTTCTCCCAGAAATTTTTTTGTACTGAAATAGAAAAATATCCTACATTCTTTCAAAGTTACATAAGAAGCTTTCAACCAATTATTTTTGAAAGGATATGTAAGTTATGCATAATAACATAGTTTAGTTTTTATAAATTTAAAGGTGGAACTATTTGCTTGTCTTACGTGAACAATGAAAAAAATGACATCTTGAATTCAAATGAGAGTTTTCGCAATTAAGAATAGGTGTGTGAGTGTAGACGTGTGTGCATGCGTAGGAATGTGTGCTTGTGTGTGTATGTGTAGACACGTGCGTAAGAAGACATCGAAGACGTATGTGTGTGTAGGCGTACAGATTTAAGGCTTTATAATGTAGTAAAAGTCCAAGGGTTACCTCAATTCAAGTTTTGAGTTAAAGAGCGAAATTTTACTGGAGACAACGAATTTGAAAATGTCTTTTCAAACATACAAATCGTTCATTTTACTATGCTCTCTGAACCCCCTTAGCACTTATAGCTCTAAATTGTGGTACAATTTAGTTTGATTAGACCTTGGAGGAGTAGTGCACTTTGAAGGTTTTTTTTTATAACTCATTTTGCTATACGTATTTTTATCATTTTGTTAAGTCTCCAGGTTGGAGTTCGATTTTAATGTATTTTTTTCTAACTTAAATGAGCTCCTTTGATGAGGTGACCATTTTGGGAATAAACAGAATAGAAGACATGAAATTAATAATCTATTCACTTTACTAGAGAGTTAAATTAAATTTAAGCAAACGTAGCTAAAGATAAAGAAATAATCTTTTGAAAAATGTATCTTAACTTGCAGTTCTAAGAAATTGAACAAATGCGCATTATAAAAAAGACTGACCTGAAAATTACAACTACTCTTCCTCAAAAGTGAAGTTACTGCTCACAATGACGGCAGATCAAAGTAATCTCTTCATATTCAGCCATTTGCACTACAGATTCATGCTTTATAAGGCAGTACCACCGTTTAGCGATTAAGAATCGCTATAAAATTAATTCCTTGTTTTAGGAGTGGTCTACCGTAGAAGCTCTGGCTGCATTCGGCTCACCTACTTGATTAATTTTTGTCTTGATGACAGTATTTCACTGCAATTTTAGCTTTTAAAAAATGTTTGTCGATGTCCTGCATAATTTTTTTATGACTTATCATTCACAACAAAATATAACTTAAATTCATTAATGCCACAAAAACTGAAGTGTTTTTTTTTTTTGTTGAAAATATTCCAGTTCAAAATATAATTTTATATAAGATCCATTTGAGAGAAAAAAAAAAAAAAAAAAAAAAACCCCGCCGCTAACGATTCTTTTTTCTGTACTTCCCACGAGAGGACGGGAAACTTCAAAGAATTTGCGTCCTAATAAATTGCAATGCTTCTCATTTGGTATTCCATGAAACAATAGGCTGGAGACCTAAATTTCAATGAGTAAGTCGAATTCATTTTGCAGACGATACTTTTGCTACTTCTTTCAAAGCTTGACAAAGAAGCAGCGCAGAAAACTTCTGTTCGCCGTTATTAAGTTAGAAATTCTTTTAATGCATATTTTAAAGGACTTTATATTTTACTTTAGAAGTCATGCAGCTTCCCCATGAAAAAAATATTAAATTGGACGAGAAAAAGAGCAGACGAAGAGATGAGAAAGGAAGATGTTGAGGGACTATTTTTTGTGTATTTATACAAAAAAATATACGAAGTAAGCGTAATATTTAATAACGATGCTATTACCAACGCAATAAGATATTTTAACAGGATAAATATAATTATTGGTAATAGTGAAAACAGAAGTTATTCAAAAATATTGCTTTTCGTATTAGAAAATAAATATTAGACGGATTTGATTTGAAAATGTTCTGGAGCTCTTTTACCAAATCATGGCTACCGTAGCCATGACCAAATAAAAGAAAGAAAAAACTACGTAAACTTAAATTTTTTTCCGAAAAAATAATCTCTCCGCAACTAAGAACTGCAGAAATGTGATCTTTTTATGTTTCTATAATTTTGTATCAATTAAACCTCTATACTATTGAAGTTCGTTAAAACATACTCCAAAGGACCTTTAAAACCAGTTTGTTTTAACCTTAGTTCGTCGTATCCGAAGAACAATAAACAACAAACAATAACCAATAAAAACGAGGGTCGGAAATGTAGTTTTTTTAAACAGTAAATCGTCTTAAGCGTGTTCGAATTAACGAGGTTCGACTGTATTTTTTGCAGTGGCTTATTACGTTAATGTATTGTGAACTTTAAGCTCACGTGAACTTGGGGAAAAGCCCAATATGAATGTTTATTGGTTTTGAATAAACGTCGTGCGGTTATTATAAATGTGAGATTTCTTTTAAAAATAACTACAGAACAAATAGAGTATTTGTTTTTAACTTTGAACTCGGATGTGTTGGTGAATCGAAATTTAGAAAATGCTTTGACCTATCATATATCCGTAGATGGTTTTATGGTGAATACAGGGTGTCCACTCCAATCGTGGACCAATAGCTAATTTCTAAACCGTTAGAGATAAGCATATAGCTTATTTGGGAAAAAATCTCCAAATTATGAAAGGAATTTTGTGTCTATTCAATGTTTTTCAAAAAATCAAATTTTGAAAGAGTTACGAAATTTAAATTTTTATACAGCCCCCCAGTTCTATCAATCATATTTAGTAAAACCTTCTTGACACTGTAACGTTTAAAACTAAAAAAAAATCACTGTTCTACGACAAAAATTGACCGAGTTATGACGTTTTGAAAAATCAAGATTTTGAAGGATTTCGCATACGGTCCCTTAAGCGATCTCTCGATGACGTCATGAAACAATGCAAAATCTTGATTTTTCAAACCATCATAACTCGGTCAATTTTGTCGTAGCAGAGTGATTTTTTTTTAGTTTTAAACGTTACAGTGTCAAGAATGTTTTACTAAATATGATTGATAGGACTGGGGGGCTGTATAAAAATTTAAATTTCGTAACTCTTTCAAAATTTGATTTTTTGAAAAACATTGAATAGACACAAAATTCCTTTCATAATTTGGAGATTTTTTCCTAAATAAACTATATGCTTATCTCTAACGGTTTAGAAATTAGCTATTGGTCCACGATTGGAGTGGACACCCTGTATAATAACATAACATAAAAATCTTGGTTGTGAGATTAGTTTTGAATTTTTACAACCAATCCTAAAGTGAAAGCCACAGTCCAAAGAAATAGAGACATAATTTTTGTTCTAGGAGGATTAATAAGCCATCTTCTTTTTTCTTTTTTTAATAACATAAAAAAGTGGAAATAAATAAATGAAGTTAATGAATTAGAAAGTAAATAAATAAATTAAAAGAGATAAATAAAACCACACAATAAAGATAAAGATACAATGGTAATTAATTAACATTCGAGACTCAGTTAGCTTATGTTTAAGTTTTTTTTTTAAAGTTAATTTTTCTTACATAAACTTCTAAGCTTCGCTACTTTGAAATTATAGTTGAATAGGCTAAATTAAAATATGCAAAGTCAAGCGCAGCACTATTATATTATAATTTGCTCCATGAGCCACAATAAAAAAAAAACCATAACTTTTTTACTCACTTAATTTTATTTTAATTACCATCAATTATTTTACTTCTTAATGTATTCCTGTATATTTTTTATGTGTTGCAGTTTTTCAATGCTTTTTACTCATGATATGTATGATACGATGAGTTTTTAAACTTAAAATGTAATTAAAACAAATTTTTTTGAAACGGTACCATTTTTATTTTACAGGCTGCTGTATTTGAGAAAAAAAGTATCGATAAAATGTTAAGTAACACAAAACTTTACAAGTAGGAAATTAAGTTTAAGGCTCATGAGAAGCAGCTGCGTTACTTTAAAACAATTTCTTTTTTTGTATTTTTCATACCCAAGAGAAAAATAATTTTTTTCCTTTTTCTCATACTGAAAACTTTTCGTTCACTTATATTTTTATACGTCATGACTTTGATCCTATTTAATAATGAATATTAATCGAAAATTTCATTGATTAGTATTATTCTTTATTTGTGGTTAAATATTAGTATGTTTCAATTTTTTTATTTATTTTTCCAAACATTTCTCATCTACAGAGTGCCCAAAAATAACTGACGGCAAAATTTATTTGTGCATAATTTACATTCAAGATGTTTTTTACTGTTGGCAACACTTCATAGACTTAGTTTAAATTCTATGAGCAATAGTCTAGACGATTCTTTGAATTAAAATCCGTTTCATTCTTTACATTATCAAGATGGATGCTAAACGCCGTTTAATTCTCAAATTGCATTTAAAAGGTAAGCGGAATTGTTATTTAAAAAAAAAATGATGTATTTAAATGTGTCAAAGAGATTAATTGAAAGAACTTTAAAATTGTTTAAAGAAACAGGTAGTGTAGCAGTAAGGCATAGTAGTGGAAAAAGCGAAGTGTACGAATAAAAAAATTAATAAAATGTGCCAGTGAGAGAGTGCCTCTGTAGGTACGTGTCGCTGCAGAAGCCTTTCCAAAAAGATTGCCATCTGTGGTTACAGTTAAAAGCGCGAGGTAGGGAAACCATTAGTTAAACATTGATTAACAATGATGTTACTTTCATTTAACATTTATTTATTATCATAGACAAATTTGTATTACAGTAATAATTTTTTTTTGAGTCGTCAGTTATTTGTGGGCACCCTGTAAATACATTTTAAAATTCTTACACCTTATGCGAGTTGTAGAAATGATAATGGAAGCGGATGGGATCTAATATTCTCATCGATTTTTTTTCATCACTAACTAATTTTTGTGAATAGTTTTCAAACGGGGGAAAAAAACGAGCAAATAGAAATTAAACCTTGATAAAGCACGCATGAACAATAAAAGTACGATTTTTAAAAATAATTAATAGTTTTTAAGTGACAAAAATTGAGATTGAGCGCCTGTAACGGCTAACGAAATTATTAGCCTATTTCTTCCATGTCTATATAGCTTTGGACCAGTGGTTGGAAAAACTACATTTATTTTGTAGCGAACTACAACTACAACTACTTTGTTATAAATGTAGTTAACTACAACTACAACTACTTTTTTTTAAATGTAGCGACTACAACTACTTTTGAATTGTAGTCGCTACTTCGCTACTTCTTAAAAAAAAATAAATAAAAAGCATACATCGTTTGAGGATTGACCGGAAAAACTCGAAAAGTGGTTGAAATTAATAACTCATTTGAATATGGAATAGAACTAGGAATTGTCTTTGAATTTATTTATTTATTTCTTTATTTATTTTTTTGCTAAAACTTGTCCTTTTTAGATATTTTTTTAACAATTTTTACGAATATTCGCCACAAGAAAGGATTCAAAAGTTGAAAGGTTGAAAGAGTTCAACCTTCAATTTTTAGGAACATGAAAATTATTTGAAGGAATATAAGTATTATGATGGTAAATTAACCAATGACATCAAACAGATAGAATGTATTTCACCAAAAGGAGGTATCTAAGATCAACTCTTTTTTTTTTTTGGTTCTTATTTCTCATTGCTCGCGCTGTTGTACTCGTGCAAGATTTGCACCAGTCAGAGTCAATTAAAATTGCTTTTTTTCCTTCGTTCTCTTAAAAAAGTTTCATTTATAATTTTTTTTTTCAATTTAAAAGTAGTTTCTATAGAAATCGCTTCAAACTACTATTTTTTTGTATCGCGCTACTCACTACTCTACTTTTTTAAAAAAGTAGTGCGCTACACTACAAACTACTAAAAAATGTAGCTACTACAGTAGTTTCGCTACTTGTAGCGCGCTACTTCCGACCACTGCTTTGGACAGACTATTTATAACATTGGAATAAATAAATAAGGGTCATTCCACGTCAAGTGATCCAAAATCTGAGAAAATTTTTATCTTACATATTTGTATTTCTTTCACATTTGGCTCATCAATTGTACCCTTGAGGTAATCAAAAGTCTCAATTTTTGGATTTTTATCTCTATTATTTTTTCATTTATGAGACTTTGAACTTTGGAAAAACCCTCGTTTTTCCATGGATAGGGGAACATGAAAGAGACCATAACTCGGCACCATATAGGTAGAACGATTTGGTAAATGACATTTTAAAGTACGTTAGTTGCCGCTTAATCGGATATGCAACATGACTAATTTGATAAAAATTTCCTTTTTCAAAAAATGAAATTTAAATTTAATTTAAATTTCTCGGAAAACATAATGAATTTTTTTGAAAAAATTCTCAAAAATTCTTGTGTATTTTATCTATGTTTGTACAAATTTTTGGATTGGGATCTCAATAGGATCATATTTTTTTGAATTTTTGAATAAAACTGTATAGGAAAAAAATGATATTTTTTCGATTCTATTTATGTAAATACTAAGTTCTCTTGCTCGTGATAGTCTAAAAAGTAGTAAACAAACATGAATATGTTTAAAGTGAGCTGGCATGAGCTTATAGATTTGTCAGGTTCACCCCCCTACCCCTTCCTCCCCCACACAACCACTCTTTTTTAATTCAAAACTGTTCAAAATGTTTTAAAAAAAACAAAAACTCTGATACAAAATGAATAGTAAACTTATTTAAAGTGGGGAAATGGGTTTCCTTATAGCTAGACGAAGTATCCCCCTCCCCACCCAAATATACCATTCACACTATACTAATATGACGTCTAACCTGGGGATTGAGTTGAGGATTATTTTTACCCTAGGTATATATATTGTTTTTCAGACGAAGTGTTTCTTTTTCGATCTGAACTTCAAAGTGTACTTCCATTCAATATCTGAAATTTAACTTTATGATTCATTTCATCTCCTACCCCAGCACCAATCTTCAATTTTGAAGGGAGGAAATAAATGGGTCGCCCAAAGATCATAGCAAACAGCAAAACAGCAATATCCTTGTTCTCATCGTTTTTTCTATTCTTTTCGCACAAAACTGAAAATAAATCAAAATATCAGATCATATGTCTGTGTTCCCATAACTATCTTTCCAAATTATCTAGTATGCAGCTGTTATTTAAATTTTTTAATCGTTTGTGTTCTTTTTCATTTTGTTGTAAAGGAAAGTAATACAGCAAGATAGATCTATATACATATATTAAACAAACACTGCTTTTTTGAGCACAACCTCACATGTTGCACAAACCTCACTTCTTTACAGATTGCTCCCCCCCCCTTACCCTACCTTCCCACTCCAAACTTTTATTTTTTTATCATCCCGCCTAACCCCATTTCAAAACCTTAGTCTCTACTGATGTCTGGTAGTGTTTCAGTTTGTTCTGTTTGTTACTCTTTCCTATTAGCTCATGAGCTTTGTCCAATAAGAGAAAGGAAAGGCAGTGATGAGGACTGACATATAACGTGACACTTTGATTTCTTTTCAGTTTTGTGTGAAAATAATGGGAAAACATTATGAGAACAAGGGGAAACAGTGCTATTTTGCTGTTTGCTATGATCTTGGGGCGACCCATTTATTTCCTCCCTTCAAAATTGAAGATTGGTGCTGGGGGAGGGGATGAAATTAACCATAAGTTTAAATTCAGATATTGAATGGAAGTACACTTTGGAAGTTCGGATTGAAAACGAAACACTTCGTCTGAAAAACAATATATACCTAGGGGGAAAATAATCCTCAAATCAATCCCCAGGTGAGACGTCATATTAGTATAGCGTTAATGGTATATTTGGGTGGGGGAAGGGTTGTACTTTGCCTTGTTATAAGGAAGTCCATTTACCAACTTTAAATAAGTTTACTGTTCATTTTGTATCAAAGAAGCTTTTTTTTGACATTTTAAACAGTTTGGGGGAAAAACGGTTGGGTCAGGAAGGACGGGAGGGGGAGCTGACCAATTTACAAGTTAATACTAGCTCATTTACCTAGAGTAAAAATAATAGTCAATTCAATCCCCAGGTTGGACGTCATAATAGTACAGCGTTAATGGTATATTTGGGTGGAGGAGGGGGATACTTCGTCTAGTTATAAGGAAACTCATTTACCAACTTTAAATAAGTTTACTATTCATTTTGTATCAGTTTTTTTTAAGAAACATTTTGAACAGTTTTGAATGAAAAAAGAGTGGTTGTGCGGGGGAGGAAGGGGGGAGGGGGTGAACCTGACAAATCTATAAGCTCATGCTAGCTCACTTTAAGCATATTCATGTTTGTTTACCACTTTTTAGACCATCACAAGCAAGAGAACTTAGTATTTAAATAAATAGAATCGAAAAAATACCATTTTTTTCCTATACAGTTTTATTCAAAAATTCAAAAAAATATGATCCCATTGAGATCCCAATCTAAAAATTTGTACAAACATAGATAAAATACACAAGAATTTTTGAGAATTTTTTCAAAAAAATTCATTATATGTTTTTCAAGAAATTTAAATTTGAAATTTAAATTTCATTTTTTGAAAAAGAAAATTTCAATTAAATTAGTTATGTTGCATGTCAGATTAAGCGGCAACTAACGTATTTTAAAATGCTATTTACCAAATTGTTCTATCTATAATTGGTGCTAAGTTATGGTCCCTTTTATGTTCCCTTATCCATGGAAAACGAGGGTTTTTCCAAAGTTCAAAGTCTCATGAATGAAAAAATAACTGAGATAAAAATCCAAAAATTGAGATTTTTGATCACCTCAAGGGGTACAATTGATGAGCCAAATTTGAAAGAAATACAAAAATGTAAGGTAAAAAACGTTGGATCACTTGACATGGAATGAATGACCCATAAGAAGTAAATTATGTTTGTGCAGAAAAGTAAAATTTTAAAATAACTTTTTATTGCACAAAATTAGCAGTTTACTGCACATACGTGTTTCGCCGCTGAAAGGAACCTTTTTTTCCAATGCAAAGAAGGTGAGCTCATGGTTAAAAAAACTGAACTCAGTGCTAGATCGGTCTGTTCTGTGTCCTAAAAAAAGAGAGACATTAGTCCGTGTTGAAAAAATGCTCGAAACATGCTCAAAAAGTGTTTTAAGATTTGCAATGTAGCCTAGACGTTATCTATAAACAATGTAAAGAGCGTACAAGGCATAGTTATAGTTATGCTTAGTTTAAAAAAAACGCCTGACAAGTTTAAACGCACAAAAGTTGCAGAATTTTCTTTTTAAAAGTACAAAAAGTACATTGCTAAAATGTAGCAAAAAATTAAAAAAGGAAACATTTTCTTTTCGCCTATACAGAAAGTACATGTAAGATTTTCTCGAAGAGTCTTGAGTGAGAGGTGATATAACACGATTTTGATCTACAATTACCGCAAACACTCTTCGTAACGCCTTTCATTCTGACACACTTCAAAAGTAATTGGCCATTAGTAAATGTCTGAAAAATCGTGGGATTATATGGTTACCAAGCATTTTTCTAGAATAAGAATGACGTTAGAAATCAAAAACTGTTTCTTAAGCTTTTACAAAACTACACAGCGCTGGCTCCTTGCCTTAAAAATAATGTTGTTTTTGTTTATTTTCATTTCCTCTCCCGAAATTACTGGGGTGAAAAGGAAGTAATCAATTGAGTCTCCCAGAACTCAACGAGCCTATTCTCGCGTGAGAAATGTGTAACCCACACAAAGGCTTACGTGCTATTACATAACATCTTTAAAATTGATATTTTTTATGAAATCATTACACATTTTTGCAGTTTTTATGCAATAATGTTCAACTTTAAGGCGAAAGCGGACGCTCAAGATATTTTTTGTTGTTAACATCCTTTTACATGACAAAATACTTCTACAAAAGTCTACTTTTCTGCACTATCACTTAGCTTTCGGATTTTGATTTTTTTCACTTCTCCCTATAGAACACATCATTTGCAGTATTTATTATGAGTTTTTTAAATTTAATATTACTCTATATGTGGCGCTGACAGAGTGGTGTAGTGGTTAAAAAGCTGGCCTCTCACGCCCAAAGGCGCGGGATCCAACCCGACTCCAGTTGGTGAATTTTCATGATGCAGAAAATCGTCAGTGTCCATGTCGTATAATTATGGTGCATTTAAAAGATCCCTCGAGTACTTGTTTGGCTTATAGTATTTCTTGGCAAAATTAAATTCTTAGTGCGGTTTCGCATCGAATAGAGACCAGGTCATACAGGTCCCATCTAGTGGGGAAACTGGCCGTCAAAATTCTCGTGGCAATGGCATTCCGCCGATGGTGGTGCCACAAAAAAGAGTGGATGTCGGTCTTGGGGAATGCACTAGGTCTGCAAATGGCAAGAAGCTGAAACGTAGCCCCATTTGAAACAAACAAAAAAACTCTGTATGCGGCTGTCCATAAATCACTGCCCCGTCACACTTTTTCCATCATATTTGACCCCTCTTATTTTTTCTCATGAAGCTTCACATTTCTTTTACCCCCCCCCCTTTCCCCTAATTACTTGTCACGAAATATTACTTTAACTTATTTCTGGGAAAAAAATTTCTTATTCCAAGAAAAATCTGTTTTTTTCACCCTTTCCCTCTCATTTGTCATACACTGTCACAATTACACAAATCTCTTCCCTCTACAAAATGTGACATCATTTATAAACGACCATTGTGCTAATTTTCTAACCATAAAATTAATTATTTCAGAACAAAACATTTTTGTGCTCAAAAGTAAAGCTTTAAGTCCCAGGTTTCAATCTGTAAAGTATTGCCCCTCCTTTTTGAGAGTCCAACATATCTGCTGTCCTTAGAGACCCCGCAAACTCAAAAACTGATTAAAATAAAATATTTCAGATGGGTATGAAATTCAAATGTTAAAGTAAGCATGTTGCCCTTAAATCTGCTGTAGCACTCAGATAAATCATTTTTTTGAAAATAATATTTTGTTTAATTTCTGTTTAAAATGTAGCTGTAAAAGGGGAAAAAGACAGCAATTGTTAACAGCAAACATAAGAAAAGACACAGATCAGCCTTGTTATGTTTCTATGAGAACATGTAACTAAACAAAAATGTATGCACACTAGGTACACATTCAGACACATGTTTTTCAAACAAACAGGTAAACAAAAGTTTTAAAGATTTTTCTTCTGTTGTATACTTTATGATATTACATTTCGTTAGATTTCTTATGTAAACATTGCAAAATAAGAACATGGTTGTACTGTCTACTAAAGCTTTTTTTGCTTACAGAAGATAATTGAAAGACTAGTTCATAGAATATTTCTAAGTTCTTATCTGTTAGATATTTTTTATTTTTAAATAATTAATATCAATGTTTAAGAAGTGAATTCTTCAACCGAAACAAAGCGAAATTCACTCAGCAAATATATCCTTCCATTATGGAAAATAATTATAGAACTTTATAAAGCCAATACCCCCCCCCCCCCAATAGATAACTTGAGTCATTTTTACAATTTATACTAAGTCTACAAATGCAGGTGCTGTACCTCAAATAAATCGGAAAATGACGTACGTATTAACCATATTCATTACAAATAGTAACAGATTTCAATACTATAAAAAGCAGACTTACCACTAAAAAATGTCAATCCTGGAATCTTTTTTGAGTGTCTGTGCGTTTTGAGGTTATTCAAGATCACATAACTTTGAAATATCTTCAAAATTCGTCCATAAAAATGAGGAATTCAGTAAGTCACATTATTAGCAATTGAAACATCAAAGATGGCAGCGCAGTCACCGTGATAGCTTGAAAAAAATTCATCCCGCATTTTCGTCATGCTATTCTTACGTCCATGAAAAAATCAGGGCATAGGCGGCTCGTACAGGGGGCAAGGGGGCGATTGCCCTCTCACTTCCAAAAGTAAAGTGGTGTTGCTCTCTCACTTTTCACTATTGAAAAGTTATGATCGAGTGAAAAATGATTTTTTACTTAGTAGATTGACTAATTTCAATAAGATAAAAGTTGAAAATTTCAAAATTTTGGACTTTTTCTAATGTTATTTCATAGGAATGAATGAAAAACAACCAGTTCGGTTCATTTTTGAGGCCCATATTCTGCTTTTTTTAGAGGTCATTTAATCAGTAATATTAAAATCTTATAATATAGCGAAATTTATTTTTTTTTAAAAAAAGGGAAACTTTCGAGGTTTTGCCTCCTATGCTACCTAACACATTGCCCTTGCCCTCAATACCTTCGCATTTCTCTTGACCCCCCACCTTTTTTAGTGTACCAGCCACCTATGGAGGGGGGGGGGGATATACTTTAATCCTAAATTTCGCTGGACTTCTTTTAGGAGTAATGTTTGTATCATTAGTGAGATTTAATTCAAGGTGTCTAGAGTATAGAAATATTCTCGATCCCCTCCTGCCCCTCTCCTAAAAAAAGCCGAAATGCTACTCAGCTTCCCTTAACTTCAGAGGTTAATCGAGTATTAACAGTGTACAAATTATTTTTTTCTTAAATTTAATCTCGAAAAGGGCAATGAAGTCATAACAAGAGGCATTTATATACTTTGCATACTTTGCTAGTTATAGAATTTATGCTCTTGCTGAAGCAAGAACAAAGGAGATAATATGCTTGATACTTTATTGCCATCTTTATTGCTTTTCTTAGGTACTAAAACTAGTAGACTTAATGATAATTTTCAGCTGGAGTATGAGCAAATAATATACGCATCAAACATTTTCAAATGTAGACAACATGCAAGGACGAGGTGGCCGAGTGGTTAAGGCGATGGACTGCTAATCCATTGGGCTCTGCCCGCGTGGGTTCGAATCCCATCCTCGTCGATTTCTTTCTTTTTTTCCACCAAATTTTACTTTTTGAGAGCATCTTATTACTTTGAAATTATAATAACATTATGTCAAACAAGCTACTAATCACTATGTGCTTTTAAAGAAATAATTTTGAAATCCAGTCTTTATAATGTCTTCTACTTTTTTGGAACAAAATGAAAAAAAAAAAAAAAGATAAAAAACTACTGCAATATATTCTCGATTAACAGCGAGCGAATTATTCACGAGGGTACTGGAGAAAAATCTTTTTTTAGTGAAAGTAAATTTGTTGCTTTTGTTTAATATTTTTTTTACAAAAAATTGCTTTGTACTTTTATCGAATGGATGGATCTACCTGGACGTTATCATAAGTACTATTCCTTTATAGATTTCATGTGCAGAACTTAGAATACAAATAATTTTTAATGTACGATACCTATTTTCACTGTTTATATCACGTTTTATCTATATCACAATTATTTAAAAAAAAGTTAATTTTTATTTTCTTTACCCCTTATCTTAAACATTTTTTTCCTTTTTCGCGATATCTGCGCCACCCATTTTTTCGGATTATAGAGAGTGTACTTGAAATTTAATCCTTATCTCAAAGAGCTTTTTTTTACATCGTTTATACACTTTTACGTAGAAACCTTACGTATTTCTACGAACCAGGGAACTGCACGACAAATGTAATAATGAAAGCAGTCCCAATTTGTGCGAACCGAAAGAGTATCTCGAGGCATATTTTTGACGTAAAAATTATGCGCCCTCGTTGGAGCGTTATAAAGATATGGGCAATTCCACGTGACTCACGTTACAATTTGACGTGATTTTACAAAAGTAAATGTTATATATATATAAAAGAAATAACCATGCCTGATTTAAATAAAGCTGTTGACAGTCATCCGGGATGCAGTAAGAACCTATGGATGTCAGCATTTTAAATTTCAACAGAAATAGATGGTGTTTCAACCTTAATTTAGCATCGTGACTCACGTTACAAAAAAAAGGAACTCAAGTTTTTTGGATAATTAAAAACCTAGGATTCCTCCTCTTTCAGAATAATAAAATTTAAAAACTGCTTTTAATGGCACAACATATGTTTCTAACTTATGATATATACGAAAAAAAATTCATTCTGCAGTTACTAATTAAGTTAATCAATATGTTGAGCGTGACTCACGTTACATAGTTTCGTGACTCACGTTACATCTCCGTTTTAGTCTTTTACTTTACATCTTATTTTGAAAATTTTATTGAGAGACTTCACTTAAATTCAATTAAAATTAATGCTTAATGCTTTAACTCACGTTACATCTCCGTTTGTCTTTTACTTTACATCTTATTTTGAAAATTTTATTGAGAGACTTCACTTAAATTCAATTAAAATTAATGCTTAATGGCTTGTTTTCTTTAGTTGATCAGTTTTAAATACAGTAAAACCTCTCTAAGCGGTCACTTTTACAAAGCGGCCACCTATCTTAACGGCCAATTTTTCGCATCACGAATTTTTGTCCCATAGACCTCGGGTTAAAATTCTCCTTAGCAGCTGCCATCTAACCCCTCTGAACGGTCACAAAGTGGATTCATCAATTCAATTTTCCAAAATATATGTTTGTCTTTTTTTTTTATACTACTTCCCGTATTTTCTCTGAGGCTGCATTGTACTGACTTCAAATTCTGAATTCATACATCTGAAAACTTTTACAGGATACTACACACCATTACATTTCATCTGATACCAATCATAACATTTAATGTTGCATAATGGCTGTAAAATTAGTTGACTGCTGTCAGAAGTAGGCTCTTCAAAGTACTTACTTTTCTCATCCACTACTGATGAATAATTAAATTTTAAACATCTCAAATAAGAGCAAGTGAGATGTTAACCGTGCTTTTTAAAATTTCTCTTATGTTCCAATTTTATATGTATATATATTTTTTTTTTCTCTCGCTCAAGCTACTTTTTAAAATCATTTTCGTTTAGATTTTCTTGGGGTAAATAATTTTTTCAGCATGAGTTCGGTGGACATTGAAATCTTCTTTTCAAATGTATATTATATTTACGGATAAGTATTGAGTAACTCACTTATGACTACAGTTTAACTGTGAGGTGAATTAACGGAATTTCTCCTTGTTTTGGCGAGTCTTCCTTAGTGTATTTACATATTTGCATACTTGTTGAAGCGATATTTAAGCAGTTTGAATTTATCCAAAATTTCCTTTGAAAGTTTCATATGTTTATTTTTCCGCTTATATTGAATTGCTAGAGACAATATCCTTAGCTTTTCGACTTTTCTCGTTAGACATTCTTTCATCCAGAGACAATGTTTCTGTTTACATGCAATGTACTTCCCTTCTTGCTTCAATTTTCTCGGCACCTTTTCTGTCATTCTGCGGTTACGCGTTAAATATTTAAAAAAATTCTTTTACTGGAATGAAAAACCCTTTTTAGATGCGGAAGAAAAATATGTGCATGCATAAACACATATGCTACACATTGGAAAGCTGAGGGCCAAAACAGAGACCCAGTGCACTAATTGAAAGATTATAAAACACTAAAAGAATTAAAATTACGCAATTTATATTTAATTTCATCAGTATTATTAATTATATGTAGGTGTGTACAAGTGCTAACCCTCTCTTTAGACCCTAAAATACCATTAGGGCACATTTAATACTTTTAAGAAGTTAATATTAGCTTGTATTGGCTGTAACTCACTTTTCGCGTGACTCACGTTACAAAATAAACATCCTTATTTTTTGAATAAAAAAGCAAAAAACTCTAAATTGGCCAATAAATTCTTTTTTGTAATGTACATGAGTAGGAGAAACAGGAAAAAAAATTTCATTTATAAGCTATAAAATTTGGAAATATTAAAAAAATTAAGTTTTCGTGACTCACGTTACACAACATTTAATGGTTTAAAAACTACTTTAAAAAATTATTTTAGGAATAAATTTCAAAATGTACTGTTAATAATTGTTTTCTTATCGAATAAATCTGCCAGGAAAACATGCAATTAAATTGTGGAAACAGGCTAAACCAATAAAATATGCTCGTTTAAAATTGTGTCTAGCAGAGAGAGACTTTTACGAGATTGTGAGCTCATAGAACAAGCTCTCTTACAAAAAGAAAATGATTCACCTGAAATTTCTTTTTTCTAATTTGTAAACTTCAATCAATATAGAGAACCTCCAAAAAAAATTTAAACAATTTTTCAACATTTTTTTTTTAACACCGAGTTCCCATGTTGCCTGGAATTGTCCAAATGAGTTTTTAAAATCTTACGAAGTTTTAACAAAAGCGCCAAATTTAAAGATTTAGCGAGAAATTGATCACGCTATTTCACCGTCTGCATGTGTAGGACATTTATTTACAAATCATGCAAAAGATGTCTTCCGTTGTACTTACTGAAACTACATAAATTTTGCTTATTTTCGAAAAAAAATTCTATCAACTTTTAGACCTCATATTTCGATAACGCCGCGCCGACACGAGGGCAAAGTGCACTGCTAAAACTAAAGGTTGCACAAGGAACCTTTAAGGGTAAAACGTTGTAACACCAGCGGCACCCTCTGAAGGGTGACATTTGACTCTATACGGCACCCGTGAAGGTGCTATTTGGCTCCATAGGGTGTCATGGGTTACCCATGGGGTGTAATAAGACACTCATAGGATGCCACATGGAGCCAAATGGCACCTTCAAGGGTGCCATAGGGAGTCAAGTGGCAACCCTCAGGGGGTGCCGCTGTTGCGACAACGTTTCACCCTTAAAGGTGCCTTGTGCAACCTGCAGTTTTAGCAGCGTGTCTGTCCTTTCGACTGACATTCTTTAAAAAAGTTTTTATAGTTACATCATCTTATGGTTACCTGGTGAGAAGATTTAGATGATTTTCAACTTCGCTGCAGGAGCTATTGCAACCAGAACTTACACTCATGTGTGTGAGGGGTCTTTATAGGGATATAAACTGTCGCATTAGAATCGGCAATACGTGTCAAAATCAAAGCGTTTGGGATTATGATCTTCAAAATTTTGGGATTTTGATATTTTTTCTTTGTTGTGGTTCCCTTGCAATTTGTTTCTGACATAAGAGCTATTTTCCCCATCCGATGCTGCTTCACGTACCTGCCTTTACTGCCTGATTTTCTTAGGTAAAACCTTCCGTGTATTTACGCAAATAGGGGTGATAGGTAAGATAACAACAAGTGGAAGAATAATAAGAAGCATTTTGAGCCGTATCAAACAACGTAGTTTAGTGGAATACGTCAAAAGGATGGCAAATGCAAGTTTTAAATTGAAAACTTTGGAAAGTTCCCACTCACAATCCATCACCCCTTTTTTAAGTGGAACAGTTCGCGAGTGCTAGCCGCGGTTTCTACGAACGGTAGTTAATGTTCTACCAACCGACTGGGAAAAAAAGAAAAAAGAAAGAAAAATAAATAAAAATAAAATAATAATAATAATAATAATAATAATAATAAACGTTGAAATGAGAATGGAAAAAAAAACTTTAAGCAGTTTTTTTAGTGATTAAAAAAAAAAAAAAAAATCAGTGTAAGACTTTCTAAACACATTGTACAAGTATTTAGGTGTTTCTTTAAGTGAACAATTTTGAATATAACTTGGCTAGTTATTTACAAGATGCATATTTCTCTTCTCAATAGCAGAGATAATGCGACGCTGCAACGTACGTTGTAGATTTCTGAAAAGATTGCACAGACTATTTCTTAGTTGAGGCGGAAAAACTAAAATTTTTTAAGAGAAAAAAAATTCTTTACTTTCAACAAACGAAGATTTTTAACAATTTTTAGGGTTCCGGGATAAAATTCACTGTTGACATGTGCTTGTAGTTTTTACGTTTATTCATATTACAATTAATCAATATAATATCAGTTTAGACTAATTTTGGGGGTTTTGACCTGCGTCGCAGCCTGTTGAAAAAATGTTGCTTCAGGGCTGCTCTTCTTATCAGGATTGTTTCCATTTTTACCATCAAAAGTGTCCAAATTCTCTTTAATAAAGGTATTTTTCTGAAGCTTTTTTTATAAAAATAAATAAATAAATAAAATAAATCTTGCTAAATGCTTGCAGCAAGAAAATGAACTGAATACCTTTGCTAAATTAGTTTTAAAAATAAAATTGGCAATCACTTTTGTTTAGAAGACTAATTTTTGAAAAACAAAGAAATTATATTTAAAAAAATATGTATTCCGAATCCAAGCACGATATATTTATTCTTCACAAGATGTTTGATGCATATATTCATATTTTTCTACAAAACAAAAGCAACATTTTCAAAGAGGGGATAAACAAGAACATGAAAACAAGAAAAATATTTTCCTAATTTTTTTAATATCTTAGAAAGTTTGAAACAAATGTAAGAATAAAAGTAATCCTTTCGAAACTTACAAAAAATCTCCGAGTTCTTTAGAAACCGTTCATCATTAAAAATGTATTTGAAACATAGATGCTCCTTCGCCATTTTTCTTATCTGTACTTTTCTTTCATGAGTTTTCAAGTCATTATACTTTCTCCGGTATTAATGTTTTAGTGATTTCTGTTTCACTTTTAGCGAACTTCGATTCCTTGTTTTCTGTTTTTCTTGCTTCGAGTATTTCTCAACTCGCTTCATGTTTGTTATGTTATTTCCAAACTGAAATTTACACGTTAGCAAAATTATCAGACATATTTTTCAAACTTTCTTTCTCTCGCTGTCGTGCGATAGGAGAGTTTGTAAACAATACAGATATAAAGCTTTGAACTTCGTTGATATGGATTTTAATTTAGGAAGTTGAACTTTTTTGAGCGTATCTAGCAATAATAAGGAGAGTTTGGACCAGGTTGGAGTCAATTAAGAGATACTGTAATCGATTACTGTTATGATTACGAGCATCAAAAATTTGAGATTACAATTGCGATTACGGTTACAGCAACGAAATGTAAAAAATGTAATCGATTGCGATTATTATATGCCGATTACGATTTTGATTACACGATCACAGATTTGAGAGGAATATGTATTTTATACATATATATATATATATATATATATATATATATATATATATATATATATATATATATATATATATATATATATATATATATATATATATACACATATATATACACACAGGGTGAGTTTGATCGAATCTGCCATATGAAAGGGGGTCATAGAACAGCTCAAGCGGAACATAGAATCACCCCTTATCGTGTCCTATTCGTAACCGTAACCGAGTTATAGCGGATTTAAGAAAAATAAGTGAAAAAAACAAAATTCCAAGAAAAAAGAGCAATTTCTGAAGTTTCTGTACAACCTAGACACAAAATAAAGACATATTTGGAAAGAACGGACTAAATACTTCAAAATGACACCTTTTGCATTAAGATAGTAGAACTTTCCAGCGATACTATATATAATACTATTTATTATGAGGTGTTTTCTGAGGTGGTGTAAAGTGAGTCTATGGCTGAACTTTCCTGAGGGTTTACTATTACGTTACACATTTAGTAAATTGGTGCTTTTTTATGATTTTATGTCCTTATTTTTTATTATCTTGCTAAAATTGGCTCTTATTCTGTTAATTTACGTGCTAAATTTCACTTGCTTGCTGTTTTCCTTGCTTTGATATTAGTTTAACATGGGAGTCTATGGGCTTGGCGAGAAATTGATAAGATATCGCCAAGTTGGCATCACCTTTGGTGACTTATTTTTGTAGCCAAATTTGGCGCTAGATCACCAAGTGGTGGCGACATTGGCGCATTTTCGAACATCATAGAAAGTCGCCGATTGATCTAGAATGTTTCAGTATTGTGAATGATAGTATAAAGAACAAAACTGATGACATTGTTTCATTCGTTAAATAGCAACTAAAAAAAGTATTTTCAGTGCATTTGTACCTTTGAATGAAATTTAGGTGTTTTAATTACATTGTATACTTATGTCAAAATCAATATTTACACATTTTTGTGTAAATTTTCACTAATTTCTGAACTAGACCCACTTTACCCCTCCATGGGGGAAAGTGGGGCTATCAACACATGATGTATTAAATGTATCACTGAGAGAAAACAATCTAACAAAATAAATTGGTTCTGCTTCAAACTTAATCTATATGAATCCAATGTATATAAAATGCATCAAAAGTTTTCTTAAAATTAATTTAATCATGTGACTTCGGGGCCGTTTTTTAAAAATGCTCGATTTTAGCTCCACTTTCCCCCACCTGACTCTACTCGCTTTTGTGTGTGATGTAGAAAATTCTGATTAGTAATTGTCCTCTTTAAATGTATGAGAAAATCGAAAATGCTTTTTAAAATATTCAGATTGAAAACGAAAACGACTTTTTAAATACAAATAAAGCTTGAAAAATATTGTTGTGGCCGGTGAGCAAACGTAGCGAATTCGGATTGCGAAGAAAATTTGAAGAAGCTGCGTAAGACGTTCGGGGGTTGACGAGCATAAGGGAACAGGAGGAAGTAGCCCCTAGTAAAAAAATATTACTTTTACTTAAAAATTTTTACTTATTGCCGTTTTTTTCTTAGACTTTTATTTAACTTTTATATTGGATGCTTTCAACTTATTAACTCAAGGTTTTTTGATTTTTTAATGGATCTGTTAAAAGAAACATAACTTTATAATTAAATGATGAAATTATCAAAAAAAAAAAAAAAAAAAAACTAATGGTTAAGAAAAGGTAAAAAATATAGTTCCAATAGTCATTCCAAGAATACAATGGAGACTTTTTATCCCAGCTAAAATATTCATAGTGAACAAAAAAAAAAAAAAAAATCTTTCATTCACTGTTTTTTTTTTTTTGTTATTGATCACTTTTAGCACTGATGAAAAGTTTCCTCGTAGTTTTGAAACAGCTATTTGAAGCATTTTATTAATATTTTGTGATTCTTTTTTTTCAAAGTTAGTTCAGAACGTTTTCTAAAAATGGCCCCGATGAAACTCAGCGCATACAATTTCCCTTTAAAAGTGAAAGAAAAACAAACCTCGTATAAATGTCCGCAATACTGAGTTAAACAATTTGAGTATTGAGTTTTATCGTTTACATTCGAAGAGCTTTATTTGCACTCTTCTTAAATAAGAAAGCAAAGTAGGTTCGAAATTGGACATTATTTTTTCTCTTTTTTCCTTTTCTAGAACAGTTTGATCATCATGATTCAGATTAATATATAGTTAGGCATTTTTTTTATTTTTTTTAAGCGTGAGACTGCTCCTTGGTGTTTTTAGAGGAGCGAAATTATTTTTTTGAGCAGTGGAACACACAAAAATTCAACTCCATAAAATAAAACTAACTTTCTACAAATGAAGTAGCAGATAACAGGAAAATGAGATGTGTTCTTTTTTTCTTTTTAACGTTTAGAATGATGAATATTTTATTAAAAAAATTTCTCTGACGAATTTTATAACCTCCTCCTTTGTTGAAGTCGGTTAAAAATTAATAAAACATTAAAATATAATGAAATAGATAAATAATTTTGTGCATAAAAATAAAAGCATATAAAGCAACGTTGAAAAGCACAAGTGCGCAGCAGCACTGTAGACACGTGTGTCGGCGTCACAAGGAACGTCTTTTTCAATGCAAAAATGTGAACGTATGGATGCTCAGACATCCGATAATTTTGGATTTAAAATTCCATTCATTTTTCCATTGAAAGAGGCGTTCTTTGTAACGCCAAAAACACGTGTCTAGAGTGCTAATGCGCATTTGTGCTTTTCAACGTTGCTTTATATGCTTTCCTTGAAATATAATTATGCAATTCCGTTCGCACTCTCTTTTATTCTCAGTTTCCAAGATGCTGAATGTAGTTTAAAATTCAAAGCGTTAAAATACACTCTTGATTAATTGTTTGAAGCATATTTCTGATTTTCAATGCATCAACACAATGGAGTTGTTTTCTTCAGCGAAAGGTACAACGTTTAGCCACTCATGGTGATAGAATAAGCAAAACAATGGCATATTGCCAGATGAAGTTTTCATTTTCCAACAGTTTATTTTTAGGGCATATTTTTTTTTTTTTAATTTGAAGCTTTCTGAAACAAAGCGATGTCTCGTATGACGCCACACGAGGAGAAATTGTTGTAAAGCCAAACCGACGCATCATCCATGTTGGATCTTCGGTAACAACAGAACAGCTCACCAGGAGCGTTTTGTACACATGTATCGTGAGCCAGCGAAAATGAAGTAACGACTGAGCGTCTTCTAAGGTTATTTTTTTAGGAAAGAAAATGACTAAAATGTAAAAAAAAACAGTAATCCCCCCCACTTTTTACAAACATGCTCATTCAGAAAAAAAATATTTTTCAAAGTAAGGTTTGCCGAAAAAGACTTTTTTTTTCGATGATCGGAAAAGGTGCCATTGGGGAATCAAAGTGCACACAACAGATTTGAAATTTTTTGGCCGATTTCTTGATTTGCCGCAAATGCGTTAAAGTTTGGAAAATATGCAGTTTTTTCGAGATTTTTATCAAATTATTCAAAAAATATTTTTTCTATTTTCGATAACGGGTAATGCGGAAAAAGTCCCATTGAAAGCATAGAAATTCCATTAAAAAATTGAGGTCTGTGGTGTGGTTCCTTCTTTTTCCACAATTGCCTAGAAGATTGGCAAATTCCTATTTTTTTCTACGTTTAGAAATTCAATTTTGTCAAAACGTTAAAATGCTGTTTTCGCCGTACTTACTCAGAAATAACTACATTGTTTGTCACATATTATGCAGTTTTAGATGTTAGGTGTTAAATTTTTTTTTAAAAATAATTTCCTAAAAATCTCAAAAAACCGCATTTTTTCCAATTTTCAACGCAATTGTGGCAGATCAAGAAATTGAGCAAAAAATGTCAAATTTCTTATGTGCACTTTGCTTCCTCAATGGCACCTTTTCCGCATCACCTATCATTGAAATAAAAAGAAAGTTCTTTTTCGGCCTACTCTATTTCAGAGGTGTAAAAAGTATCTCAGGTACTCCTTGTATCGAAAGGGGCTAAAGACATAGTCCCTTTAAAAGGGCATTTACCCGAACCCATCCTCACCGCGATCCTCATATACAATGCATACATGCATATAATTTCTCATTGTCTATTAATTCTTCATTTTTACTCAGGAATGCTTCATTTACTTCATTCATGTGATAGCTCTTCTAGTCTATGTGGCGGTCTTGTAGCGAAGTGAAAATTCATTCCTAGGTATTAAACCCATGGAGAGTACAGCAAAAGGAAGAGGGGATAGCTGTTACACAAGAACGGTTCAACTATGCAGATTAGCAGATTTGTCCGCTTCCGTGTCTCATCAAGTGCTACATAATACTTCCTCTCTAGAGAGGGTTTGTTTCGTGCGTTTCAACTTTCGGAATTCATTGTTGATGCGCCCACGTACAGTTGAAAATTTCAATAAAGCGAAAGGGAATTAGTTTAGCTAAAATAATACTCTGAAGATATTTTCAAGTTGTTGCAGCACAATTAAATGAACGTAGCTTTTTATATTAAAATAACGGTAAATTTTGATTATTTCAATTTGAACCTTATTGGGAAAATATGAAACATACAAATACTTTTGTGTTCAAAAGTTAAAAGCAAATAAAGCACTGTTTAAAGCCCAAATACACAAGAACACTGCAGACACTTGTTATGGCTTCACAATTTCAATGCACAGAATGTGAGCTTATACTGTAAAAAATAGATGTTGTTTTTACAGTATAATACAGAAATTTTATAGTAACAAACTGTAAAAATTATTAATTTTACATTAATAAACTGTAAATTGCTAATTTTACAATAATAAACTGCAAAATTGCTAATTTTACAGTTTATTACTGTGCATTTTACAGTTTCAAACTGGAACCTCTGCTGCCAGTACTATACTGTTGTTTTTGCAATATAATATTGCTAATTTTGTTTTAATAAACTATAAAATTGCTGCTTTACAGTAATAACTTATAAATTTGCTAATTTTACGGTTTAATAATGTGCATTTTGCAGTTTTCAACTGGAACCTCGGCTGCCAGTATTATACTGTAAAAGCAACAGTTTATTTTTTGCAGTGTATGGATGTAAAGACATTCGGCAAAAGCAAAATGAATAGAAGCAAGCAGCTTTTAAGTATCACAGGGTTAATGCGTATTTGTTCTTCTAACATTATTTTATTTGCTTTAAACTCTACACTGCAAAAAATAAACTGTTGTTTTTGAAGTATAATACTGGTAGAAGAGATTCCAGTTTAAAACTGGAAAATGCACAGAAATAAACTCAAAAATAGCATTATAGTTTTAAACAGAAACTGGCTGCCAGTATTATACTGGAAAAACACCCGTTTATTTTTTACAGTGTAAGAAAAAAGTACAAAATCCTGCATTATTACTACATTTATCACATTTTATATAATTATTCACTTTTTAATTTATTTTAGCTCGTAGTTTAGCTAATTGTTATCAAACTGTCAAAGTTTTGATAGTTTAATAACAATTAGACACCAGTTTCTTATTTGTAACTTACTTCTAGCCTGAGTTATCAATTTATCTAATTAAGGCAAGACTTTTCGGACACCCTGTATGAGTACTAAAATAGAAAACTTAAAAATATAATTGCTAAACACGTTTTCGTAATAAGTTAAGAACTACATTTTTAATAAAAATGACGAATTAATTGCATATATGAGCTCTAATTTACGGATTTATGCTTCACTTTTTTGAAATGTTGCTTTTATGGAATCCAGTTTAGATAAAACATGATAGTACTTTTTTGAATTTTCTTTGATTTCACTTCTATGTCTATTTAATATACTTCTACTTATAATACTTCTATGTCTATAAAATATTAAAAGAATTACGAATATTATGACAAAAAAAAAATACATATGCATAGATGAAACACTCTAACCTGATTTCTGAAAGGAAGGATCTAATTTCATCCAAAATTCGGATACCGCGTAAGGAACTACTTCTTTTGCTTGGTCTCAGCATATTTCTTCATAGTCAAGAAAGGTTGCAGTCGAGTATAGATTTCTGTGTGAATAAAAGCGAGGGGTTTTTGTGTTTTTAGTGACTGCAGGAGGACGCTGTGGTTATTTTATAAGTGAGATTGTATTTAGATTAAATATATCTTCGGAAAAAAATTCATTGTGGATTTTTTTCTAAACAAATAAGATAAAAAAAGTTCTTAAAGGATAACACATTACCAGATTTTTTTTCAATGCACCAACGTATTTTTTCAGGTATACATTTATAACTAACCTTTAATTTGTTAATGGTTAATTGAAAATTATAACTAATGGCAATTTGAAAATGAAACTTTAATTAATTAACATGTTTGTTTGCTTCACAACGAGTTAAAAAAAACGAATTGGCATTTTCTGCTGCTCATTTGTTGTTTACGTTTCTTGAGCTCATCGATTTTTCTCTAAATTAAACAACTTTTCATTGAAAATTTAATCAAATTAATTTCTTTCAGTTACTTTGGAATTCTCTTTTATGCTATTTTATCGTTACAGAAAAAGCTCATACGCCTTAAATGTTTTAGCTTGCTAAGAACTGTTTTAAATTTTAAAATGAATGATGATTATTATTTGAATTATTTAAGTAGTAAAATAAGAAATATTAGTAAAAATAATGTTTCTTTTTAACGTTTTCTTTGAATTAGTCTATAAAATTTAGACAAAATGTCATTATAAGTTATTTTGAAGACTAAATTTCAAAAAAAAAAAAAAAAAAATGTTGAATTTGATATGAAGCGTTTAGTATCAAAACCAGCTAAATCCGTTAAAAAACATTTACTGGTGAGAGGAAAAACGTTTCACTCTCTTCCCACTTCATTTTTCCGAACTATATTACCCCTTTGAATAAAATGTGGTGAGTTCTTTCAGTTTTGTTTTATTGTTTTAAATAGCTGCATTGTCTTAATATTCACAGATAAAAATGAACTGAGCTGGATTAAAAAAAAGTGGCATTCTTGTTTTTAAAATTTTTTGATAAAATTACAAGTACATTTGCTTAGTATCTCAATTTTATGCCATATACTATTTAGCAGGTAACCATGGTGGCCGGTTTTGGATTGATCGAGAGGGATGGGTTCCAAATTGATTTGATAATTGAAGGGCTTGGGAGATGAAGGGGTTATGTCAGGGACGTCATTTCAAGTTTTTCTAGGGTGGGGGGGGGGCAAAGGGTGAAAACACAATACATTTCACCAGAAAACATCAAAAACCACGCCCACTTATATGTAAATACATTGATTTCTCAAAGTCGGGGAGGGGGGGGGGGGGCAATTGACCCCCCTGTCTCCCCCCCAAATGACGGGCCCTGGTTATGTGACAAAACAGAAATTGCGAGTAATTAAAGTTCAAAGTTTTATTGTTGTAGGTGTTGCAGCTTTTTTGTTTTCTGGTTTGTTCGTAAGTGTGCGTTTGAAATTGGTCTAATGACATCTACTTTTTGATGCACCAAGTTTTACTTGCTTACCTGTATCCATTGCTTTCCATTGTACAGAGGGTTCATTTTTTAAAATGTAACTTAGCCCTTTCATTCTCCAAGCCCTTCAAATGAGAGTTTTCACAAAAATACACAGGCGGAAAAAAAAATCCCAACACCAAGAAAAAATTGCCGTAGAGTAATGAAATTTGGGTAATGCAATTGTCTACTTAACATGTTTAATTTATTAAATGCACAAGATCACTGGCTAATTTAAGCTCAAGAAAATGCTGTGCAAATGTGAAATACTGTCAATTTAATAGAGGGTGTAACCTCCAGAATTTTGAATGCAAGCCTGCAAGCGTGAATGCATTATGTCATACAGGTGCCGAATGTCACTTTGTGGTATGGAGTTCCATGCTTGTTGCACTTGCTGTGTCAATACCAGGACCGTCATTGCTGACTGTGGATGATGCTCGAGATGCCATCCCATGATATCCCATACGTTATCAATTGGAGACAGACCTGGTGAATTTGCAGGTCATGGTAACATGTCAGCACTCTATAGAGCACATTGCGTTACAGCAGCGATGTGAGGGAGAGCGTTATCCGGTTGGAAAACGCCCCCTTGAATGCTACTCATGAAGGGCTGTACTACTGGTTAAATTAACAGACTGATGACAAATTTTCAGTCAGTGAGTTTGGGATAACCACAAGAATGCCCCTGCTGTCGTAGGAAATTGCTCCAGAGACCATAACTCCAGGTGTGAGTCCCGTGTGTCTAGGCCGTAGACCGCTTGGTTGCAGGCGGTCCCCTGGCCTCCTTCTGACCAATATACAGCCACCACTGGCACTAATTCAGAATCTGTTTTCATCAAAAATTACAACAGATCTCCACTCCGACCTCCAGTGAGCTCTGTCGTGGCACCACTGCCGTCGGAAAAGGCAATGGTTTGCAGTCAATGGAATACCGGCTACAGGCTGCCTGGCGCGGAGCTGTCCTTGAAGTAAACAGTTTCTTACCGTTCCTTGGGTCACGACGGTATCAACTGCAGCTCGAATGTCAGCCGCAGATGCAGTACGATGCGCTACAGCCGTACGCAAGATTCGGCGATCTTCCTTCTCAGGCATGCCACGTGGCAGCTCGGAACTCGATCTTCTTGAGGTAGTACCATCCCTTGCCCATAGCTTCCAATAATCATGCATGGTGGAAACATTCCCGCCCAAATCTTTCTGCAATATCGCGAAATGAAAATCCACCTTTTCGTAGCCAAATTGTACGACCTCGTTCAAACTCGGTGAGCTGTTGATAATGGCTTCGTCGTCTTCTTAAAGGTATTCCTGGCTAACATGAACGCAATTCGTCAAATTTCACGGAAAAATAATACACACGAGCTTCACAACACGCTTTTAAAACAAGACTTATTTGCATGTTCTGAGTGACGCCAGCTGCGCCACACTTATGCGCGGAACACGAAATTTCAATCGATGTCATCTTTCAGTTGTATAAACACGCCTACCAAATTTCGTTTATCTAACACAAGTCTTTCTTGGTGTTGGGATTTTTTTTTCCGCCAGTGTAGTATCACGTTGTGAAAGAACATCGCTTTCGAAAATTTATGGATTGTGCTAGTTCTGACAAACAAGGCAATTTTTTTAAATTGCTGTTCTTAGTCTAATGGAATTCATGTAAGATCTCAATTTTATACCACGTAGTGCCCAGTACAAGAAAACAAAATGGGTGCACTAAGCAATTTATTTCATTAACATTGTTGATGTCACTCTTACGTTTTTGCCGTTTCGATATGGCAGAAGCATGAACTGAGCTGGTTTTGAAGTAAAGCTGGTTTTGGACCTGATAAAGATTGATTCGTTAAAAATCGCTTTGTGGTGAGATAGTATCGAAAAGGAAGAATCAAGTCGTGCAATATAACAACACTTTCTAAAATTCGTGTATTGAGCTGGTTTTGACATTAAACACCCCCCTTGTAATTCGCTAAAAATATAGTTCGAATATCACATTCACACAAATAACTCTCAGTTTTGCGCGAACCTGACTGACGATTAGTTAAAAAAAGTTTTAGGTCCATCTTTTAGGATAATTTGAGTTAAAAGCTTTATTTCAAAGAATCTTCCACAGCTTTTTATGGTTTTCTGCTGTCTTATGTGTAAAAGGAAGAAGTCCAACCAAAGATAGTCCAACCTCTGGAGGCAATAGCACCTAACCCTGGTAAGGTATTTATTCGCCATATAATACACGTCAACAACATCACTGCATCTCTCAAAATATATTTAGATTACATGTAAGAAAATAAGGAAAATCAATTTGGAAATAAGTTGTATATCTAAATCTTGCGAAAAAGAGAAGACACTGCTACAACATGAAAACTAAGAAATTTCATTTCTCCAAAAACCTTATCAAAACTAAACCCCTCGTTATTTTTCTGCATTTTTCTGAATGGAGTCTGTAGGGAAATAAAAGTTTTAGAAGACCCCGGGATAGAGCTGGAAGCGCAGTTTTTGCAATTTAAATTGAGTGACAGATTGAATTTATTGCATTAAATTAGGAAAAAAATGGAGTTGCGTGCTTAATTTGAGACTTATGGCTCCAGGGAAAGGCAAGACATAAGAATATTTCGCAAATGTCATTTATTTCTGAACAAGTGATCTTATATGGAGTGATGAGGGTAACATTGACTGTAAATTCAGCATTTTGCAAAAAAAAAAAAAAAAAAATCATTTATTTTTCATTTTTGTCTTTTAATTAAGAGAAATTTTTTTAAAGTAATGACTGTTGCATTGTTATAATTCTACTTGTTTACAGGGTGACCAACAAGTGACGTGCTGATGTCAAAAATTAATTTCTTGCAAACTACTGATTCAAAATTGAAGGTCTTGGGAGATGATGGGGTTATGCGACAAGACAGAACTTGCGAGTAATTAAAGTTCAAAGTTTTATTGCTCAGTTGTTGCAGCTTTTTTGTTTTCTGGTTTGGTCGTTCGTGTGCGCATGAAATTGGTCTAATGACATCTACTTTTTGATGTACCAAGTTTTATTTCCTCACCTGTATCCATTTTTTACCATTGTTCAGAGTGTTTATTTTTTAAAATGTAACATACCTAGTTCATTCTTCAAGCCCTTCAATTGTTTATTTTTATTCTAAAACAAAGTACAACACGTGAGGATTTGTTTAGTGTCCCAAGTAGCACATTTCGTTTCTTAAAGGTTGTAAAATGGTTATTAACGTTGTAACAACCGCTTAAAAACGTTTAAAGGTTATTTGTACTACCTGGGGTATGTTTGATGTGTCTTCCATCACTAGTTATAATATGGCGCTAAGGAATAGCGAAATTCTGCGTCACTCGCTGAAGAATCGAAGTTTCAATGCTTTCACAATAACTGCCTGAATCGCAGTTTTCAGGTTTTCGTTGCTCTTGAGGTTTCCAGCTTAAATTGTGCCTTTGATGTAATTCCACAAAAACTTCTTTGAGTCACAACTGGGTTGCTGTTGCTCGAATAATACGTTCGAACAGGAAAAATGCTTTCAGATACGATATACTGTCTGATTTTCTTGACAGCATAATCCTTTTTCCTGAATGGCAAAGATAATAAAAATACCTGGCTCGGGGTGGACATCAGGGGGAGTGAAACTATTACGCTTTAAAGTACTGTTTGGTTTTCTTAGGTAAAACCTTCCGCGTATTTACGCATGCGTCAGGTCTTCTCTGATCCTTACCAAAATAGGGGAGATAGGTAAGATGACAATAAGGGCAAGAATAATAAGAAGCATTTTCAGACGTATCTAACAACGTAGAAAGATGCTAATTTCAAATACATAGTTTAGCTGAATATTTCAAAAGGATAGCAAAAATGCAAGTTTTAAATTGGAAACTTCGGAAAGTAATCATCCACAACCCATCTACCCTTTTTAAAGTGGAATGGTTCCCGAGTGCTAAGTGCGGTTTTCAAGGACGGATAATATCTTGATATTTTTACTGAAAAATAAACAACAAAAGCGAAATACATGAAACAGCGCAAAGAAATCCGCCAACGCACCGAATCTAACTTTTAAGTTTGAATTAGATAAGCCAAACAGGATTCGCGAAATTAATATTTCTTTTCAACGCGTTACTTACTGGTCAAATTGTATAATTGGTTAGAAAATTGAACCATTTTAAATACATCCGGTCTATAAAAAGGATCTGGCCGGGTTAACTGGTAAATGGGGTAAACTCATACGTGGAACAAATGTCTGCAGTTTAGAAATAAGAGTACGAATGAATGCAAAACTTTAATTTTAGCGTTTAATAAGCATTAATTAAATTAAAAATTTACTTTTCTCAGTACTTTATTCTTTTTAATAACGGATTATTTATCCTCCTCTTTATTGAAAAAAATATTGATGCTTCTTTTTGAAAAAATGATCAACGTAATTAAAACTTTGAATTCCCGAAATACTTCTGATTACACCCTAAACAATTAGTCACCTTCACTTTCTTTAAAATATGGGGAGTTAAGACTCAGTTTATTAAATTAAGATATTTATTCGAACGGTTCGATATTCCATAGTAAACCGATTAAGTGAAAACAAGTTAAGCTTATTTAATAATAATCAGTTTTTTCTCATTACGGTATGAAAAGAATTAATCTTATTTTCTAGTCAATGACGTCTTTCCATCGTAATTTCAAAAATAAATAAAAACCATGAAGTAACAAAGATTTAAAATAAATTAATCGGCAAAGCAATCTTACAGAAAAAAAAAGTTTTGGCGGATGAATAAAGAAAACAACCATAAAATTAATTCAGTAATTAACGGATAGAACAGCATTCCGCTAAATTTTTCTTGCGTTTGAGATGTGTGGGGTAGTTTCTTTGTTTACTAAGTGGTTTTGAGAAAACGATATTTTTTGTCGAATGAGAACAAAGGCTTTCAGTGTCAGTTCGTAACCACTTACTGTTTTGGGTTTCCTTGCAACTAATTGCTTATCAGTCGTTTCATTTTATTTAAAAGTAAATAAATTATCCACAGAGTTTTTCTTTTTGTGATTTTAATTAAAGAGAATGTATTGGAAACTTGGTAATTTGCAGTTTAACATTTAGTACGACCTCGAATTTAATGCATAATAATAAATGAAAAACACATCAGTTGCTAAAAAGATTCTGCAAAGACATTACAAACCCTTTCTTTATGTTTATTATAATTATCAAACAGTTCACAATGGGAGGTGTTTCCCATTTTTTAAAAATACTTTTTTTTCTGCAAGAGCACGGTCAAAAAGGTTACATTTATTACCACCTCAACTTTAATTGCATAAGAATAAATGTAAAAACACATCGGTCGCTAAAAGGATTTAAGAATCACATTGCATACCATTTTTTATGTTTATTATAATTAATGAAAAGTTTTACAATGGGGGTTTTTCATATTTTTCATAAATATTTTTTTTCTGAAAGTAAAAAAGGTGCTCAGTCGCTGTGTCATTTTTGCTGCTAACGCCACGACTGGACAAAACACTGCAAGCTAAGAGTTGTGACATCTTGATTTTTTTGCGATAGGTGTGGAAGTGTGTAGACGTGTGCATGTGTTCAAGGCACAGGCGCCACCCCCCGAAGGAGCAGGGGCTGGTTCACGTCCCAGGAAGTGGAGCACGGTGAAGTAACCTGTGGCAGAGTGAGAGTCCAATGTACAGTCCGTTTGGATTTTGGAAAATCCTCGTGTAGCTTTCAGGAACGTTTCCACTTTAAAAAGGGGCGATGGGATTAAGATGAGCGCCACCTGAAGTTTTCAATGTAAAGTGTGCACTTGCTATCTCTTTAACTTTTTCGACTGAACTTAGTTTTTTTCCTATTTACATTATTTTACTTTATTTGATATGGTGCCAAAGGCCTATGTTTATTTTTTCCTTCATTATTAACACTCCTATAATCCCCATTTTGATAAGATGAGAGAAGACCTGACACATGCGCAGATGCATGGAAGGTTTTATCTAAGAAGATCAGACAGTAAGAACGGAAGTACGCGACAACTGAGGTCGAAAATGAAAATAAATAGCAGTTTTTCAATGCCGAAAGAAAAAACATTGGTTTCAAGGTACTTTATTTTGTTTTCAAGATCCATCTTTATCAGTAAATAATTTGTTTTTTATGATTTCATTTAAAAATAATCATTCATCACCGACGAGGATGGGATTCGAACCCACGCGGGCAGAGCCCAATGGATTAGCAGTCCATCGCCTTAACCACTCGGCCACCTCGTCATGCCTGTGCTTCTCTAAGCTGCTGATCAAAACAACAGTAACACATGAACTAATAAAGCAAGAAACAATAAAACCGAAAGATATATTTGCCTTCGCATTTATAATGCAAGTGTACACATGGCAGTTTTCTCAAAGGTTCTTGTCTGCAAGCAATTAAGGCTGTAGAGAAGCATAGCCGTTTATTGCACTCCATAAACGCTTTAAGATCTTGAAGGAAAGCGTAAAATCAAATCTATTGCACGCCAAAAAATGATACAGTGAACTCTCACTTATGAGCCTGCCCAAGGGACCAGCAGAAATAGGCGCATAAGTGAGAGAGACGCATAAAGGAGCAAGCTTATTTAAAAGTCTAAAATGCAACATAATATCTAATGAGAGCATGAATAAGAAGGTTTCTAAAGAAAATGGTCATATTACCACGGTTTGGCAACTAAAATGATAAGAAGAAAACAAAAATTGTAGCATACCTAATCACAAACTGGTCCTTTTAAAATGATCCATAATAGATAATTGTCCCTCTCCGAACTCTAGTTCATGCGAAAAAAATGCCTTCCGTGAGCAATAAAAGCCAAAGATTAAAGAGGAAAGTTAAGAAACATGCTCATTTTTTAGGAAAATAAATTAACCCTACACTGCATAGCGTTGCCAATTGGCTACATGGACTTTTTTTACTTATGACCATGCATAAGGCAACTCAATCATAAAAAGCAAGTATTAAGTATCTTTAAAGCAAATACAACCATCTATCTTCAAAATTATTTTTTTAAAACTGTGTTCCAATGTTTTCTTATTACACTAAAAACATATGTTTTTCAAAGAACAAAAAATCATGCAGTGTAGGGTTAAATTGTTTACATTTTACGAAAAGTTCGGCGCATAAGTGAAATATTTACCTTTAGAGCGACGTATAAACGAATGGAATTATCATTATTTTACTATGGCATGTGCCGGGACCACTGAAAATCGTCGTATAAGTGAAAAAGGCGCATAAATGAGGCGGGGTATAAGTGAGAGTTCACTGTATATTTAAAGTAACTTGATATTCATGTGCTCAAGTTTTTAAATGGAAACACCGAGTTTTAAAAGAAAACACGAATTAAAAATCGTATTGTTTTAAAATTGTGTTATTGAGATTCTCATGCATTTAAATGTTTGATTTATTTTATGGGATTGAATATATCTTGTGTATGGACAGATAAATTCTAAGAGAAATCGTTGTAAATATTTTGTTAACTGCAGTTTTGTAGTTGTAAAAAGATATTTTAAGGAAAAAACATTTTTATAGGGTAAATATCACTGTTGATGGAGTTTTGCTAGGCAAAAAAAAAAGTCAGTTTAGATTGCTTAGATAACCAGCAATAACTCAAAAGACAGACTTAAAAAAAATCAAATCAATTAAGAGTTGATGTGAGTTATTTTTAAATACATAAACTAAATATTTAGATGAAGGGAGTTCTTTTGAGCCGCACAAAATAACATCACGGTTGTAAACGGAATAATTTTTGTACACTTGTTTGGGGTTACAAGTAAATCTAGTATTTATGCACTTAAGCTTCTTGCACTTAAGCTTTATGCACTTAAGCTTTACGCACTTAAGCTTTATGTACTAAGGCTTCTTTGTATTAGAATGCTAGTTAGCCTTCACTCGGTTTTTGTGTATCAGAAAGTCTCGCTTTTATTCAAAATGAAACATAATAAACTATTGTCATGTATTTACTCTATATTATAAAAATGAATTCAACTTTTTAATTTGATTTCTCACGACGTTGTAGATGAGTGTTATAACTGAGATGTTCACTTTAAGAAATATTTGCTACACAATATCGCTTACATTGTATAGTGGTACTGTATAATCATAGTCGTAGATAAACTGTAACAGCGCTACAGTGGGGGAAGGGGGGCATATTTCTTCGAAATATTTGCTTTATTAATGTTACTAACTTTCCGGAAGTGTCGGAAAAAGAACCCGTTTTTTTTTCTGGAAAAATTGGAAAAAAATAGAAAATTTGATTTTTTTGAAATAAATAAAAATAGGTTTTCTTAATAGTTCTGTTTTTATTCGAACATATGCAGGGGGAAGCATAAAAATGGCTAGTTAAATCACCCGCTTTAACGAATCAAATTATAATAAGAGGCTGCCACTGAAGTGGTGAATTATATATATATTTTTTATTTAGTATAACGTTTTCACGTTTTGATGCGAAATAAGATTCCACATACAATGTAGCAATAAAGTGAAAAACACCGTTGTCTGGCAGATTGTTCTGGTCTTGGGGTACAGATATATCAACATCGAAAACTAAGTGAGAGAATATATGTTCATCAAAATACGCATTTAAAACGTTACTGAACGATTTGATTTAACTTCATGCTTAGTAATTAGTTGAACAATAGTTAAATTCCAGAAAATAAAAAAAAACTAAAAAAAGAAACGCGGAAAAGAGAGAGACAAAGAGAATAAATAAACAGCAATTTTTAAGCACCAATGAAACTTTCTTTCAAGTTTTAAAAATATTTGACTCTCTTAACAGCTAAAAAACCGAACTATTATTTAACGTTCTTTCAGAACTTCGAAAAAAAAAAGCTATCCCAAAGTATAAAATATTCTTGAACAAAATTTCTCCCTTTTAAACTTCGGAAAAGTTTAAAAGTAAGCTCATGCATATAATTTGGAAGCTTTCGTACCCTGTTGGGAGCTTTTGGTATTGAAAGTGGCTATGACTGGACTGCCCGTGAAACTCTTTAACCGTAAACTTAAAAATGAATTCCGCCGTAAATATTTGGAAGGTTTGTATTGCATGAGTCGCGTTTAATGTATTTTGATAATACGATTTAGTCTTCATTCAAATTCTCTTTAAAGAATATTTTCTCCGATGTTTTTATTCTTTGTCTTCATTTATGAGGCTACTTTAATTTAGTCCTTTATGTTGGAATTTTTATTTAAAAAAGTAAAAATTTAGAATCTAAAGTTTATCATTTTGGTATGCAATGATTTTTCCTTATTTTTGAAGCACCTTTATACAGGGTGAGTTCGATCGAATCTGCCATACGAAAAGGGGTGATAGAAGAGCCCAAGTGGAGTATAGAACCATCCATTAGAGGTGTCAATTCGTAACCGTAACCGAGTTATGGTATATTTAAGGAAAATTCGCAAAAAAACAAAATTCTGAGAAAAAGACCAATTTCTGAAGTTCCTGTTGGGTCTACGCACAAAATAAGCACATATTTCGAAAGAGCAGAACAAATCCTTTAAAATGACACTTTTTTCATCAAGATAGTCGCACTTCAGAGTGAGTTACAAGCTTTCAAACACTGGAAACACTCAAAAATGAAATTTCATCAAACTTTTCAGTCAAAAATTTCAGAAACAACCGTATGAGCTACAACCGATCAAATCTACTAAAAACTGGCCCGTTTCACTAGCTTTTAGATGATACAACAGAAAATCACATTGGGCTTTAAGTTCAGCAGATATTCTGGCTTTTGTTTGTAACAGTATGAAAATCGCCCTTCGTCAAAATAGGGAAACCAGCGAAGATTCATAATTTTATGTTCTAAATTTTATATTTCATGTAAATGTACTGTTTCCTTTATTCAAGAAAAGGAAAGTTTTAAAGCTAAATATTAAATTGTAACACTTTATTGAGTTAACAATCACAACAGAAGACCACAACACGAAGAAACAATGGAAGCATTACTTTAACGCGCTTTTCACAAAGAAAAATTCAAAGTAAATGAGTTACACTAACATCTATGAGTCTATTTACATGTAAGCAATCTTCAAAATTTCCCAGAGCTACTGAAATTATCATCCCCCACACCAGATAGAAGCCCTTGGCCTTTTACGAGCGGAAACTACCGTCGCTCTCAATGAAATTTCATTTTCACTTTTGCTACCGCTCCATCAAGCCAAATGCGCAAATCCTATCAACTGGTTGCATCTGAGCAGTAAATTGCTTGTTTCAAGAGTCCCCAAACAAAGAAGTTCACTGGCGTCAGGTTTGGTGATTTAGGTGACCAAGAAATGGGACCTAAATGACCAATCCCTTGCTGATTGTTCTGTCAGAAAGTCTCGAACTGCATTTGAAGAACGTGCAGAAATACCACTGTGTTGGAAAATTATTTCCGCTCTCTCTCAAACAGAAGTAACATAAAGTAAATCAGGCAAGCACTGATTCTAGAATCTGTAAATATTCTATTCCTGTCAGGTTACATTGAAACTCTATCAACCGATCGCCGATTACGCCAGACCTTTAAGCTAAATCACATTTGAAACCACGAATCTCGGATTAGTATCGCAACAGTGTATCAATTTAAGTTCCCCTAAGGAAACAATCTTCACACAAATAAACCTTCAATACATGGAATATATTCAAATTTGTCACTAACATATGCTACTTTCGCACTCAATCGGATATGCAAATTTCTTCTAACCATTTCACGCAAGAGCATTGGTTTAGCAACCCAGATCTCCAAAACGAGAAAAAATTTTGCAGATGTCTACTAGGCTGAGACATTCAACTACATCATTTCCTAAAAAAAAAACTGGACAGGTGAGTCGATGTTAACTCGAAGTTGCACGATACATGTACATTTCTGTGGCATCAGTATTTTGAACAAAATTCATTTTCAACCTTATTTAAACTTATCATTCCAAAAGCGATTCAGCTTAAAGGTTTGACTTGGCGTAATCGGCGATCGGTTAATAGAGTTTCAATGTAAACTGACAGGAATAGAATATTTAGAGATTCTGGAATCAGTGCATGCCTGATTTACTTTATGTTACTTCTGTTTGGGAGAGAGCGGAAATAATTTTCCAACACAGTGGTATTTCTGCACATTCTTCAAATGCAGTTCGAGACTTTCTGACAGAACAATCAGCAAGGGATTGGTCATTTGGGTCCCATTCCTTGGTCACTTAGATCACCAAACCTGACGCCAGTGAACTTCTTTGTTTGGGGACTCTTGAAACAAGCAATTTACTGCTCAGATGCAATCAGTTGGTAGGATTTGCGCATTTGGCTTGATGGAGCGGTAGCAAAAGTGAAAATGAAATTTCATTGAGAGCGACGGTAGTTTCCGCTCGTAAAAGGCCAAGGGCTTCTATCTGGTGTGGGGGATGATAATTTCAGTAGCTCTGGGAAATTTAGAAGATTGCTTACATGTAAATAGACTCATAGATGTTAGTGTAACTCATTTACTTTGAATTTTTCTTTGTGAAAAGCGCGTTAAAGTAATGCTTCCATTATTTCTTCGTGTTGTGGTGTTCTGTTGTGATTGTTAACTCAATAAAGTGTTACAATTTAATATTTAGCTTTAAAACTTTCCTTTTCTTGAATAAAGGAAACAGTACATTTACATGAAATATAAAATTTAGAACATAAAATTATGAATCTTCGCTGGTTTCCCTATTTTGACGAAGGGCGATTTTCATACTGTTACAAACAAAAGCCAGAATATCTGCTGAACTTAAAGCCCAATGTGATTTTCTGTTGTATCATCTGAAAGCTAGTGAAATGGGCCAGTTTTTAGTAGATTTGATCGGTTGTAGCTCATACGGTTGTTTCTGAAATTTTTGACTGAAAAGTTTGATGAAATTTCATTTTTGAGTGTTTCCAGTGTTTGAAAGCTTGTAACTCACTCTGAAGTGCGACTATCTTGATGAAAAAAAGTGTCATTTTAAAGGATTTTTTCTGCTCTTTCGAAATATGTGCTTATTTTGTGCGTAGACCCAACAGGAACTTCAGAAATTGGTCTTTTTCTCAGAATTTTGTTTTTTTGCGAATTTTCCTTAAATATACCATAACTCGGTTACGGTTACGAATTGACACCGCTAATGGGTGGTTCCATACTCCACTTGGGCTCTTCTATCACCCCTTTTCGTATGGCAGATTCGATCGAACTCACCCTGTATATAAAAATGAATGTATGCATCTATGTATGTCCTTTATAGACTCAAAAACACCCGTCGGATTTTGCTAAAAATTTCAGTTTGTGTCACATCAAGAGGCCAATCAGAAAAAAATCTGACAGGTAGCTCTTTTTTTATTCCAATTTTAATTGAAACTTCCACATAAAATCTCTAACTTTTTAAAGGCTTTCTTCCATTCAAATCATTATATAGTGCCTCATCTCAACTTCCTCTCGTTAGTAAATTTTGCGTTTGATATTGCCTTGGTTTTCTAAGGCTTCTCTCAATTCAAACAGTTAAGAAATGTTTCTTTCATGAGTATTCACCCTTGAATATATAATACTAGGGATGCACCGATAAGCAAATCGGCCGATTACCGATTACCGAACAATCGGCAGTTGATAATCGGCCGATTAATCGGCGGAGCCGATCAATGATGAGGATGATTGTTTTCAATTTTACCATCACTGTTTTTTCTCTCTTATACAATTTCAGAAATAATAAGTAATTTATTATTCTTGTCATCAAACAATACGTTAATTTATTTCCGAGAGAAGATTTTTTTCCATTTTCCTAGTTTTCACAAAATAATTTCAATATTTAATCAAATATCTTAGAACCAATTTTCATATTATAGTCAATAATAGTATTGACGCATTGTTAGAGTTATTTTAATTGGACATAAAAATTCAAACCAAATGAGAGTACTGGTGGTGAGCACTCCAATTTAGGAGTACGTTTAATTCATACTTTTGAAAAATATTTTTTTCCGCCGATTAATCTTCCCGATTTTGACGATTATTAATAATCGGCGAAGTGGCCGATTATGGCCGATTAATCGGTGCATCCCTATATAATACTGCTGTTTTTTTTTTTTCAAAAGTGGAAACGCAATTTTTTGGAAAATCATCACAGATAAATAACACATTTAAGTTTGATTTTACGTTGTCCTTCACGCCGATTTAAGTGACCACGTTGTCACAAAAAAATACCTTCTTGAATTTCGCATGTTGCATTTTAACCCGTGCGTTGCCGGGCATATCTTAAGTTATAAAAAACCATGTTGAATGATAAAATGAAAATTTAGGCGAAAGTTATTTAATTTGATATGGAAAAACCGATTCCTACTGTAGTTCAAATTATTTTGCTAAATATGCGGCCAATTAAGTGAAACACATATACATAGATATTGGAGTAAGTCGGGCAAAAAAATTCAGGCGGGCCAATTCGAACCTTCTGGTTTTCGTATAATACGTATTGTTTTATGAAAAGAATATGAATTATTAAAGTAACTGCAACGAAAAATTCATTTAAATCTCTATTTAGTGCCTTAGTTGAGATGTACTTTACTTTTTTTTAACGATAACATTTTAAGGTCATGTGTGAGTAATATATTAGTGGAATCTTTCTAAGCTCAGTTGATTTCTAGAACGTAAAATTTATGAAATTTATTTTGCTGTTCATTTAAACGAAACAAAATAAAGTTTTACTCTAAGTTCAGAGCCACTTGTTAAAAATTCATATATTTAAAAAAGGAATATAATGAGATAATGAATCATAACGTGGTGCGTTATAAAGAGCGGAATTATTTCCCAGCGATGCAACAGCCGTTATCTTAATCACAGGGTCACATTTTCGCTATTAAAGTTGCTCATTGTCTTTCGGGGAATCCTCAACTGTATTTGCTGGCGATCCAGATGGAGAGTGGTTCCAGTTTACTTAAACTGCTCGTCACGAGGAAGCCGTTTGGGAACGTTGTAAAGTCGTAGATTTCCTTTCAAACGTTGTGTTTATGTGTTTCTCGTTTTAACTTCTTCACGTGTGCTTTCGTTTATGGCCTCCTGAATAAATCTGTTTCTATTCTTTCTTGCATGTGATTGATTGTATTCACTGTAAAAAATGAATGTTGTTTTTACAGAGTAATACAGCTAATATTATAGTAATGAACTGTAAAAATTGCGAATTTTACAGTAAGAAACTGTAAAATTGCTAACTTTATAGTACTAAACTAAAATTGCTAATTTTACAGCAGTAAACTGTAAAACTGCTAATTTTACAGTTTATTACCAAGCATTTTACAGTTTTAAACTGGAACCCCTGCTGCCAGAATTCTACTGTTGTTTTTACAGTATAATACAGCTAAATTTTACGGTAATAAACTGTAAAATTTCTAACTTTACAGTAAGAAACTGTAAAATTGGTAGTTTTAGTTTTAAATTGGAACCTTGGCTGCCAGTATTATACTGTAAAAACAACAGCTCATTTTTCGTAGTGTTTCGTCTTATTTCAAAACATGTTTATTAAATTTGAAATGGTAAATTATGTGCGTAATGTCCACAACACAAGAAATAAATGTCCTGCAGACAAAAACTTTACTGATCTTACAACAGTAAAGCGAGGATTTTGAAAACAGCAAATCATTCTTTGTGTTGTAATAAAACAGAAAAAGAAGAGGAAAAAACTGGATGAATGCTCTCAATTACATTTGATGGAAGTACTTAATGCCATTTTTTTTTATTTAAATTCTTTAGTTTATGAAATTTTAAATTCAAGATTTTTTAAAATAAAAATTAATTTGCATGAACTTCTTGACCCAGATCGTAGTAGACTTTCAACTTGTAAAAGAAGTTGTAACTGCATTCTGTGGCACCATTGACTTTTAATCTATAAACAGAGTTTGCTAACATTGCAAAGAATGGGATTTTTTTTCCTTAGCCATAAGTACCATAGAGAAAATCGTTTAGAAACAAATATTTATATGCGCTTGAAAGTATGCCTCCAACAATTTCAAATGTAAGCAAATGTGCTTATCTATCCACTATTTATCTATCGACAGTTACATGCTTGTACTAAACGGTATGTATGATACCATCTTGTTAGCGAACTTTTTTCCTGAAACTATATTCTAAAACTGAATGCTAAAGGATAAAAGTTTGATCTTCGAGTAAATGCAAAAGTATTCTTAACTTACTAAAAATTCTACAGATTCTTTTATCTTTAACTACACAACGCAAACCTGTTCTTTAACTACACAACGCAAACCTGTTTGATTGCAGAAACGTACGATTTGTTTGATTTGAACTGAAAACATTGCAATGTGCGGAGTTAAGAAGGTTTTTCCCACAAAAAGTATGATTTTATGACTCAAAATCGTTATTGTTGTTTTTGTTGTGTCCCAGTTAAAACCGTGATGTATACATGAGGTTCTATACCCTAAAAAGGTTGAACTTTTTTCTTAACATATGAGACAACACAAGACATATTTTAAGCACAAAGAGATTTGAAATTCGCCCAGGACACACGTGGGAATCAAGCCCACAAACCTCAGCAATTGAAGCGAAACTTCTACCTCAGAGCTGAGGCTCTTACAGAGTTGTTTAAAGATTTATTTAAATTTTATTTTCTGTCAGTATATACTGCAATTACATTTTTTAATGAATTAAAAGTTTAACTCTCACCAAACTTTAGTTTCAGCTACTTTTAAAACAAAAATATTGCAACAGTAACACTTGTTCTCATCAATTCAATTTTAGAAAGTGAAAAAAAAAAAGATAAAGAAAAGGAGAAAATGGATCAAAATGGATGGAGAAACAGAAGTACGAACATTAAATCTGTCTCTAACGCTTTATTCAAACACTCTCAATTCCTTGGGTAAAATCCGAAAAACTTTAAACGATTTGGTCTTTAATACTTCTGCAAACGCGAAAGCATTTGAATTTGAATGTCTTTCGCAGGCTCAAAATATCTCAAGTTCTTCTATGTGGCTGATTTTATTACTTTCTTCTATATCTAATATATAGAAGAAAGTATTGGTTTCGTGAAAATTTTCGAATGTCGAATTTTGACGGATTTGCACGTTTTGAGGTGCGCTGAGTCCATTTCGACCATTTTTGGAAAATGTCTGTCTGTGTGTGTGTGTGTGTGTCTGTCTGTGTGTGAGTCTGTATGTGTGTGACCAGTTTTTGTGGCCGCGCTAGAGCAAAAACTACTGCATGAAATCGAACAAAAATTTTTGCACATATGTACCACCATGTGAACTGGTGCACCTGACTTTGTTTAGCGAATTCCTCCAAGGGGGGTGGAGCAATCGCACGTGTTCTGCGCGGGAGTGAGTGCTATATCTCAGGAAGTAACCGGCGGAATCAAACGAAAATTGGTCCATAGGTAGACCCTACTGAGTACAGGTGCTGATTCAATTTGTTTGTCAATATCTCCAAGGGGGGTGGAGCAATCGCACGTGTTCTGCGCGGTGGTGACTGCTATATCTCAGGAAGTAACCGGCGGAATCAAACGAAAATTGGTCCATAGGTAGACCCTATTGAGTACAAGTGCTGATTCAATTTGTGTGTCAATATCTCAAAGGGGGGTGGAGCAATCAAAAGTGCTTATTTTGTCATTGCACCTACTGTATCTCGGGAAATATTGCTGCGATTTGAATGAAATTTGGAATAACACTAACCCAATATGGAAGCAAGCATCGATTAAATTTTGGCGCCAATCGCCCCAGGGGGAGGGTGGGGTGATTTTTGCGCTTAGTCAACAATGCGAAAAATTAATTCATTAAAAAATCGCTTTCACGCTATTTAATTATCAAAACAGCTGAAAACTTTCAATGATTTGAAATTTTTAACTGTTGCCAATTTCTTTTTACTAACAAATAAAATGTTTGCAATTTATCTAAACAAGGCTTTTGCAATGATTTCCAATTTCGCTCATTGATTCTGCATTTGCAGGGTTATTACGATAATTGGGAAATTGGAGCTGTCTCCAATTACTCGGCCGAGTACGTATTTTATTTTGTAACCGGAATTCATAAGATAGATATAGAAGAAAGTTTCGTGACGGCCACGACAGCTAGTTCAAGAGGGAAATTGAAAAACACGTGCGGATATTAACTCATGTATGCTGTTAAAACTCTGATTTCAAAGACGAAAATGTCTTTTTCAAATCTAAATATGCTTAATCTAAGTTGATAAGGAATTTCTTGAGAAGGTTGCAGATTGCAGAAAAAAGCAAAAATTAAATAAATAAAAATAAAAATAAAGAAATAAAGAAAAACTTTAACTGTTTTTCCAATTTTGTTTTATGTAGTTTTAAAAGTTATTAACTAGAACCGTTTTGCACTCTCAAATTCTAAAAAAAAAAAAAAAAAAAAAAAAATGAATTTATTCGTGCACTGAAATTCAACTGAAAGAAAAACTTTTAATTTGCTACACTAGCAGTTATAATATGACGTCACTGAAGTAAAAAAAAAATATTTGATTGCATTGACTTAAATGCAATTAAGCTCATGTTAGCAATGAATCTAGCAAAAAAATACAAAAATACGTTGTAGCTTTAAAGGGGAAAACATTTTGCTCCACTTGGAATTGATGAATAATACTGTCCGCGCAGTAAACATTCGCCGTTTTAATAAAATTTCGTATGCGCATACAATGGTATAATTCTAAACAAATAATCATCCGGTATTTATTGTACCCGCATGAGCATGAGAAACACTAGTTGGAGTTCAAAGGTATGAAATAGCGATTGCAAAATTGAACAAAAGAATATTTTTTGTAGGGGATATGTTCCTATCCAATAGATATACATGCTTCGCAGTGTGATTTCATGCTTTAAATCAGGCAGTTTATGAGCTTCTGTAGAAATTGGCTCCACTCACCCAGTAGCACTATTACCAAGACGTGGGGGATCCTCTAAATGGCGTATCGAGTTGCTAGCGTTCCATAGCGTTTCCAGAGTTAAAATCTGCAGATCTGCTTGGTCAATAAATCCAGAAAATTTGTTTCCCTTCCAGAAATTCGTCCACCAGAAGAGTTCTATGTTGCCTCGCGTTATCATTCATTAAAATGAACTCAGACAAACAGCACATTTGGAGATACGACCATATGGCTCCAAGATCTTTACCTCATAACTATCAGTCTCTTTTAAGGACATGTAGCGATGTGCTGCCATCCAATATGATGCCTGCCCAGACCATCAAACCTCCGCCACCATAATGGACGGCTTCGTGCATATTGTAAGGCAGGAAGCGGGTCCCTGTTTCTCTCCACAGAAACGTATGAGGAGAAACCATGGTAGCTCGGAAGTAGAAATTTTGCCTCGAAAGCAAGAGGTCGCGGGTTCGATTTCCACCGGTACCGTGGGTGTTAGTTCCTCTTTTTGTGCTGTAAATCTTTCTTGTGTTGTCATATATGCTAATAAGAAGTCCAACCTCTGTAGGCAATGGTACCCGTCTTGACAGTGGTTAACGCGATACTATTGCACGACAACAACACTGCAAAACATAAACCGTTGTTTTTACAGTATAATACTGGCTGCAGAGGTTCTAGTTTAAAACTGTAAAATGCACTGTAATAAACCGTAATATAGCTAATTTTACAGTTTATTACTATAAAGCAGAAAATTTCGTTTATTACCACAAAATTAGCTGTATTATGCTGTAAAGAAACAGTATAATACTGGCAGGAGTGGTACCAGTTTAAAACTGTAAATTGCATAATAATAAATTGTAAAATTAGTAATCATGCAGTTTATTACTGTAAAGCAGCTATTTTGCAGTTTATTAGTGTATAATTAGCAAATTTTACAGTTTATTACTGTAAAATTCTCTGTATTTTACTGCAAAAATAACAACTATTTTTTTACAGTGAACAATAAAGAGAAGCATTGGTTAAACTAAAGCTAAACTCGAGACTCGTTAGTGAAAAGAACGATTGCTCAGTGGTCCGTATTCCAATTTCTAAGCTCTCTGCGTTATGATAAACGGTCTCTCTTGTGAGTAGAATTAAGCAGGACGCAAACAGAACGCCTTCTTCCAAACACAGTCCTATGTCATGAAGTCTTCTGGAAACAGTCCACCTTCAAACTGTGCTTCCCGCTACCGCAACGAGGCATAGAGAATCGCAACGAGACAAGAGAGCTGAGAATCTGTAGTATCGCTTGTTATAATAGAGAAATGGTGATTTTTTCTGTCTGTCGTGCTTCTTGGACGACTTTTTCCATGCCTTCTCTTCGAGGATCCTGGAGTTGTCTTCATAAGTTGCCTATGACGCTAGGTAGGAAATTGAATTCGCTGCAAACCCGGACTGGCTTGCTTTTATCCTTCTCCCAATTTTATACTTCATTCCATCAAGTTAACATTAGTGTCTACTTATTTTTACCTTTAGAATCAGAAAATACTGATTTCTTAATAAAATAAAAAAAAAAAAAAAAAAAAAAAAAAAACAGTAAATTTCCGAACTGTGCATGCAAATAAGATGCACGTTTCGTCTCACTCGCTGATGAGGCCCAATCTTCTTAATCTTCTTCTGACTTCGCCCTCACACACGTGTGATCTTGGAGGTGTTGATGCACATTCAATATACGAGATTTTCGTCTTTCTTTTACATTTAGCTTACTTCTTTGCATAAATTACATAAAATATGGAACTTCTTTTAATTTTGAATACTAGTATAGATAGACAAGACGTGAAACTGTGAATAAAGGGTAAGGAAAAATTATCAAAAGAAACAAATTTTAAAGTTACTTGTTTCGTGTAGTTTAACTTTACAGTCATTTTCATTTGATCTCTTTTTTTAAACCTAATTGCATCCACATGCGCGCAAAAAAAATTAAAAAAAAAAAGTTACTAAGTGCATATGCGTCAGCGTTTACTATATGTACTCTCTTTATATAGTTTGTTGTCGACATAAAAAGTGAGGATTCAAACATAATATTGATGTATTTTGTTTACAATAAAAAAAAAAAACTTTTCACGAAATGCTTAGAAAAACATATTTTCTTACTTTACGTAATAAGCATTAGGTTTTTTTAACAAAGCAATTATCAGATCAAACAGTTGAAGCACATAAACTTAATGTTACAGAAAAGTTTTTTAGAGATTAAAAAAAATTCTTTCGAGCAAAAAAATTGCAAATTTGCAACGAAAAAGAAGAGAAAAAAAAAAAAAACTTTGAACAAATACCTTAGTATTTCTGTGTAAATAAATGGATTTTTTTTTTATCTATTGGAAAAAAAATGGCGGGACACTACTTTGCAAAGCTTTTTGGAAAAAATATTTATTTAATGATCAAAATATTCTTCCCGTTTTAACGAGCAATTTGCAATTTATCATAGTTATATATAGTTATTTCAATGTATTTTTATTTTTAAGCAAATATACAAAGAACAGCTTTTAAGGGTTCACTAGTTCAGCTCTCTCTCTCTCTCAAAAAAAAAAAAAAAACGTTTTTAAGTAAAAAGACCTGAGCAAGTAATTAATATGCGTTTAATAACTAACGATTATTAAATATAAGGGCAATTCCATGAAAGTGTGGAAAATCGTTGAAAAAATTAAATTAAACTAGTGTGATTAATTTGCATATTTTTCGATTTAAAAGGGTTGAAAGTGTCTTATGCAAAATAAGTTTCCGTCTAGAACCTAGTTTTTTAGTTTTGGCAGCACTTTGAAGTTGGCATTAGAATGTTTTATTCTTGGTGAAGCAAATGGTCAAACTTTCAACGTCGGTAAGTTTCACTTTTTTTCTTTAGATAACTGTTGCAATGAAATATTAATGATTATTACACTTTAAATTAATATTCTGAATTGCTGAAGTAAGTGTTGTTACCTAAATTAAGTGATTTATGTATATTTAAAAAAAGCACTATGCTATGTAGCGTAAGTTACCAAAAACATGTTAATGTTTTTTATGTGAATAAAGAAAGAGCAATACAATATTAGTAATGTTATATTTTCTATCTTATAAGTGTGTATCAAATAAATAATGATAGTTTTCTTTCAAATACTGTTAATTTTATTCTTTGTGCCACAGTCAAAATGCGTAACGTAAGTTACTGGCATATGCACGTAACGTAAGTTACCCAAATAAAATTTAAATGCTTGCGTTTAGAAATAAAGTACATTGTGGAATAAACTTATGTGGTTAGTAGGAGTAATTTATTCGAACCTTCTTTTATCGTTATGTATTTACTTTATTATATTAAATTAATCATATTTCTTAAAATGTCTTTGTTTGCTAATAAGCTTACAATACACTTCTATAATAAATTATATGTTTCTTTTTGGCTTTTGAGACATTAATTCTCTCTAAACAATATCACTGCATTCAAAATATTTAGGAGTAATGTACTATAAATTATTCAAAAATGACTTCTGTTATGTTTTAAAGTTATCAAATATGTTTTGGAAAACACAAACACAAAAATATTTTATCTCTTACAGGTGAAATATATTTTAGTCTGCATTAAATGCCACTGAACTCTGCAGAACATATGCGCTGTTAAAGGGGTATGAGAAAAGTCATGTGGATATTACAGATTTGTGAATAAAAGTCCCTCTTGATGGTATTGAAATATGTTAGAAAAGCAAAATTTATCAAAATTACTTTCTGAAGATCCGCACATTGACAATGACTATTTAAGAACTAGAAATTAACAAACTGTGGGGTTTCGTTTAGTTAAGTATTTTAAGGAACAAGAAGAAAAAACAGAGATAAAAGCCGGTGAATGATGGTGTGTGGTGAAGTACGAAAATACATTGTATCCTTGAATTGTGACGATTATTGAAGAAAACGAGTTTAAAATATAAGTAATGGCTGCTGTTGGAACCAATTAGAAATGGCCAGAAACGCAGATGAAATTTATTACAAGAAAGAAAACATAATACGAAAAATTGAATTACCTGAACTTGTTAAAAACAGCGGCTATGATGGATTTAAGTCTTATGTTATGTAATATGTTTGATTGGTCATTGAGTTTGGTATTAAATTTCTGTGAATTTAACTTATAATTGTTATTTTACAATATCTTGATCTAAACTGGACTGGAATTTTCATTCTTTATTTATTGTAATAAAAATATGCTAATAAGTGAACTTTGTAACGTAAGTTACTGTAACGTAAGTTACTCAGTTAAAAATTCCCATAAATTTCAATTTTTTAACTACATTTTTAAATTTGTGAAAATAATTTCTTAAAACTATCCAAAAAAAAGATAAATTATGATTCAAACTAAAAACAATTGTGAAAGAGCAGAGATTTGCCTTAGAACGAACTGTCACGTTATTGCATTCCCTTTTTGTGTAACATAAGTTACTGCCTTATTTTTGGCTGCTAAATTTTGAAAAATTTAAATGCAGCAAATATTTTTGTATTTTTATTATGCTTTTGACTGTCATTTTCATGGATAACTTTCGTACAAGGTTTGTATAACAATATTTGCTCTCACTGAGGTGCTAAATGCAAAAGGGTTGGTCAAAATGTAACGTAAGTCACCGTGGAATTGCCCATAAGTATTTTAATGACCACTGAACTATTTTTTTCTCTTTGAACCTGCCATTTTTTAGTTAATTTTTGAGAAACTTAGAGTATGCAAACCATCACTGATGTTTAAAAAAAGAAAAACAGGAGAAATAGTTAAGAGAAAGAAAAATAATAAACTTTAATAAAAGGATTGTAAAATGTTTCGGGTTTTTTTTGCATTCACTTTTAAATAATTTGTTTTAACCAAAACAATACGGGAACATAGCTTTTATATTTCCTTCTTCTCTTTATGTAGTATACCTCTTCAAAACATCATACATCCTCAACATTATTGTTTTTAAGATTAAAACTCTTAGAATTATGTTTTTTTTTCTCCTTTGTTTACTGATTTGTTAAGAAATAATGTACGACATTGTTCCAAAGACTGCATCATCTTTCGTCTTGATAAATAGTTTCAAGATACGTAAAACAATATTTTCCATATGTGTAGAAATGCATCAGTTAAGAAAAACTTTTTAGAGCAACTTTTAGAAACTTATTAAACAAGATTCTCAAACAACGAGAAATCTAAAGAAAAATATTAATTTTCCCGTGACATATGAACATAAATATTCTAAATGGAAGTTCTTGGAAAGTGATAAAGACATTAATTTTAGGGTAAGAATTTTTTTTTTGATATTTGTGATTAGTGCAGTATTAGATTTTCTTCTATTTCATTTCTGAGTGCATGCTTCTTCAACCGTAAGCTTAACGAAAACTCAAAAATAAATGCGGTGCGTGCGACAAATAAGACCATGCAGCCAAATTAGGTCATCCCTCCACTTTTTGACGTAGCATAAGAAAAACTCGCTGGATCGTAAGTTTATCGTCATCAGAAACGAACTACTACTACTTATAACGAAGCGTTCTCAGCAAGCATTTGTTAAGTATCAGATTTTTTTTTTCAGAAGAGTGATATCAAAACTACATGCCCCCATTTTACAGCATTTTTTGGTTTTTAACCGGTTGCCTGATTATCCCGAGTTAGCTCGGGCTCATATGAGTTGCAGGTAATTATTATCCCGAGAAAACTCGGATAAAACTAAATGATCTTACACCTGTAAAAAATTAAAAAATCGACTCAAAACCTACATATTTTGTTTGTTTCATTCTTCGTATTTAAAAATCAAATTTAAAAAAAAATGATTTTTTTTGAAGTTTTCTTCAAAAAATGTGTAAGGGAAGTGATGAGTAGGATAGTTCACGGTAGTTTATTCTAAAAAAAAAGGTGTACATTGTTTTTGAACCTTATTTAATGTTGTTGATGAATTCAAAAAGAAAAATATCATTGTATGCCATCATTTTTTCGTGTATTTCGATAACCTAGAAAAATAGAATGTAGCCGAATGAGGTCATGGTTCGCCTTATTAACGCTCCGGTGTTCTTTAAACTACTTAAAAAAGAAAAGGAAAAAAAAAGCTAAAGACTTAAGACTCCGCTTACTATTTTTTATATTTATGTATTAGTCTAAGAGCTAGCAACGTTTTCGAGTGACAATTTTAAAACGTCTGACTGTTTAATATATCTATCCCTATGCTCTTCGAAACAGCATGCGGGGTGTCTGGCGGTCGAGAGTGGTTGTGTTTTTTCACTTTTTGCTGGTAAAAATAGTGATTTTTTAACCATTTAGGGGCAATTGGAAACTTAAACCTGTCGTAAATATGTCATGTAATAGGTAAATGGAAAGCTCTATTTCTTACCTTATTTTTGAATTTTTATTTTCTTTTAAAAAAATCTGGTATGGACCCCACACTACTTCTTTTTACGTCTAAATTTCTTAGTAGTTGCCTTAAGTGTTAAAAAAAGTGCTTGGAGTGAGCAAGGTAACAATTCAAATATTGGGTTGGCAACTAAGTAATTGCGGATTTTTTAAAGAAAATGAAAGACATTTTTTTCATGGAACGAAATATTTTTATTCTGTAATGTATTGTCCATTTTTATCAATGACATTTTGCCATCTTTCAGGCAGCATCATAATCCCACGTTCATAAAATTTCTGGTTTTTATTAGCAAAAAACTGAATTAGGTACGATTTGACATCATCATCATTATTGAAATTTTTACCATTCAAGGAGTTTTGTAAAGATCGAAACAAATAGTAATCAGATGGTGCAAGGTCAGGACTATATGGTGGATGTGGCAAAACATCCCAACCAAGCTCCATTAATTTTTGACGAGTGAGCAAAGATGTATGTGGTCTTGCATTGTCATGATGGAATACAACACCTTTTCGATTTGTCGATTCGGGCCGCTTTTCTTCAACTGCATTGTTTAATTTCATCAGTTGCTCAATGTAGACATCAGAATTGATCGTTCGGTTTGGTGGTAAGAGTTCAAAGTAGACAATCCCTTTGTAATCCCACCAAACTGATAACAAAACCTTTTTTTGATGAATATCAGCTTTTGATGTTGTTTGAGTTGGTTCACTTGGCCTGCTCCACGATCTTTTCCGCCTGATATTGTTATAAACAACCCATTTTTCATCGCCAGTTATCAGTCGTTTTAAAAACGGATCATTTTCATTACGTTTCTGTAGCAAATCGCAGCAGCTAATGCGTTGCGTTAAATGCGTTTCTTTCAGTTGGTGAGGAACCCATGTATCGAGTTTTTGAACACAGCCAAGTTGTTTCAAGTAATTTTCAACGCATGTATGTGATACATGAAGCTTCTCTGCAATCTCACGTGTTGTACTGTTACGATCCGAATCGATTATTGCTTTGATTTGGTCGTCATCAACTTCAACTGGACGACCAGAGCGTTTTTCATCTTTGAGCGAAAATTCACCAAAACGAAATTTGGCAAACCAATTTTGACACTGCCTTTCTTTTAAGGCTTCGTCACCATAAACAGCACATAACTTTTTATGAGCTTGCGATGCGTTTTTCCCTTTGCGGAAAAAAAGCAAAATGTGACGAAAATGTTCCTTTTGACTTTCCATTTTTCAACGAACGCCAAACGAAAACTACGCAACCAATCAAAAAACTTTTTTTACTGATTGAGATCTGAGTTGCCAACTATCAAATAACAAAACGTGTTTCACATTTGTACTACGTATGCAAATTAAAAAATTCAACTGCAGCCAGCTATGAGTGAAATCCGCAATTACTTAGTTGCCAACCAATCTGCCACGAAACAATGCAAAAAATATTTTACAATGGTTAATTTTCTAAATATTGCTGATTTTAATATCGTTCAGTGAATTTTTCGCAAAATATCGCCAACAGCGCCAAATTAAACCCAAATTAAAAAAATAATTTTTTTCGCCAAATTTGTCGCCAACTTGGCGATATATCGCCAAGTTGGCGTCAAACACTTGGCGACCAAAAGCTTGGTGACATATCGCCAAGTGGTCGCGCCAATTTATATCGCTTGAGTCTGCATTGAAATTAACACTGATTTACCCCAAAAAAGGGGTAAAACACCCCTTTGGGAACATTCGAATGCAACCACAAGGGGAGGTGCACAACTAGACCATCCTCAGAGCCTACATACCAAGCTAGAAGCTTCTACGGCATATAGTGTTTGAGTTATGCGACACACATACACACATACGCACATATATCCGCACATACATGTGCGGCGGTATTCATACATACAAAAGCGGTATATACAGACGACACGAGAAAACTCGTCGTAATTAACTCGGGGGTGGTTGAAAAGGATTTTTCGGCTGCTTATATGTTGGTAGGTACATATGCACGTGCTGACAGGTCGAAAAAACTACTGAACATTCATTCGGGGGTGAACAAAATCAAAATTTAGACTTAAATTTGAGTGATTTTTTTTCGCGATCACAATACTTCCTTTACTACGTCAAAGGAAGTAAAAAGAAGTTGCACGCAAAAACTTTTTTTTTCGTTTTTTAACATCTCTGTATTTCGTACAATTTTTAAAGTAGAGATCTAAAACTAGGCAGGCATACTTATCTTGTCAAATGCGTCTTTAACACCAATTTTTGTTAAAATCGGAAATGGGGAGGTCAAAAACTTCTTTTACATGATTGATTTGACGTGGAATTGCGCAAAAAATCTGTGTGATGCGCAGTAAAAAACACAACCATTCTCGACTCATGCTGCTCAGAAGATTATAGGGAAAGATATAATATTAAAGAGCCAGACGACTTAAAATAGTTGTTGTTTTATTATACATTGCAATGCAAATGTTTAAACAAAATGCAAATATATGAATAAAAAGAAAAATATTCAGCGAAATTCTTTTAAATTTCTACTGCAGGTAGTCAATATGGTCCTAAATACGTGTCTGGAGTTTTGAAAAATATAACCTAATGGTAAATTGGAAATTGCAAAAGACAGTTTTTTTGCTGTTGCAAAAATTTAGACACACAATTCAGATATTATGCAAATGCTTCTTGAAATGTGATTGGTTGAGGGAAGGCGTTACTTTTTTCTTACCAGGAAAGTACTCGACTTAAGTAATAATGAAAAAAGTTAAAAATGGTACTATTCGAAAGAGCATACTGAGACATGTCTTTGACCGAAAGATCAAGTGCCCTCGTCCCCTCGTTTTCGAGATAAGGGGTCTTAAAGTCGGCCGAAAATGCGCCAAATTTGAAGACTTGGCAAGGAATTGAAGCTAGCTCCAGATTCTTCCTTCCGCTGCTTGCTTGGCACCGCATCGTTTCCATGTTTGGTCATTTGCAAAGAAAGTAAGATGTTTTACGTTAACCCTTTACTTGTATGAGCTAAAATAAAGAATGCTGGTCAAGACTATGATGTGGAAAGCAGAGAGCTTTATCCAGAGCAGCGAAAACTTTACAAAGAAGTTAAAGTTTTATCTTTTTACGATTGATAACAATACATTTTAGAATTTTAGTTATTTGAAGTTTTTTTACTGAACTAAGTTGTATGTATTAATTATTATACGTTAAAATATATTGCACGTGTTTCTAAATGAATAATTCGGGATAATTAAATAAGTATGAAAAGCAACTAATATGAGCTCATGTACAAAAAATGAAAGAAATAATCTTTGGGGTAGAAATTAGTCATGGATTATAATATCAGTTCTTATTGGAAAAAAATCGATACAAGAAGTTTCACTATCTGCCAGCTCTTAGCAAAAACATTTATTTTTTTTTTTAAATTGAAATCGAGAAAAAAATAAATAATTTTTAAAAGAAAACGAAAATATCAATAGCTGCAAAATTATATCCACGTCGGAAATTATATCAATGGTAGAGGGAAATAATTATTTCCATTCTTAAAATATACTAATAGAGTCGGCATTCATTGTAAAAACCCCTACCGTTCATACAAATGGGTCACTGTAGCGAAAAGTCTCTGTAACGTAAATGTAAAACATATTGCATGTTAATTTCGTACTATTTAAAAACACTAGAATAACTTTTACTAGTTCTGCTTTATGTTCAACGGGTAGGAAAAGACTAACAAAATTGTAAATCAATACAAGTTTTAGCTTAAAGTTAATACAAGTTTTAGCTCTGTAAAAGTAGAAAATAGGTGAACAAAAATCATGAAAGAAAGCCTGATGCACTGGAAAAAAAAAAACGCTCAAGCGAAGAAAAGGCACAACTTAATAAAATAATAATTAAATGCACAGAAAAATTTAAAATAGAAAAGTTGGGTTTTGAGCTGCGGAAACTGTGTATTTGCCAGTCTGCTATTGGTCAGTTTTTCTGCCCCCCCCCCGCAATAACTTTTGAGTGCATAGTCCGATTCGATTTTTTTTAATCGAAAGATCTCAGTGAGGACAATACGCTCCCATACTCGACTTTTTGATTTGAATAATATTTCATTCAATTTCGAATTTCCAATTTTTCCCCCTGCCCTCACTTATAACTTTTGAAGGAGCAAGTTTGATTCGAGCGAACATTTTTTGTTTTTCGAAATATCTCAGAGAAAACACTTTATTCCTGTTTGATTTTTTTATTTGAACACATTTTCATTAAATTTTGAGCATTTTTTTTTGAAAGACCATTCTTACATACCCAGTGATGCAATTGACAAAAATGTTTAGGGGAACTCACTTTGAGTTATAGGGGACCCACCAAAAGAAAAGTGGTTTGAAAAAAATTATATTTGCAATTTTTACAATTAAAAACCCTAAATATACCCCCCCCCCATACTACAGAATTATACGAACACTTAAAAAATAATTTAAAAAAACAGGATGTTCAGTTTTCACCTCCTGTTGATACCCCCTCCCTGTTGTACACCCTCCTGTTGTTTTCACCTCCCCCCCTTAACAAGGGGGACTCCACTTAAACAAGGGACCTGCTTTAATCGCAAATAGTACGATAAAATTTAATTTTGATGTGTTGTTTAAAATTGTTTTTCCTCCTTAAAAAGCTCTCTGCTTTCCATGTCATAGGCTTGATAGTAGCTTTCTGCTTTAACTCGCACAGGTAAAGTAAAAGATTGTAAAGCCGTCTTTCAAAAGCTTTGCAGATGACCAAAAATGGGAATCAAGTTTTCCGTTGGATGCAAATAGTGTAATCGTACCGCAGCTTCCAGTTTCATTATAACTCGCTAAAATTGGCGATTTTTCAAAAAAAAATTAGCTGACTTTTGGACCTTATATTTCGATAACGGGGGCGCGAGGGCAAAAACGCGTGCGTCCAGAAACATGTTTTACAATGCTCTTTCGATTGGTACTCATTAAAAAGAAATTCATTATTCCATGATCGCGTACTTTCCTGGTTAGAATATAAAGTGCAGAAATTGCTGAATGAATAATCAAAATCTAAAAATCTCTGTAGCTCTCGCTTAAAGATGAGAAAGTTTGGAAGCCGCAATTTGAAAATGAACCCGCTTTGCTAATTTTTCGTCTTTTAAATCGGCCCTAGTATGGTTGTTCATTGTTTTTTCATTCGTGGAGAGCAAATTCAGACATGCGTATCGATCAAAAAGGCCAAAAAAAAACTATATTTCTTAAGGGTCACAAATCATTCAAATACTTTTTGTTGGAACTGTTCTTTAAAGGAGAATATTTACCTAAACATAAGTTAGGAGACACTGGGTTCATATAAAAAGTTATAATTTATATTTCGTTTCCCTCGTTTCCTTTGCAGCTTTAAAATTTCAATATCTTAAATCTCATTTTACTTTTTCCGTTTTTGCGATTGCAAGTATGCATCTAAGACAAATGATTGCGAAAATAAAGGACTTTCAGGTTAAACGGGAACACGTTGTATATAAAAAATGTTTTTCGTTCTTTGATATTACGTTGCGAGTACAAAAAGTCCTAATCAGTATTTTTTTTTTATCTTTTAAGAGTTCAAAACATATTATTTTCCTCTTTTTATATGTTGCTAGTTTCTTTCTTTCATCTCAAGAAAGACTGCACTAATTGAGTATTTTTTTTCTTCTGAAACATTAATTAAAGAAGTTTTTCAGAGAGCATTTTAGGAAATTTTTTATGTCGGTGTTTCGAAGCGCATGAAATGTAGAACTTGAACAAGTTGCTCATGTTTCCCATTAAAAAGAAGAAGTTTGCGTAAAAATTTTCAAGAACGTATTTTATTCGGAAGAAAACAATAGCTGAAAAAAGGTTTTTCACTTTTTAAATCTGCAAGTAAACAAAAAGATTTTTCTTTCAGTAGCTCAGGAAGCAAGTAAAAGAGGAAAACAGTTTAAAATTTTCGAATATACTCTATTATTCGTCAGCATATTAACTTCGACTTTAGTCAGATCAGTTTGATTAACTTCTATCAATAATATATTTATTTTACTTTAAAAATGTCAATAAAAAAGCTCTTTGTGGATATCTAAGAAAGTATTAAAGATTAAATCTTGTATAGAAATTTAATCTATGACGTATTAGTTGAGGATTATTTTAAAGTGCTTTAAAAGTTGTCCGTTTTCATCTGTGTCATATTTGAGATTTCTTTGAAAGTTGGGGGGGGGGGGGTTAAGAGAAACCGCTCAGAGTTGCCAACTTTTCCTCTGTATGCAAGGCTTTATTTTGTGTTTTTTCTCTCAGGATGTTGTTCATTTCATTGGTATTATTTCATATGCTCATGCTTTTCAGGGACTTTATTTAAAAAGTCTTTGCTAATGTTGAGTGACTGGTCAAAGCATTTACTCGCAGTTCACTTAGTGTTCATCTGTGGCAAAAATGTTCTACTTAAAAGCAAAGTTTGGCTTTTTTATACACAATAAAGTATTTACCATTAGAATTTACGATAAATGACACTATTGACTAAGCCATCAAATTCGGCAAAGGGAAAAGTAGATCTTTTGGTCACATGATCCAAATTTCTGAGAGCTGAAACTGTGCATACGTTTTCTAAGAAAGTCACAGTAATGTTTATAAGTATTCTAATCAAGATACAGATTGTTTAAAACTTGTTACTAACAACTGTTTACTGAAGGGAAGAGTTTAACAACGGGAATGAGTGGAAGCTAAAAGGGAAATAATAAAATGAGTTTTACTGCCTTCTCCCAAGCTGTAAAATGGCACTTAATTGCTTTTCACTGGAAACTGAATACACGTAATTCAGACTCATAAAAATGCAAAATAGAGCAAGACGAGGTGGCCGAGTGGTTAAGGCGATGGACTGCTAATCCATTGGGCTCTGCCCGCGTGGGTTCGAATCCCATCCTCGTCGTGGAATATTTCTTTTTCCATTTGAAAACACATATTTTGAAATATGTTTAACAAATGTTTTAACTATAATTTTTTTAAGTTCTTAGCGTGAAAATAGTGGGTAACCAGAAAAAAGCGTCCCACGAGTAAAATGAGACGAAAAAACGTGGGGATGAGTATGTTTTCTTTTATTTACAGAAAAAATTTATTTGTTTTAAATTAATGAAATCTCAAGTTTTATATGTGTCTCTAGTGTTGGCTCAGTGATCGACTCGATTTCTATTTAAATCGCAGACTTCAGCTCGAAAACCGTTTGGAGATACATTCAATCGTTTGGAGATTTTTTACAGACACTTCGTCTTAAAGATTTTCCTATAGAAAAAGTCGCATGAATTAAAGTCCGGAGAAAACCGCAGCCAGGTAATGTACATTCCTGTGTAATCCGGATAACCCAATATAGTTACACCATCATAAAAGTGCTCTTGCAAAGGAAGAGAAAATATATAGCATGAGCAAAGCAAACTTGGTAGTTAGTATTCTTTATTCGAAAAATTTGAACGATTTATGTGCTGTGGCTTTCGAGTTCTTCTAGTTCCTTCTTGGGGCGTTTTTTTCTGGTCACTCTGTATTTGCCGTTGACCATCATTATCTGTATGCTTTCCGTAATAAAAGTTCTCTTCAGGCGCTTATATTAACAGAAAATCTTGCTAAATGCATGAGAAAACAAGAAGAAAATACTCATTGTACAATGTCCGCGTGTGTTCGTATTCCATCCTTGCCAACGAAAAATTTTCAACCCTTGAAATATGTTGCAGTTTTCTTAGCGTCTAGTACCAGTTCTAGGGCCTAAGTCCTAGTAATTGTCAACATTTTTATACTTTGTACATATGTTATTTGATGTTCATTCACAAATGATGATTTCATTCACAAATTAATTCAGAGCATTTAGGGTCTGTCATCGTTGTGGTAGTCTGGAAAATTAAATGAACATCAGTGTCTTTAAACCACTCAATAAATAAATTAATAATTAATATACTTAAATTCGTTTCTGATAAAAAATTGAAACCATATAAATAGATGCTCCGCGTTTCTATAAGTTACCAAGTAATTTTAGTTCACCCTTACACCACATTATTATCAAGTACGAAAGTTATAATACAGGGTGTCCACTCCAATCGTGGACCAATAGCTAATTTCTAAACCGTTAGAGATAAGCATATAGTTTATTTGGGAAAAAATCTCCAAATTACGAAAGGATTTTCGGGTCTATTCAATGTTTTTCAAAAAATCAAATTTTGAAAGAGTTACGAAATTTAAATTTTTATACAGCCCCCCAGTCCTATCAATCATATTTAGTAAAACATTCTTGACCCTGTAACGTTTAAAACTAAAAAAAATCACTCTTCTACCACAAAAATTGACCGAGTTATGACGTTTTGAAAAATCAAGATTTTGCATTGTTTCATGACGTCATCGAGAGGTCGCTTAAGGGACCGTATGCGAAATCCTTCAAAATCTTGATTTTTCAAAACGTCATAACTCGGTCAATTTTTGTGGTAGAAGAGTAATTTTTTTTTAGTTTTAAACGTTACAGTGTCAAGAATGTTTTACTGAATATGATTGATAGGACTGGGGGGCTGTATAAAAATTTAAATTTCGTAACTCTTTCAAAATTTGATTTTTTGAAAAACATTGAATAGACTCAAAATTCCTTTCGTAATTTGGAGATTTTTTCCCAAATAAACTATATGCTTATCTCTAACGGTTTAGAAATTAGCTATTGGTCCACGATTGGAGTGGACACCCTGTATATTGTTTAGAAAACTAATCTAGATATTCTGGAGCTGTTTCATTTTGTATATAAAATGATAAGACAACTAATGCAAAAAATCAGCTGTGAAGTTCGTTGCAGCATATTAGGGGATTTCGCTTTCTTCTTGCTACATTTCACGACCCCCCTCCCAGATTCATTTGCAATCTTGTTTGAGTCACGAAGATTTAAATCGTCTGTTAGGAAGAATCAGATTAAAACAAGCATTACGATTAGAGCAAAGTAGAAATCCCGTTATCCCTCTTGTAGAAAATAGAACTTCAGTAAAGAGATCACTATAGTTTAAACTATATTAAAATTTGGTTCTTACCTGAAGACAAAAGGACTTGATGAAAATATTTTAAACAAAGTTGCATTAAAAATGACGCTTCGAGGAGAACCACCTCCCGCACAATCCAAACTATCTTGTATTAAATTTCAGAGCTATCGGTGCTAAGGGACCAACTCAAAAACGCCGTTTTATACGTCTGAAAATTCATCTTCAAATTCGTGGCCACTAGTAGCATTTTGCGCTTAGTTTCAGACTTGAATTTAGTTTAACCTTGAACTTTCGCTAAATTAGAAACCTTTTATCTGCTGTGCTGACTAATTGAGATAATTGGAAGAAGCTCAATATGAAGCAGGAATCCTATAACTTTTTCAAATGTTATAGAATGTTTAAATGCTTGAGAAATCTTTCATCTCTGTACCAGCTATTTGAAGGGAAATTTTAACTTAAAATGTATAGCGAAAAAACTAATTAAAAAAAAGTTCCAAATCGCATATTCCCTGGATTTGAATCAAATTTACGGCTGTGGGTCTTATGGGGTCTCCTGAAAGCAGGTGGATCACAGACATCCTTTGACAACGTTTTTTACGTTATTTATTTATTTTTTTCAATACATTGAGATAAAGCTATCTCATTTGTTCAGACGTTAATGCAAAACTTTAAATCAAGAAAAAGGGAGGATGGAAAAATGTGAAGTTTGTTTGTATTACTTATCTCTCTTAACAGTTAATGAGTAAACATTTGGAAGAACATTCTGGTTTGTTTTGAAGTATAAGAATTTTATTTAGATATTTTTTCCAGCTAAGCTTCTGAAAAATGAAAGCTAGGTTTTTTTTCTGAAATCCTAAGTTTCTGCAATAAAGTGAATTCAAGTAATTACTGCGATTAAAAATTTCAATTAAAAGAAGTTTGATTAAGACAAAAACACACAACAAACGGATTAAATCTAAAGAACCATAAGGCATTTAAGACATAAAACGATTCTTTTTAGCGGAAAACAAATATTTTAATTAATTAAAATTTCAGATCTTCTTTATCATTCACAACTAAGAAGTATAAACTGAGGGCGAAGTAAACTCTAACGTTTCGAAAAATAAATATAGCATACTTTTAGAAATTAAAGTGGTAACACATGTTTTAAGATATCTTTTTATTACCTTTTTATTGATGCTTGATTTGCTACTCTTAATTATGCATTTTAATTATAGAATCGAATCTGTATTTGCCTCAGATTCTCAACACACAATTGCAACACAATGTGTTTCTTGTTTTTGTACATGAAAGTAGTTTACCTGAGTCATACACAAATGTATGATTCAGATTATACATCAGATACATACATTTCGAGAATACAGTAAATATATTAATTAACAGTTAAATAGTCGTAAAGAATAAATGTGTAAGAGGGTTCTATGAAAAGTAATAACTTACTGCTTTTAAACTTTGCATAGAAGTTAAATTTTTTTTTCAAGAGCGAACAAACTTAAAATAGACCAGGTCGGAAAAAAATTGATTAATAGTTCTTTTTTTATTGGAAATCTAAATTTTTGACCCAAAAATGACTCTATCAAGAGAAATAATTATCGTAACGTCCTTATCTTGGTCTTAATGGAAAGATTACGAAAACTCCTATAATAGAACATTTTCTACCTACTGTGCCGTGGAGATGATGTTGAAAAATCAAGTGGAAACGACTTATACCTGCTTAAAGTTTGAAAATGATGCTTAAATGAATTTAAGGGAAATGCTTACATGATTTAAAGGAAAATCATTACTCTTTCTCTATTTTTTCTTTTTTTTTTAATTACTGCACGAGCGCAGGCCGTGCGGGTACTGCTAGTTGTTAGCAAATATCATTATCATTAGATATTATATTTTGCCATTCTTCTTATGAAATATAAACTTCGGGAGAAACTAAATGCTCTTTTTAAAAGAAAAAAAGTACTTTATAGCCATATTTAAGCATTAATCAACGTTTTTCATCCATAATCGGTTTTGGTAACTGTTTTCTTATTTTTCACTCTACAATTAGTTACTTAAATTTATGATTAAACCTGTATGTTTACGTGAAAAGGAGTACCTAAAAATATACTTTTTTAAGCATGTACTTTTTATAGCACATTTTTTTATAGCACTTACTTTTTTATAGCAAGTAAATGAAATTTGTTAGAGACTGATTGAATTAACAATCATTGTTTGTTTGTTAATATCCCTTCCTAACATTAAAAATTAATTATGAATTTAATTTCACAGACAAAGTAAATAAAACATTATTCTTTTAACATACACACACACACACACACACACACACACACACACACATATATATATATATATATATATATATATATATATATATATATATATATATATAACATAATAATAATAAAAAATACGTTTTATTGATCCGATTGGTTTTGTTGATTTTCCTCTGCAGTGCCTTAAAGAGTTTAAACATGTATTGTTTTTTTCTCGGTTAAATATTCTGTGCATGAAAGGATGAAAGGAGTTGTTTGAAATTTTTATATAACTAAGTTAAAGGAAAAAAAAAGAAAAGGGAGAGAAATCGAAACTTGAAGTGGGAAAAAATATCACTACAGGGAAAGTAAAAAGCTGAAACGCGTAAGGAAATAAATGTAATTAATCTACGCAGTTTACAACCCCTTGTGAATAATATTTATTTTATCTTTCCTTTACGTCGTTCTCAATGGATTCATGCAGGTAGAAATTAACTTCTGATCCGTAAAAGGTAATCATACTTAATATTCATTTAATTACTTGCATACGGAACGAACACTGCTAACCAAGAGTGACATACATGAATTTTGCAACTGCGACTAAATCCCCCGCGCATGGCAAAACAGGAAAGCACCTCATGGAAATACGCTTTAAAATTTATGACGCGCAATATAATGAAGCATGCAGCAGCGAAAAAGTTCCCGTTTGTACTCAAACTGAAACGTTTTGAATTTTGAATGTAAATTGTAGAAATATAACCGATGAATGCGGCGTTAAAAAGTAATAGTTTCAACATTAAAATTCCTCGCACACTGTAAAAAATGAATGTTGTTTTTATAGTATAATGCAGTTAATTTGATGGTAATAAACTGTAAAACTGCTACTTTTACAGTACTAAACTGTTTCATTGTTAATTTTACGGCAATAAATTAAAATTAATACTTTAACAGTTTATTAACGTGCATTTTACAGTTTCAAACTGGAACCTCTACTGCCAGTATTATACTGTTGCTTTTACAGTATAATACAGTTAAATTTTACGGCAATAAACTAAAATTACTAATTTTACAGTAAGAAACTGTAAAATTGATAGTTTTACAGTTTATTACTGTGCATTTTACAGTTTTAAATTGGAACCCCGGCTGCCGGTATTGTATACTGTAAAAACGACAGCTAATTTTTTGCAGTGTAGGCTTTTATTTCTTTGAGATAGAAATATGGAGTAGGATTATTTTTCTATTTCTGGTGTAATTTTTGCAGGAACTTCTTCTACAACAGGGAAAAAGGGCACGAACTATTTCAAAAGTAAATTACATCTATTTCAAAAATATGTAAATTACTTATTTTGAAAATTCAAGACTTGGTATAAGTTTTTCGCGAGTTATAACAAGAAAAATAAAAAAATGCATTTAATGCAACTTTTAAAACAATGTGATTTCGGTGACACGTAAAAGTTGTTTTTGAAATGCTTTTAAAATTTTTACGAAAGACCCTTAAACATTGTTGGATTTATACTATTCAAAGAATGCATATTTAGGAAAAAATGTATTCTCTAGATGAGTGTATGGTAATTTGTAGAAACATCCACCCTGGTGAAAGTTGAGAGATGAGACATATGGTTCAAGAATACACTTTATTACACTTCCGTGCTTGAACACAAACGAACATAGCCACCAGCTTCGTAGCAACATAAAACCACAACATCACAGATTCAGTTAACCTGTTTTTATAGTATTATAATTTGCATATTTATCTTCAGTTCAGTTCAGGTGTATCTTACACGCTAAATAAAATAATATGCAAATAAGATGTTAAATTAGATGTACGTCTGAAATAAATAATTCTAACAAACGGCCCCTTCGGACGTACAGTGATTCTTCCTTGTTTCAAATACACTATTTACAACGTCTAAAATAAATAATTCTAACATAATTCATCATTCCTTCTATAATATACTCTTTTTTGTTCGAGAAAAACAAACACAATGTTCAAAGTAAAACAAACATTTTGCTTCATACATTTAGAAGCCCTTAATTTAATAATCGGGGGGGGGGGGAATTATTTCAGAATCTATTCTATGAGAATTTTAGAAAAATAAAGAGAAGTTGTCAATGGATCTTTTCACTCTATTTCCATTCCTGAAATCTAAGGAGCTGCAAATCACTTTTAACAAATCTAGTTACAAATTTTAATTTCAAACTAAAACTGATCTGAGAAATGAAATGCATTTTCTTTTATTGTGTTGCCTTATTTTTCGAAGATTTTCCCTGACCTAGACAATGTGTCCTTTTTACCGGAAGAATAAAAATCAAACTTGTCGAATAGAAACGCAGAGAAAAATGTATACCTTAATAGTGGAGAGGAATGTCTTTGCCCCTCACAAATTCTGTCTCATTGCTTTCGCTGACATTTACTAGAGCTTTTTTATGTGATATAATTAGGAACTACGTCTCATATTAGGTTGCATTTTTCAAAAGAATAAAGGTTTACTTTTATGAGGAGAGTTGGAAAAATGCAGGTTTCTTTACAATACCATGTCTAATAATCAGATAATAGGAAATACTAATGTGAGATTAAAACATAATACATAAGTGCACTGCAAAAAAAGAACTGTTGTTTTTACAGTATAATTCTAGCAGCCGAGGTTCCAACTTAAAACTGTAAAATTCACAATAATTAACTGTAAAACTAGCAATTTGATAGTTTTTTACTGTAAAAAAAAGCAATTTTACACTTTATTGTCGTAAAATTTAGCTGCATTATATTGTAAAAACAACAGTATAATACTGGCAGCAGAGGTTCCAGTATAAAATGCATGGTAATAAGCTGTAAAATTAGAAATTTTACAGTTTATTACTGTAAAATTAGCACTTTTACAGTTTAATATTTTAAAGTTAGCAGTTTTATAGTTCATTATTATAAAATTCGCTGTAATTATACTGTAAAAACAACATTCATTTTTTAAAGTGTGAATTCATTTATTTTTTTGATTTTACCGGGTGTCCTCATTCATTTTGGGCAAATGATCCATTTCATAAATTTGATGTTCTGAAAATAATAATTATTTCATTAGTTTCTTTATTTATATTTATATGAGTTGTAACATTTGATTTTGTCAGTGTTGAAACATTCTACATGCGACGTCCTTATAAACTGCAACATGGCTAAATGTATCTCAATGAAATGTTTTGAAATTCAGCAAAAATTATAAAAATAACGGATAGAGTTTTCACTGCTTTGTTTTTATTCGTTTACAAAGCAGAAATTCGCATTTTTGAACCTTGATTTTCGGAAAATCTCCGTGGAGGACTCCCATTCCCGCGACCCATCCTAATGGCACCAAACGTGAAACCGAATATTTTGGTTTTCAGTTGAAGATTTTGAGATTAGGGCAAATTATTCGCTCTTTTTCTGTAACTTGGCATTTACAGCCTGAAATGATGTTGATAGGACTAAAATTTTAAAGCAATTTTAGGTACGGGACTTTGCCCCTGAGGCCAAAAATAACTTAAACTGTGATTTTAGTTTTGATAATTCGTGAATTTCTTACCTCTTCTTTGAAAGCAATAAAGATAATTTAAAGTTTAAAGTTAGTTTTACAGAAATAAAACGTAAAACTGCAACTTTTACAGTACTAAACTGTAAAACTGTTAATTTTAAGTAGGCGTGGTTTTTGTTGTTTTCTGGTGAAATTGTATTGTGTTTTTACCCTTTGCCCCCCCCCCCCCCTGGAAAAACTTGACATGACGTCCCTGCTAAGCAGTAAAACACCGCCCTAAATCCGGGCGAGGGCAGAAATACATCCAATACACTGTAAAAAATGAATGTTGTTTTTACAGTATAATACAGCTAATTTTATAGTAATAAACTGTAAAAATTGCTAATTTTACAGTACTGAACTGTAAAATTGCTACTTTTACAGTACTAAACTGTAAAATTGCTAATTTTACAGTAATAAACTGTAAAATTGCTAATTTAACAGTTTATTACCGTGCATTTTACTGTTTTAAACTGGAACCTCTGCTGCCAGTATTATACTGTTGTTTTTACAGTATAATACAGCTAAATTTTACGGCAATAAACTATAAATTGCTAACTTTACAGTAAGAAACTGTAAAATTGCTAGTTTTACAGTTTATTACTGTGCATTTTACAGTTTTAAATTAGAACCTCGGCTGCAAGTATCATACTGTAAAGACAGCAGTTCATTTTTGCAGTGTACTTGTTAACCAATTTTCTTCATTCGTTTTTCCGGTTAGTACCTGCTGCTGAGTTATAGTGCTCTCAATAAAAGTTTTTGGAAGCAGAGGCTAATTACCGGATGTATTAATTGAAATCTCATTCTTTGTTCTAAGCTGCTTTTCTACCTTATGATATATCCTGTTTTTTCTAGTTTTATACGGTTTGAAAGCATATAAAAACAACGAAGTTTTATACGAAGTGCCGAAGCTCGAATTAACAAAAATAACTGGGAAAACGTTGTAAGTATTTTTTATCTAGCCAAACTTATAATTTTCAGACATGATTATTTCACATTGTTTACGGTTGCGAACTAGGAGTGTGAAACATTAAATTTTTATAGATTTTGTTTTGAAATCATAAATTGGTCAGTCTACATGAGAAATTTATTGTGTTTCGAGCTTGCTATGGTTGGAAAGCCCATAAAAATATCATCAAAGACATTTCTCCCCGTATACGTTCGGAAACCCGAAAGGCCTAAATTGACTTGAAAAAGAGCTGGAAGCAGTCTTAAGAAAATAAAAATACATTTTCATTTGATCTCTTGTGCAAAATATCGTGAAGAGATTGCTGAATATTATTATGCGTAGTCTTTTTACGTTTGAGAGTTAAGACATAAAGTTTTTGCATTAGCTTTTGATATTGAGGTTTTTACTTAACGGAAATTTAAAATATTTCCCTTTGAATATGTTTTCTTGACTTAATATTTAATTTGTGTTTATAATAATAATAATAATAATAATAATGATAATAATAATAAAGATAATAATAATAATAATAATAATAATAATAATTATTATTATTATTGTTTGAAGGGAAGAGGGAAGTTTAAATTCGTATTAAGCTAAAGCTACATTTCGATCCCCGAGTGAGGGAACACTAGTGAAGCATTAATGTATACGTATATTTCAGGGGATCTTCCATCTCTATTGTTTATTTGTTTATAATTATATCAGGAAAAAATAGCAATGGGGGGGGGGGGGCGGGGGGTGCTTCCAAAGAAAATGTAAATGTATGTATTAAGTGTAAAATCACAAGAGCTCCTCTTTTTTAGATTGTTGATAAAGCTTGGAGGGAATTCACTGGCGGGAACGTTATAATTATTTACAGCTGAAAAACTACTCTACTATTATAGTACGACAAGACAAATTATTAATATGAATTAAAAGAGTGTATTTTGATTAAAAAAAAACACTGAATCAAGTTGACATTAAGCGAAAACGAAAATTTAAAATAGTTGACGCTATTTATTTTTAGTAGTTGACACATACATTGAAATAATAAAACAAAGTGAAGAAACTCGTGCCCACTTGTTATAAATACAGGACTGCATTGAAAATTATGCAAAAATTCCAAAATAAAGTTTTAAAATCCTAGTTCAAAAGTCAAGCTAAGTTGCAAAACTGCGATAAGTTATCTTCAAAAAACTGCGATTTTCATACTTTTGCATAAACTGGTGATACCAGGGAATTTTCGCAGTAAACTGGATTTTTTTAAATCCCACGGAGGAGGGCTATAAAATAATTCAGGCATATAATAATGTATACTTACATAAAATCAAAACTTTTTTGGTTCAAGCACCATTTTTAGAGCAAACTAAAAATCATATCAATTAAATAGATTGGAATATATTTTTTTTACATAAGCAATATGAAAAGTAAAAAATTGCATTTTTATAAATCTGGAAAGGCTGACAACATTAATTAAAACACAAGATTTTAGCTTATATTTATTAATGTTTTGGAAAAACAAATGCTCGGAAATTAATTTTCGTTGTTGTAGATATATTTTTCTTATTCATGGATTTTATCAAATCGTAGAAATCTCAATTTTATTGTATGAAAGAATACAATCTCTGAGAACCAACATTTTATTCCAAGAGTTTCAAACATAAAATAATATTCAATGTATGTCATAAAATCGAACAGCACAACCTTTTGCATTCAAAATGAGAGAAAACTTTCAGAAGGATAAACATATGACACTGAAATGCGAAAATGCCTATGGAAAGCTTCGGTGGAAACATCAATTCTTGCGATAGCTGAATTCGTAAATAAAGAAAAAGGAAGGTAAAACACAATATCAGTGGTTTCGAATTGTTCCCGAAAATCGATCTTAGATTTCATTTCAGCATTCATTTCAATACGGTTTCGTAGTTCCTTTCGGCCGGGAGAGCAATTCGTCGAAAGTGCAAAATATTTTGAGCTTTACGTATGGCGTAAATCTCGGCTAATAGTTTTACCAGATTTTGAAGCAAACATCTATTGTATGAGTTCTTGTATGAATTCTTTATGTTGCATGATTTACACACTGTAAATAATAGATGTTATTTTTACAGTATAATGCAGCTAATTTTGTAAAAACAAACTGTAAAAATAGCTAATTTTACAGTACTAAACTGTAAAATTGCGAATTTTACACTAATGAACTGTAAAATTGCTGCTTCGTAGTTAAAAAACTGTAAAATTGCTAATTTTACAAGTTATTGCTGTGCATTTTACAGTTTTAAATTGGAACCTGTGCTGCCTGTATTGTTTTTACAGTATAATACAGCGAATTTTGTGGTAATAAATTGTAAAATTGCAGCTTTACAGTAATAAACTGTAGACTTGCTAGTTTTGCAGTTTATTACTGTGCATTTTACAATATTAAACTGAAACCTCTGCTCCCAGTATTATATTGGGCAATTCCATCGTTACAGACGTAAAAGTCGCAGACTTTGAACACAAATAATTCTGGTTTGGGCTGATGAAAGTCTTCAATTTTTTTTTCTGTAGTGTAACTTGATGATGTTTATGCGACATTAAATTTGCGTGCACATTGCTTAATTACAAAAAATACAGAAATTAAAAACTGCCTGTTACAGACGCAATTCACAAAACAGCAAAAACTCGACTATGTCATACAACTTACAATATTCCTCTGAATTATACGGAAATTTTGAGCTTTTTTTTTCTTAATACGTGTTCTAGAGACTTCAAGCTTTCTAAAGCCATAAAGATTGTGTGGATTTTGACTGCCGAATTTGTGAAAAAAAAATTCATAAACTTGTTACGGACGAAACAAAGTGGTGTTACAGAAGTAACATCTCTGATTTGAAAGTAGAAAACATTATTTTCAAGCAGGAATAAACAAAGATTTTTGTGCTAAAATAATACAGTAGCATTAATTAACACATTATTTGAATATTTTAAGTTATACTGTAACAGTTTTAGAAAATTTGGGTAAGTCTGGGGGATTTGAGAGCATATGCGGATACGTCAATATGTAACAATATATTAATGCATCTTAAGACAATTATTTCCAAGAAAGATCGACACAAGAAAAGTTTTGAAGGGCCTTCACACAAATTTATTTGTTTGTATTCTTAAAATTAATGCATAATGGGGCTGCTACATAAAAAAATCGGGAAAAATAAATTTCTCCCTGGAATCAGTGATTGGTCTTAGGAGAACTTAAAAATTTGAAAATGTTGGATGATATAGCAGAATACTAGTACCAAACTAAAATTTAACCTTCTTGGTGACAGTTGGTCAATTTTGATAATTTTTTTTTTGAATGAAAAAATGTGTCCTTTTTCGTCCGACGTTTTCGAAATTCGAACGGCATTTTCGCAAATAAATTTCAATTACATGCCGACATAATTAAAAATTTCAAAATCAGAATACCAGAAACTTTAGTACTCGTACCATATTATGCTATATACATGTATTGTCATCCTGTGCTTTTTACCTATTTAATTGGAAATTTACTTTTGCTACGGACGTAACATAGAGCCATTTGTTATGTCCGAAATGTTACGTCTGTAACAGCATTAATTTAAAAACTAAATCAGTTGCAATATTTTTAACTATAGTGGGCAATTACTCTAAGAATTTGCCAAAAGGACCATTAAGGGTTTTTTAAATTTTGATTTTTTAGGACGTAATGACAACTTTTGCTTCTTTTTTGTTACAGACGTAACATCAAACTTCTTTTTTTCAAACTTCAACTACACCATTTAGATCAATTCAAAATAAATTAATGAATGCATATTATTATAGTACCGTCTTAGTAGTTAAAATTGTGCTACAAGTAGTTATTTTTGTTTTTATTTTTCGATGAGAAATAAGCATTTGAAAATGTGTTCTTTTTTCTGATTTTTACAAATTCGTGAATATCGTACTTCCAACTAAGAAAACAAGTATTATTCTAACTTTCACCAAAAAACCAATGCAGGATTCTTAAAATATACATCTTAAGGTTTAAAATGATGTATAATATAGCAACATAACTTCAATATGAATTTTTTACCAATTGGTTTCACTTTTCATGGAATGGCCCTACTGTAAAAACAACTGCTTATTTTTTGCAATGTACAGCTCTTTTTTTTTTTTTTAATTAACTGGGTATCTCTGCCCCTTGCTCGCTGGCACTAGCCAACCCTTGAAGACATCTCCGCAATCTCAATTGGTTCAAGACGATTTAAATCTTCTATTAAGAAGAATTTGATATAAATAAACTTTCCAAATAGAACAAAGTGAAAATCTCCTTCACCCTTTCATAGAAAATATACTTCGAGAAAAAAAGCTTGCTATAATTTGAACAATATTAAAATCCCGCTCCCATTCGAAGAAAAGAGGAACTTGGTAGAAATAAGCACAGATAAGTTATTTATTTAAACATGCAGAACAATATCTTTGACTTTACTTTTTTTGAATATATAAAGAAAGAAAAATGTATCAGGATCCGAACAAGACAAACTGCACAAAACTTAATGCTGTGTATTACCTTGTTTTACTGAAGTTATATTATTTGTGTAAGTTGTGTTGCATATTTGTCGAAGTAAATTATACAAAGGTTTAGTTAAAGATTCAAAAAAAATGCAATTTTATTAACTGGCAGGAGTGAAAATGTTGAAAAAACCATTCAGTTTTCAGACATTCCGTTATGACTGGCGGTGTACACTGCAAATAATGAACTGCTGTTTTTACAGTATAATACTGGCAGACGAGGTTCCAATTTAAAACTGTAAAATTCACAGTAATAAACTGTGAAACTAGCAATTTTACAGTTTCTTACTGTAAAGTTAGCAATTTTACAGTTTACTGCCCTAAAATTTACTTGTATTATACTGTAAAAACAACAGTATAGTACTGGCAGCAGAGGTTCCAGTTTAAAACAGTAAAATGCACGGTAATAAACTGTTAAATTAGCAATTTATATTAGCAATTATATTACAGTTTATTACTGTAAAATTATCAATTTTACAGTTTAGTACAGTAAAAGTAGCAATTTTACAGTTCTGTACTGTAAAATTAGCAATTTTTACAGTTTATTACCATAAAATTAGCTGTATTAAACAGTAAAAACAACATTCATTTTTTACAGTGTATTGGATGTATTTTTGCCTTAGCCCGGATTTAAGGCGTTGTCTTACTGCTTAGTTTTAAAAAAATAATTTAAATTCAATTTTTACCTGAAAAAGAAAATGATAAACTAAATATCTTCGTTGCTGTCATTAAGATAATTCCAATATGATAACCTAATATTTCTAATGTAATGATAACAACTTTTAGGTGTGCATTCTTTTGTTCGTTGTAATATGCTTGAACGTTAGATGAATCGTAATTCTCCTTACTTTGGTAAAATCTTGCTTTCAGATCCACCTTGTCTTTTTCTTTTCAATCGACAAGTGCGATATTACGGTGGGCTATTATATTGCATTTTAAATTTACTCCAGTTTATTTCACTTGTAAATTGGTTTCTTTTGTGTAATGATACTTATGCCGAAGTGATCCACGTAAAAACGTTTTATTAATATGCGGTTTTAAAGTATTTATACGCAGTTAAAACCATGAGACATCTGCATGATTGTGTTATTTTCAGTCTAACAAGTTTTCTACCAACCGTATCTGAAAAAATAATAGACATAATCCAACTGCAATAACAAAAGATGTGTTTTAGTCATTAAAAAAAAAAGCTTTCGTATTTTATTTTGAAATTCTTTCATGCGTGAAAATTTTATGAAATTCTTACCGTGAAACGTATCTGCTTTTTACCTGATTTTCTAATACTAAAAAATAAAACAATAGAAAAATATTTCAAAGAATGAATGTCGTTGAAGTAATTCTTTTTGTGTAAATTTGCAGTATCCGTTATGATCTTAATAATGTTCCTACCAATTCTATCAGACCGGACAATAAAAAGCTTTTTATCAGTCTATTCTTATTAGTACGATGCATAAGAGAGTATAAAGAATACATTTTATAAAAGAACTTTATCAGTTTTCTGGTGAAAGAAAAAATCCTTTCATTGCTTATCAAAAGAGTCCAATTCATCTTTTTACTTTTCCATCCATTTGATCAGCAATGGCGCCCTAAAAATGACCACAGTATTTTCGCAAACCTCTCCGCATTCACTAATGACCAATTATTTCAAAATCTTCTAGAACAAAAAGATGGTATTTCTTTTCTGACATTTATTCGTTTATCATCTTTCATCATATTGAATGATTTTAATAAAAGAGAAGTATAAATAGAAAAAGTATAAATGATGATTTTATGCACCTAGACGAAATGTGAAAAGATGCCTCACATTCGATTTGTTCATACAACCCTCGTCTCAAGTGTTTAATATAAAATGCAATCTTTTACGTTTTACCCTGTTTAATATAGTTTCTTTCAATTTTTGGGATTTGATATATTGTTGTAATTGACGAAGAAACATTAAGTAGGTTCTATTTTAGACCTTAATTCTTTCCATCACTTGAAGTCTTTAAATCGCATTATTGATATTTGAACTTTATTCCAACAAACTGACAGACTGACACTATAAAAAATGAAGCTAATTTTACAGTAATAAACTGTAAAACTGCTAATTTTACAGTCAATAAACTGCAAAATTTCTAGTTTACAGTAATGAACTGTAAACTGCTAGTTTTACAGTTTATTACTATGCATTATACAGTTTTAAATTAGAACCTCCGCTGTCAGTATTACACTGTTGTTTTTACAGTATAATACAGCTAATTTTATGGTAATAAATTGTAAAGTTGCTAATTTTACAGTAATAAACTGTAAAGTTGCTAATTTTCAGCAATAAACTGTAAAATTGCTAGTTTTACAGTAATAAACTGTAAATAGCTAGTTTTACAGTTTATTACTGTGCTTTTACATTTTTAAATTGAAATCTCAGCTTTCAGTACTATACTGTAAGTACAACAACTTTTTTTGCAGTGTAGGAAAAAATTTCAACATAATACTGGATTCTTCTGTAGTTAACGCATGCATGCTTCTGTAGTAACGCATGCAAGAAATCGTTTCTCCTGTTCTATACTTTTAGCCCGACGGAAAAATGTTGTAATGCAATGAAATTAAAACAATTTATTTATTTTGTAAAACGAATTTTAAATATAAATATAATTTATTGTAGCACGTACATAATCACATACAAACCTTTACTCCAATTCAAAAAGTTAAGCAAAGCTAAAACCTGTTTGAAACGTAGGTTTCGATGAAATTGAAATTATTCATATGTGTTTCAAAAAGTGGTTTTTAAGTACCTGGATGGTATTAGGGAAATAAATACATTTCGTGTAAACATATACACACACATTGTTTCCAATGTTGAAAAATTTTATTAATTGAAACTGAACTTGAAAGCATATACCTTCCTTATTTGCAGAAATTATTCTAATGGTTTCGTTAGTTTCACAGAAAATTTGTTATTTTTACTGAAAAAGAACTTATTAGTAAAATTTAAAACACCATTTAGCAATTAACTTTTGTTTAAAAATTCCTTGCCAATTTCACGTTTCGTTTTAGCCGCAGAAAAACATTTTAACTGTCCATCAATTGAATGAGTCAATATAAACGATTGATTGCTGATATTAATTAGTTGTCATCCTTTTCTACTAATGAGAGGTTAAAATTATTGTGCTTTTTTCTAATTTGAACTTATACACTGAAGTGACAAAAGTCATGGGATACCTCTTAATATCGTGTCGGCCCTCCTTTTGCCCGGCGAAGTGCAACAACTCGACGTGGCATGGACTCAACAAGTCGTTGGAAGTCTTCTGCAGGAATATTGAGCCATGCTGTCTCGATAGACGTCCATAATTGTGAAAGCGTTGATGGGGCAGGATTTTGGGCACGAACAGACCTCTCGATGGTGTCCCATAAATGCTCAATGGGATTCATGTCGGGCGATCTAGGTGGCCAAATCATTCGTTGGAATTGTCCAGAATTTTCTTCAAACCAATTGCGAACAGTTGTGGCCCGGTGACATGGCGCATTGTCATCCATAAAAATCCCATCGTTGTTTGGGTACATGAAGTCCATGAATGGCTGCAAGTGATCTCCAAGTAGCTGCACATAAGCATTTCCAGTCAATGTTCGGTCCAGTCGCACTAGAGGACCAAGTCCATGCCATGAAAAAACAGCCCACACCATTACGGAGCCACCACCAGCTTGAACAGTGCCTTGCTGACAGTTTGGGTCCATGGCTTCGTGGGGTCTGCGCCACACTCGAACCCTACCATCGGCTCTTACCAGCTGAAATCGTGACTCATCGGACCAGGCCACGGTTTTCCATTCATCTAGGGACCAACCGATATGCTCACGTGCCCACGAGAGTCGCTGCAAGCGATGTCGTTCTGTCAGTAAAGGCACTCGAGTCGGTCTTCTGCTGGAATAGCCCAAGAAATCCAAATTTCTCCGCACAGTTCTAGCAGACACGTCCATTGTACGTCCCACATTGATTTCTACGGTGATTTGACGCAGTGTTGCTTGTCTGTTAGAATTTACGACTCTTTGCAGACGTCGCCGGTCTCGATCTTTAAGTGCAGGCGGTCGACCACTGCGCTGTCCATGGTGGGATGTTATGCCTGAAATTTCATACTCTCGGCACACTCTTGACACAGTGGATCTGGGAATGTTGAATTCTCTAACGATTTCCGAAATGGCATGACCCATGCGTCTAGCTCCAACTAACATTCCACGTTCAAAGTCTGTTAATTCACGTCGTGCGGTCATCATCACGTTAAAACCTCTTCACATGAATAACTTGAACAGAAATGAAAGCTCTGTAAAAGCACTGCGCATTTATACCTGTTCTATGCGATGCTACTGCCATCTGAAAATTTGCATATTGCTATCCCATGACTTTTGTCACTTCAGTGTACTGTGCTATTATCATTTAAAATCTTTCGTATGTTAAAATAAAACAAAGCACTGAAACGTAACTTAACAATGAGCTATTGCTTTACGGGTGTTTTATTTTGTATTTTAAACGGCTTGTTTTCATCGGAAACTTGCACCATTATTGGAAAGAAATAGGAAAAAGCTTTAGGGGCTTTGAAATACTGTATGTATTAAAATTTAATTCAGCGGTTGTCATTGCGTGAAAAATTTTTAGCCTTCTGAACTTTTCTTCATTGTCTAATTTAAGAGGCATAAAATCAACAAATAAACAAATAATTGCCTTTCGGGGTAAAATGATAAAAAAACCAATAAAGAGTTTGACTGTTATCAAAAGTATTTTAAATCACTTCGTGCGTAAGGAAACAAATATTTATGGCAAATAATAATTGAATTCTAGTAGGAAAATACCTTATTTAAAGATTTTTGTAACTTCGGGGGAAAATTTCTGAGATTAAAATATTGAATGCTATCAAAGAATCATTTTTTTGTTTTGTTTCAACGTAAAAAAAGATTCAAGTTATTATTTTTCAAAACTTAAGTAATCCGTTGCCTTTTTTTCAATATTTAAGCTAAATGCAGCATATTGGAATGAAAGATTTTCATGAAAAACTAAAAGGTCATTCTTCCTAGTGCCCAACTTTGAAGTTTCCAACTCAGAAGCTACGGACTCTTATTTATACGCTCTTAGCATTCCAGGGCGCTGCCCACACCACGCATGCGTAGTGGTTCTGCAACTCACTTTTTTTTCATTATCAAAATTTTGTATTTTTCACTTCGCCCCATGGTTTTTTGAATTGAAAAAATTCCACATTTTTTTGAAGGTGCAAAATAACTGCCAAAAATGAAAAATAACATTTCAACAAAAGTTGCACTGCAAACAATATTATTCTTTCTTTATATACAGCGATTTTCAACAGAAATTTCTAATTAATTTATTTTGAAAAATGTATTTAAACTTAGCTATTTCACTTTGCCCCACATTCCCCTACTTTTATAAATAACAATCAACAGAAGACCATTTAATTCAGAAAAAAAAAATCTGCCCAGTTTTAATTCGAAGGACAGCGCACTACAGTTGCATCGTAAATAATTGCTTAAATTAATTCAATAAAGGTCCTTACACGTTACACGATCAAGTTAGCTACTAATTCAATGAGCGTTGATTCGGTTTTGTTAATCCTGCTCTTTCAAAGCATTCGCATAATTAATGAAGTTAAGTTATCATTTGTGTAGAAAACTCCCATTAATTTTCTATGCCTTATTCAAGCAGAAAAATTAATGATTTAAATGTAAAATTAACTGTCAAAAAGCGCGAACACAATCTTTATTAACAACACCCTACGAAAAGAAAAATTTCGAAAATTTAGCTAAGAATCTGCTTTGCTTATAAGAGTGTTGATGTTAAAACTAGTGTATTTTATTTTTTATCTGGGGTACAGTTATCTGCAAGGACAATTTTTTTCTAATTTTGTTTGTCTGCTTTTAAAAGTATAATAATTCTTAATATTTATTCAAGTTTCAGTTTCAGAAAAAGCTGAAATCTTCCCTTTTATTTTTAGTATTTTCAGTTAGATTTTTACCTGAAAACTATGGGGAGAGAGGGGTGGAGAACAAAAAATCAATATGTATGTTGAAAAGAAAGAAAACTAAAATATAAAAATAATAATAAAAATAAAAGTAGGGAATAAAAATATTGGGATGGGGATAGGGATATGTGTGGTTCTTCGGTCTGGTTGCTATGTCTGCCGACATGTCTGCGTCTGTTCTTATATTTCTAATGGGTTCGGTTCAATTGAATGTTTTATTTCAAAAACCAGCCAAGTGACAAAATTTCTAATTTTCAGGAAACATTTATATTATCGTGTTAAATTCCTCTTTCTTGATTACAATACTTTTTAGTTCAAGAAAAATATCTATATAAAAATGAATATATATATAAGTTTGAAATGCTATAATCCTTATCGAAACATTTTGAATTAAGGGCAAAATGCTTTTTGGGAGTTTTAGAGTACGTCGCTTGACTAGTTTAAGAAATAAGCTATTTAAGCTCGAACAAAATCAATCTTTGGCTTGATTTTTTTGAGTGATCTCAAACAGAACACCTCATTTCCATAATCTTTATTTTTTGCTTGAAATATTTTCTTTTTATTCTGAACAAATAAGAAGCAAAATTTAACGTTAATGTATGCTGGGTTCTGGGAAATTGAAGGCATATTTAACGGAAATTTAAGGATTATTTGGTGAGGAGGGGGGTATGTATATTTATAATACCATAAATAGTAATGGTGGTTGTCGTGGTCCTTTTAATACCGATTTTTTTATATAGAAACTACGGTAAATGACTTGTGCTCTTTTTCTTTAGTAAAGTTTCTCCTTTTTGACAGAAATATCTTTTCCTGTCGAGAGCCCAAGGCAAAGATGTATTTGAACATGTTAGTCAATGAAGAAATACTGTTATACGTTGTAGCACTGGAAAATGGAAAAGGTGCATTCAAAATTGTGACGCGTAAAATATTTCCAAGACATTTATGTTTACAAATTCTTTAAAAACTAAATTTACTTAAAAATCCTAACGTAAGTTATGTGTGACAATATCGGAGAAACATCCGCGGGCATAAATGCATTTATTTTAAAAGTCATTCCATTTATCTTGCTTTTCGAGACATGAAAAATGTGTTCGTAAAAATATTTAAGTGCTGGACAAAATAAAATACATAATGAAGAGATCTGAACATTTTATTTTTATGTTATGGAAAACACATTACCGATCAATAAATAGTATAGAAAAAAAGAAAAACATTTTGAAGGATATTTCATGTATGAATGGGGAAAAAAAAGTACAACGAGTTTAGCATATTTCCATAAAAGATTTTAGAATATAACGTTTAAATATAGCGCTCTGACTTCATTTTAAAAATAATGTTGCTCTAACTGGAAACTGCTAAATGATTAATGTACATCATTTTTATTTAGCTAATCGTTAAATCTTATACAATTAGAAACATTGACTCATGTATATTCAATTTCTATTGATTTACTGTTTTTCCCCATCGTTTTTAGAACTATTCCATTTCAAAGCAAACACGGGTGTGATCAATCAGAGATTGAAAAAAAAAAAAGAAAACAATAGTAATCAAGTGATAGACTTTTAAAAATACCTGAAAAGGCAAGCGTTTTTTTTCTGTTGTGTCAAAAGCGATAGTAAGCACTTTTATTTTGCTGAAAAAAACAAGTGTAATGAGTAAAAGAAAAATATGCCAAATGAAAGCTTTCGTAACTTTGTGTGTAAATAATGCTGCTTTTCAAGTGTTGCTAAAAATAAGCTAAGTTTCGTTAAAAATAGTCAATAGAGTCGAGAAAATGTCTAGAAGTTAGCCCAGTTTGGTACGGTTGTGGGAAGACGAGTGGATCGAAATGCGGTATTCTTGAATCTGATGCTGCTAGGCGTCTCAATGTGTCTCGCATTGTTTCCCTACGACTTTAGGATCAATACCAATTTGAACATGCAGTTTTCAGAAAAAAAAATGAATGTCCTTCAGGTGAGAGGTAGCTTCTCGGGGATTTGGGGGGCGTGCTCTTTCTTCGAGACTTTTCGAAATTGAAGTCCTAAATACGCAGTTGTAGCCCATCTTTAAATCAAATATGGGAAAGGATAAAGTTTGGGAACTGTTACGATACTCTTTGAAAATTAAAGTTTCAAAAATGCTCTTCTAGATTACCTTTTTCAGCGTCAGTTAAAGAGCTAATGTTCAAGAATCTCACATCCTTATGACACAGCGTAGTTAATTCTGCCCCAACTACAGTTAGTTCCGCAGGCTTCAGTTATTTTCTTCAAATCTCTTTATCAAACCAAATGGCATTGCATATAAGCACAAAAGAATGTCAAGGAAGCTAATGCATTTTTTGTGTGTGTACGTTTACGTGTTTAATGTAAATTCTCTTTAAGCAGTGTGATGACGACACAAAAATTGATGATTCGAAATATAGTACTAATTGTTTTGGTTACAATAAAAAAAGTTATTTCTACGAAATGTTTAGCAAAATCAATTTTTTATCTAACGTAAAAAATACTACGACTTTTTTCAAAGTAAATATTAGATCAAAATGTTAATTCACGCTACAGAAAATGTTTTTTTTCTTTATTTTCTCAGAGATTATGAAAAAAATCTTTTGTGGAAAAAAATGGTAGTTTAACAGCGTAAAGGAAGAAAAACATACTTTAATATTTCCGCATATATTTTTTCTATTTATTAAAAAATGGGAGGTGAGACGCTATTTTGCAGAATGTTCAGAAAAAATTACTCTTTAATCATCAAAATATATTGCTCACGTGTTAACTTGCAATTTGTTATTATATGCTGTTTAATAATTTAAATGCATTTTAATTCATAAGCGTCTACGAAAAAGTAAAGCAGAGAAGCTTTTAAAGATTCATAAGTATAGCTTTTAATGAAAAAACTTTAAGTAAAAAAAGCTTAGCAAATAATTAAATATGCTTTTAATAATTGATACTTATTTAATGTTAATTGAATGGCTGCTGTACTACTTTTACTTTGAAGTTATTTAAAGCTTTAAATTAAACCACCCTATTTCGGAAGCTGAGAATAAGGAAGTTATCACGTGTGTTAAAAAAATACTACACGTATGAATTGATTTCTTTATGGGCATATTGATACTTTGTTAAAAATATTAAAATATGTTTAAGCAATTTTTATTTTACTTTATGAATCATTTGAACTAATTAAAATAAAGAATTTTAGTGTGTAGAATTTCTTCTTCTCCTCCTGTAGCATAACACTTCAAAATACCATTCATCCTTAATATGTTCGTTTTTAATAAGTTTATTATCTGTAAATGAACTGTTAGAGCAATATGCAGTATATTTAACTAACAAATACAGAAGGCGGGGCGTAATCCTTTTTCTTCTGTCGATTTTTCTTTTTGAAATTGATGTATAAACTAACAAAGTACGAAATCATTCAAAGGATTTATCATCCTTCGTATTGATTAATAGTTACAAGATTGGTATCATAAAAATTGTCGATACTCGTAGGAATATATTCGTTATAAAACGTACCTGCTTCACTATGTTAAAAGAGCAAATTTTATATATTTTTAAAACATAACGGGATTGTCAAACAACGCAAACACGTTAAACACAAGCCTTAAATCTTTTTAGGAAAATGTGCACACATAAGTATTTGAAACGTGAAAATTTGGAAAGTTTGACAGTCATTAATTTTAAAGCAAAGTTAAACTTTTGACACTTTTGCTTAATGCAGTATTAAAATTCTCTCTGTTTTCCTCCTATATACGTGCCTACTTTTTCAGCGAAAAGCTTAGAGATGAATCAAAAATGAATAATTGAACATTGTTAGGTATGCATCACTCTGCATTCCTATTTCTGTTATATTCTGGAACGCTTATTCCTCGAACATGATCTAATTCGACCCCTGATACGGTTAGTTCCCTCTTAGTGAAAAGAAGAGCTTAACCAAGGCTTCACTAGATAGCGTCTTATACGTATAAAACGCTATCTAGTGAAGCCTTGGCTTAACTTAATGAAGCGAAAGGAAGTTATTCTATCAGTATTGCTTTCATTTATTTTCAGAGAGTAAAAATTGAAACGAGTTGACAAAAATGAGTGGATAATGGATGTTTACTCATAATTTCACATCACATAAACACAACTCAATAACTTATAGTGGACTGTATTACTTTTCTTAACTCTTTATTAAATTGGAGATGGGACATCTCTCGCCGACTTCCACACCAGAACTCTCTTAGTTCTCTGCACAAGGAACACTCCCACGTACATTAATAACGCATAATAAGCACTTCACATTTGGTGGCTTTCGCAGCGCCCTCTTTTTCACAGTGTTTCACTCTTTGGGCCTTAACAATGGAAATAAGAGCGCTAATAAAACATTCTGTATATTTTGTTTAAATTTATTATCCTCACCATTAATTAGCATTATACTTAAGAAAAGATAACACGCTCAGAGTTATCAATTGTCATTATGGCAAAATTGAAGCTTCGTTTGTGTGTATGACGCAAAATGTAAAACAGAAGCAAAGTTGAAAGCTAATTAATGCATGAAAATTTTTTCTTTTTTCAGTTGAACTGTCTTAAAAACGGATCTGATTTCTAGTCTTGAATATGCTGAAAATTCCCATTAAAACTTCATTTGTTATCAAAAGAGGAATTTCATATGAATATAGTGCGACTGTGAATGATGCCTGCGTTGAATAACTTTTCTCTCCCTCCCCCCCCAACTCTCCCTAATTCCTTATTTTGCTCTTTGCTCTTTGATCTTTTATTGAAATGATTCTGCGCATAACTTTTCTAAAGCTGTTTACATCTGCTCAAGGTTTCGTTTTGACAGCGAAGTGCATACTTGTATGGTTTTCGAGTATAAAGTTTAAATATATCTGTTTAATATGTACTAAATGGTAATAAGGGCTCTGTGGTGGGGGTTTTGGGTTCAAAAAGGTTCTTCAAGGAATTCAGTACATTTTGCGCGTTGTAAATTAACCCCCAGGTTCTTCAGAACCCCCACCGAAGGGGATCTATACGCGTAGGATGTTAGAAACATCAAAAGGGTAAGAGGGCACCCGTCATTTTGGGAAAACTGTTCCTGAAAATACAAAGTAGATTATAAAAAGAAGGATGTTATAAAGTTACCGACAGCTTCGAGTCGCATCGGGGAAAGATTGGAGGATAGAAACATCCTGACCAGAAACCGGCTTTATTCTCCCTCGTAAGAATTTGACGAAGAGCATGAAAGGGCAATAAAATAGTCAAATTCATCAAAAACATAAAACAAAAAAAAAAAAAAAAACACTCTGAAAGAAAAACACATGGATTTCTTAAGGGAAACATAAACAAGTAATTTATTGAAACATGTTATAGAGACAATATATCCATTGAATTACATTTCACTATTAGTACTAGTTGGGAGCATAATTTTTAGTTACACAAACAATGGGGTCTCATCGCAGTATGGGCATCGTATGGAGAACACTCCAGCAAAATGATGACATGTTTCACATACGCATTTAACTCAATTTTACAATACGTTCAGATTTGTCTACATAAAAAGGCAAATTTCATACTCATAATTTATTTCCTCGTATTATCTTCAACAAACGACCCCGTACAGACATGGGCCAAAACTTTCACCACAAAAAAGGTATATTTCAAAACTTTCACTGAAAGCATGTCTAACTTTCCTCGCGGGACAAAATGGGAAGCGGTGAGCAGCCTTATGCACGGAGGACTATGTGCTTAGATAGTCCGCTATGAGCCTCTTACAGGGACTTTCAAAATGTAGGCGGTAATAGCAATAAAGGAGTTACTTGTTACTTTCTGCTCCATGTGTATCCAGGTCACTTCTCACGGGCGGTAGTTTGTACCGGTGTCTCAGATGGCTAGACAGGGGGAAGATGGTGTCGACTGCAAGCAAATTATCTGCGGGCTCTTTCCACCGGCCACCGTCCGGGGTCCCGGAGCTCCTCCCTGTGCTCCTGCACTCGCTGTTCAACCTCCTTCTTTCATCTTGGCGGTTCCAAACCAGAGTGCCCGAGCTCGCAACACTTGCTTTTCGATGTGGAAGACAGAGAACCGCCGGAATGCACAAGCTACACAAAAACTTCCTGGGAGACCGCGCCGAATTCCTTCCCATAAAGCCAAGTCCTTGACCTCCGCTTTCCCTATTCGTCAGCGGGCTCGCCAGCAGTTAGTTATCCACGTGCCTTAGTTAGTTTCCGTTAGAGTTCTTGCGGTTGAAAAAGTTCGTTGCTTCATTTGCATTTTATTCTATGTGAAAAGTGTTGCAAAATGTTGCATCATCCGCATTTTTGTAGACGCTGCATTCCCCGGGGCTCACGCTTGCTTTCTGGGCTCTGTTTCTCATGGGAACGATGAGTGGGTGCAGTTGTAAAGGGATTAATGTGATGCAATGTGATGCATATCACATATCCCCCCTTCGACAACCCAAAAAAAACGAATGGGTAGACTTCTCAAAAACATATGCTATTGCTCACCTTCCCACAGAACAATGGGGTGACTTTTGTGGTTACTATAAAAATCAACACTGTTACAACATAAATTACAACACATTTCAATTATATTGTGACCAGTACACATAGCAATAATACTAATACAAAAATTTTGCACAATTGTGCACTCGAGAGAAAATTTGGAAGATCCTACATACACTTCTTGCATGTATCAAGTATACTTATTTTGAGAAAAACCAAAGGAATGCAAATGATACACAAAAGTACATCACCGATGTCAAATGGGAATCCAGTTCAATTTGTGCACTCACCAGGAAAATCTTTATTTTGACTGGGTCAAATCACTAGTATTTTTTTTTTTGGTGTGCCTAAAAGTTAGTTTAGAATCAAAGTAAGTTACCTCTAACTCAGTGAGATCTAAACTGAATGACGTCAGAATTTTGTTTTCAAAAAAGGAAGAGTGATGCCCAACACTTGAACCAAAACAGGGGAAAAGGTAGTTGCAACAATTAACAGGGCTGATGATCACTGAGTAGTGCAATTAGAACAGCAGATTCCCTCTGACATGTCCACAAGCTGCAATGATACAATTAAAGGTGACAATAATGATGAACAAAATAAGCATAATAATTAAACTTTTATACACAAAGGAAAAAAAATTTCGTATGACATAGATAATTTGTGAGTATACTGTACAGGAAAGATTTCACCAGGAAAGTTACACCACATATGAGCTTTGGTGGTAACTATCAATACTTATGTTACTCAGACTGATACAAGATATAATATGCTTTCCGAGTAAGAAAAACACTACGAAATGGTGACTTATATAAAAATCATTTTGACGAGGTCTCGGACAACCAAACTTTTGCCTTATTATGTCAATTACTTCTAAGAACCAAGCTGTCCATCTATCAGGACTCGTTATCAACTAATTTTCCACATTTCTCTTCACATTGTGTTATGGGAAAGGCACACTGTAACAATCAAATGACCCGTCAATCAAAATGTACACAAATAGCTTTGGTGAATGTAAAAAGGCATTTGAGTGACAAAACTGGAAAAAGACAATCATGCTTTTCCTTTCAAATAAAACACCAAGAAGAGAAAATCTATGTCACTGAAAATCTTAACTCTAAAAGAAAATCTTCCACTTCGCATAAAATTTTTGCGCTTGTTCATCATATACATATAAAAAATAACAATATACAACACAATGAATGTAAACTTAAAAAGCAATTGTTTGTAGTGACTTCCTTGACAATTCAGCACAAGACATTGCTAGTCTCCCAGTGACGGGGCGTAGACCGTTTCCAAAACAAAAGGCAGGGGCTCACAAAATTAAAAAAAAACGACGGCCGTGAGGACCACCATGCTTACCGACATACATGACCGCAACAGAATCCTAACGCGACAAAAGCAAACAGGGCATCATTACCTTGGTACCAGTCGAGACGATTTTCTGGCGACGTTGATTACTATTGCAACACCAGAAGACTGTCCGACCATGAAGTCCTCGGCACGGGAATTAATTGTTACCAGGAGAGTGGGTATCTTGTGCGGAAATTGAAAAGGTAAGTCATCTACGAAAAGTGACATATAAAAAGGACAACACGATTTTGTCTGTATTTGTTTGTGCATTAGCACTGTGATATACCAAAAACTTTAAAAAAAACAAAATAGTCCCCAAAACCCAAAAAATAAAAATATAATGTATGAAGAGAAAAGTTCAATTAAATTTTTTTTTTGAAGGTGTGAACAATGTAATAGTCCCAATTGATTTCTTTTGACTGGAGAATCTGTTGTTGAAGATCAGATGCTTGCCTAGTTTAGCACAGAGCCCTAACTAGGAAACGACTTCACTGCTGGAGATGGAATTTGTTTACAATGTATTATAAAAAGTTCTATAGAGGAGCTGAAATTTGGTGGTACATTCCATCCATTGGCATCCCACACACCGCCAAAATCCATGAGAATAATCACACAAATGGAAAAGATTAGCTGGTAATGCCCAGCCAGGCCATGTACAAAATTTTTCCCGTTAATTTTGCAAAAGAAAAATTGGAAAAAAAAAATTTTATGAAGTTGTGGACATTCTATGGACTCCCATGGGGTGTAAGATGACAATATAGGTTTCATAACACACAGTTACTCTCTTCTCCTTAAGAGATATGGTGATCTATTACATATAACTGATTTCTGTTGCTGTGGAGTAGCAAAATGGGGTTTCAAAACAGTAGTATTATCAGAAGACATAACATTTTGTTCTTGTTGTGGTTGTGTATTATCACATTCACATTTTTCAGGTACAGGAAAATGATGTATCTTTTTAGGAGGAACCTTCAACAGTCTATTTATGTGAATTTTTACATATGGTGCCCTGAGCTGTTGAAATCTCTGAATTTTTACAAGTACAGGAGAGCAAACCTTTTTTACAAAGAAAGGACCATCATAAGTTGGTCTAAATTTATCCTTGGATCTTACATATACAATGTCTGCATGATGAAATGGTCTAAGTTTGTTAGTTTCATTTGATTTTTCATTTTGTACAAGCTTTTTACTGAGAGAGTTTTCATAAACTTGATTGTAAATGTGTGTCATTTGATCAAGAATTTTGTGTATTTCATATGCAGAGTCAAGAGAAGGTTCTACATTCAAGTTTGGAATGTCTGTGATTAATGATAACTGTCTACCAAAATGTACCAAGTTAGGTGTAAATTCTGTTGTAGAGTGAGTTGACGCATTGTAACAAGCTTTGTGGATATCTACTGCATACGAAAAATCGATTCCTGAGGCTTGGGGTGCTTTTAAGCTGTACTTTAGGCTGAGATTAATTCTTTCTGAAAGTGAGTTGGCAGCGGGATTACCTGTTGATGTGTAGTTAAGTTTAATATTGAATAGCTCATTCAATTTTTGGAAAAGTTCACAATTGAATTGTTTGCCTAAATCAGTTAGGACCATTTGTGGACGACCAAACAAAGTTATGTATTTGAAAAAGGCTTTGGCGACTGAAACAGCAGTGATATTGTTGAGTATGTAGAGTTCCATGTGTCTGGAAAAGGTGTCGATACAAGTCAAAATGTATTTTCCATTACCAAAGACTCCCACAATATCAAGGCTAATAAGTTCCCCGGGTCGTTTAGCTGTGTGAGTTTGTTGAAAAGGGGCCTTTGGGATTCTATGATATTTAGCCTGTATGCAGTGTGTACAAGTGGCACAATAATTTATTGTATCAACATAAATTCCAGACCACCAAAAGGTTTTAGATGCACATTTAAATGTTTTTTTTATGCCAAAGTGGTTTAAGTGAGCTAAACGAAGGACTTTTTCTTTAAGTGATTGAGGTATTACGTATCTTAATTCAAGTTCAGTGTTTTCATCATCTAGGTTTCTTGCATACATTAATAATTTGTCTGTTGGATTGATGCAATATTTTCTGTATTTTTCTGCCCTTACTCGATTCATAATACTGTTGTAAATTACACTGTTCGACAAAAAAAAACCTTGAAAATGCTTCTGGTATTTTGAAGGCTGATTCTTATGTAAAATGACCCCCTGAATCCGAATATGACCCCCGTTTTCCCCCATCACGTCCCAATTTTTTTTAAAACGCCCCCCTTTTTTTTTCATTTTTCCTTAGTTTCAGGGCTATAATATTTTTTTTGGAGGGGAAAGGAGCCTTATATTCACCAATAAATTTTTTTGAAGGTCAAGAGAGACTCAAAGTTTAAAATCATGAGCACCGAGAAAAAAATCGGGGAACTTGGGGGGGGGCGTGGCCCCCCAAAATATTTGAAAAATCACCAAAAACGATCTTTTTATTCTAGTTTCTTTAAAAAGACCTTTAAAACATTTTTTTCGGTGCAGAACCAGAGTATAGGATCCACTCCTATGGCTCCTGGGTCAGAAAAAATTTTCACGCTGTAAAATTTAAAAAAAAAAAATAAAATAATGCTTTAAAAATCGCACTTTGCACTCGAGTTTTAAAGCAGGTCTTCAGCCAAAAAAAAAAAAACAAAAACAAAATTGTGGCTGATTCTTATGTCAAATGACTCCCTATTTCCAAACATGACCTCAGTTTCCCCCATCCACCCCCTCTTTCCAGAGAGTCCCCCCCCCCCCAATTCAGAGTCATTTTACTAATTCGGAGGGGAAAAGTACATTACGTAACCCGTTAACATAATTCTAAAAGGCAACAGAGGTTCAAAGTTCAAAATCATGTACATGTGTACCAAAAATATAAACTATGGCGGTGTACCCCCCCCCAAAAAAAAAAAAAAAAAAAAACTTCTTTTCTTGTTTTTCTAAGAGACGTTTTAAACCTTTTTTTTTTTTTTTTTTTTTTTTTTTTTGTGAAAAATCAGAGTAATGAATTTTCTTTTCTTTTTTTTTTTGGGGGGGGAGGGAGGTATACCGCCCTAGTTTATATTTTTGGTACACATGTACATGATTTTGAACTTTGAACCTCTGTTGCCTTTTAGATTTATGTTAACGGGTTACGCAATGTACTTTTCCCCTCCGAATTAGTAAAATGACTCTGAATTGGGGGGGGGGGGACTCTCTGGAAAGAGGGGGTGGAGGAGGGAAACTGAGGTCATATCTGGAAATAGGGGGTCATTTGACATAAGAATCAGCCACAATTTTGTTTTTTTTGGCTGAAGACCTGCTTTAAAACTCGAGTGCAAAGTGCGATTTTTAAAGCATTATTTTATTTTTTTTTTTTAAATTTTACAGCGTGAAAATTTTTTCTGACCCAGGAGCCATAGGAGCGGATCCTATACTCTGGTTCTGCACCGAAAAAAATGTTTTAAAGGTCTTTTTAAAGAAACTAGAACAAAAAGATCGATTTGGTGATTTTTCAAATATTTTGGGGGGCCACGCCCCCCCCAAGTTCCCCGATTTTTTCTCGGTGCTCATGATTTTAAACTTTGAGTCTCTCTTGACATCCAAAAAAATTTATTGGTGAATATAAGGTTCCTTTCCCCTCCAAAAAAAATATTATAGCCCTGAAACTAAGGAAAAATGAAAAAAAAAAGGGGGGCGTTTTAAAAAAAATTGGGACGTGATGGGGGAAAACGGGGGTCATATTCGGATTCAGGGGGTCATTTTACATAAGAATCAGCCTTCAAAGTACCAGAAGCATTTTCAAGGTTTTTTTTTGTCGAACAGTGTTATTGACAGTTTTGGGTCTTTTAGTTGTTCGGACAGTATGGTTCTGTCAGTGAGTTCTAAGAGAGCATCTGGTTCATTATGCGTTAACTGAAGAACAGAAATAAAGTTTTCCAAACGCTCACCCTCATTTTCTTGTGTGAGTCGGTTAACATTCAAGATGAATTTGTCAGCATTGTTTTCCTTATAGTGTTCAGAGTTGCCTTTTGACTCCTCATTTTCATCATTATGAGTGCATTCAAAACTTTCCTCAACTATCTGAGGTAACTCCTCTACATCTTGAGAAGTCAAGTCTACAATGGGGTTGATTTGAGTGTCTACAAGGAGTGAGGGGTGTGTGTTTAAATCAATTTGATGATTTGTCATGTCAGTACGAGAGAGCATATCAGGTATCAAATTCTGGCTGCCTGGGACATGGCGAAAAGTGAATGAGAACTGACTAATGGACATGAGCCATCGTGTTGTCAAAGATGCCGGGGAAGAAGATTCTCTGTATTCTTTCAATGATTTTGCATCAGAAAGTATGTAAACGTGTCGATTGTAGATGTAATTTTTAAAAGCATGTAAGGTTTTGACTATTGCCATCAATTCTAGTTTGATAGCCGGGTACCGAGTTTCTGCTGGAGACAAAATTTTACTGAAAAAGGAAACTGGCACGAAATTATTGTCTCTTTTTTGTAAAAGAACTCCTGAGATTGCAAAACCACTTGCATCAGTGTTGACATAAAAGTCTTCATCCCACTTAGGCTGAGTAATGTATGGATTTTTAAAGAAAATGTCCTGAAGTTTCATGAAAACTTCATGTGCCGCTTTTGTCCATTGAAAGTTGGCTTTAGGGAGTGTCAATTGATTCAGGGGTTGAATGTAGTCTGAAAAGCGAGGAATTAAAGATCTGTAAAAAGAACAAATGCCAATGAACTTTTTTAATTGCCTCTTTGTTTTAGGGACTGGGAAGGAAACTATTTTTGTTATGTTAGTTTCGAGAGGTAAAACTCTGTCCTTTTCGATTTGGAAACCCAAATAGTTTATCTTTTTTTTAAAGAATTCACATTTTTGGGGTGCAAGTGTTAAATTAAATTCCTTTATGACTTGTAGGAATTTTGTTAAACTTTGCTGTAAGTGTTCTAGACTATTCGAGCAAATTATAAAATCATCCTGGAACCCGAAAATTGTTGGTTCCTCTGTAGTTTCAATTATAAGATTAGTGAGATGCTGGAAAATTGAGGCACAACTCTTTGCTCCAAAAACTAGGCGGTTGAAAGCAAAAGATCCCCAAGGGGTAACGAAAGAGAACTTGTCTCGAAATTTCTCAGGCATATGTATTTGATGGTAAGCCGACTGGAGATCAAGTGTTGTGAAGTATTTGTATTGGGATAGTGAGTTGATTAATGTATTAATCTTAGGAAGTGGGTAACTCGAGTGGGAAATTAACGAATTCACTAGTCTTAGATCAAGTGCAAGTCTGTATTTTTGAATACCCGAAGAATCAAGACGTTTCTTGACTAATAAACATGGACTACCCCAAGAGGATTGGCTACGACTGATCAACCCAGCTTCTTGTAGCTCCGTTAGTTGTCTCTTTGCTTCAGCTTGTAAGCTTTGAGGTACCGGAAAAGGTAAAACTCGAATTGCGGAATTGCTCGAAAAAGCAAAGTCCACTGGTACTCTGTCTGTGTGTCCAAGGGACTTTAGAGAAGTGGAAAAACATTCCCAATTTTCCTGGAGAATTTTTTTTATTGTTCCTGACTCTTCTTCTCTAAGGTGATCCAAATTAAAATTTTGTAAATCAAACTCTTTTTTTCTTAAATCCAACACCTCTTTTGTCGGTTTAATGAAGTTCGAATAATGTGTAGTCTGTGTTGCGGGTGTATAAAATTCCTTTATATCCACAATATGTGACAAGATTCCAATTTTAGTATTCTTCCTTATATGTAACTTTTGAGCAGAAGTATTTCTTATGTACATGTAGAATTTATTTCTCACCTTTTTATCCTTGTGATCTTTTTCCCCTTTTTCAATTTGTATTATCGAGTCAGTTAATTCAATGTTTTGATTGACATTTGAATTTTTCTCAAATAAAAATTGGCCTGGAGTGACTTGATCATCATCCGCAAAAAGTGGGACATATGTTTCCTCATATGGATTCAAAATAACTTTAGAAAAAGTCATTGCATTCACATTGTCAAAGTTCTGGAGTTGTGTATTTTTGTTTTGTTCATTCGCACTATCAGTCATGAGAGGGATTTTATTACCATCATATACCACTGATAAATTAGCAGAGTCAATTGACAAATTGTATTTTAGGATAAAATCATACCCTAAGACCGCTTTGAAAGTAGAGTCGTTGTGATAATTTATTATATAAAAGTTGTGCTTGAAAAAGAATTTGTTAATTTTGAAAGAAAATTCAACGCATGCTTTGCAATGAACAGTTGAGTTTATCGTTTCAATTGAGACTGGTCTGGAAGACAAATACCTAAATTTCGACTTTTCTTTGAGTGAATTAAAGGTGTTTTCGTTTAAAATTGAAATTGAACTGCCTGTGTCGAGGAGTGTAACTACTAAATTGTTACTTATTTGAATCTCCACAAACGGCATTTTGTTATAAATGTGTTTCGGCGTCTCATTTAACAAATTAAAAGAGCCTGGTATAAATTCTACCGCCTCAACTGAAGGGAACTTGTGTTTACCTCTGACAGGTGAGGTCTGTGTTTGTGTAGAAGACAGGGTCTTAACTGCCCTGGAGTTTACATTTGTGTTATTTTGATAAAGTTCATGATCAAGCGTGTCATATAACAGTCCATTTGACACCTTGTTATTACTTGTTTCAAAATTTGTGTTAGGAATTGTGTAGTGTGATTGCGTGGGTGCAAAGTCATAGTTTGTATTAACCAAATATGCATTTTGGTAATTATCATTGGGTGGTACACAGTTTCTGAGGGGTTCCTAAGCAGACAAAGGTTCATTACCATCTACTTTCTTATCAGTAATTTTTACTGGAAAACAACTTTGAGTGCCTTGATCATTGAACGTTTTCCTCTCACTCGTTGTGTTCAGGAAATTTGAAAAATTATGTTGTCCTCTATAGTAATTATTAGAGTTATTTCCTGAATTCTCAAAAAATCTGTGTTGCTCTTCTGGTGCATATCTGTCATGATCATAATTTCTGTTTTGCACATTTGAGTTATAGTTGGTAAACCCTCTGCCTCGTTGCTGAGAGTTAAAGTTGCCTCTTCTCCTGTTACCCCTATTTGTGTAATTTCTTTCTCTAGCCCCATTGCCGGCATGTTTGTGGAAAAGGAAACAATTTCGTCTAAAATGTCCCGTTTTATTGCAGTAAAAACAGACAATTTTCTTAGAGCGGATAGGGTTTGTGTTTCGAACTTCTTGATTGTGTTCAAAAAAATGTGAGGTATTTGGTAATTCTCTTGTGTTTTTACCAATTTCAGTTTTGTTTACCTCAGTGGTGTAGGCTACCACTTCTGTGTCTTTCCTATGTTTGTTTTCTAATTCAACAATTTTCTTTTCTAATTTTAGTATGTGTTCATTAGTGGGTATTTCCGTCCTGTAAGCTTCTGCGGAAGCAACAATTGTTTCAATTTCTTGTGCCCTTTTTACAGCTTCGTCAAATTTGGAAATATTTTCTTCCAAAATTTTTATTCTGACTGTTTGTGGGAGGACGCTTATGAATTTCTGTAGCAAAATTTGATCAATGGCCTCAGCATTAGTAATTTTGAAGACATGTGTTGTGATTACTGTAATTCTATGAGCTATGCTCAAAATTGACTCATTGGGTTGGAAAGCAATCTGATGAAAATCAGTCATAGTGTATGTCATATCTGGTTTTTTGAAAAAGTCAATTAATGCACTTGTGAGAACATCCAGCGAAGTTGCATACCTCAAACGTGGAGTTTCTTTCATGTATCGGAAAGCGGCTCCGGTGAGCTTGCTTTTTAAGTACAAAATTGACTTCTCTTCCCCCCATTTGTTAACTCTAGCTAAATCCTTCAACTGTTCAACAAAGTACTCCACCTGGTCAGGTTCTCCTGAAAATGGAGCAATTGTGAACATGAAGGGAGCTTTTGGTGAGCTTGTGCGAGGGGTAGTTGCTGTCGGAGCAGCCTGACGGTTTCTAGCCATGTCTAAGCGTGTGAGCAAAACGAGAAAAAAGTCAAATTCTCATCACAGTGCACAACATGGAGTTGCAGCGAGGGAGAGAAAAAGTTATCACTAGCTCATACACCCAAAAAAACTTAAGGTGGAAATGAGTTTCGTCTGCTTGGGATTCCCTGACACACATAAAATTAAAATGTATCACAGAATTTTCATATCATGTCACAAAGAATACCTCAATTTGTCTCAGTAAATATCACCAAAATATTTAAAATTTTCATTGTAAATTCACACAACAAATAATGCAACACGGGGATCATGCCATAAATTGAAAACATTTGTGTTCTGTGTGTTTTTGTCTGTGTCTCACACATATAAACAAGTCATATAAAAAGCATTTGCATAACAATAGTCACAAAGAAATCAAACATTGCATAATAACCATTGGCATGACCCTATACAGGAACAGCTTCTCTTTTCATGACTGGGACTCTTATGATCATTCTCAATTCAATGAACAAAAAGGTAAACTTTTCTCATTAAATTAAAAGAGAAAAATTTAATTGCATGTCACAAAAAAATTTGACAAAATGAATTCGACACAAAGTCAAAACAATTCACTCGCATACTGAGGAATTACAAAAGCAAAAGTTTTCATTCTAGACAGGGCTTCCCAAACTTTTTAAGCAGCGGACCCCTTTCATGAATTAAAATTCGGAGCGGACCCCTATCGTTAGAGAAAGTGCAAAAATAATTTTTGTTCGTAGTGAACTGAACTTTAAATAAATCAACTAGTAGCATGTGTAGGATTTTCCTCCAGTGGGAGATTCATTTTTTCTCAACCAAATGTGAACATTGGTTGCCCCCCCCCCGCTCCCCTCAAAGTAAATGAAGTTGAAAATTTAAATTAAACCAGATCTGGGCTACATTTCTTGACGGTTACTTTAGTAGGAGAAAAACAAATTATGGCGCATTTTGCTCGTAATCTCAATTTTACAGTCATAAATATTCATATTTATCTTTTGTCAGTAAAAAAAAGTTCATATTTACTAATATATCTTTCGTAACAAAGACCGTAAGTTAAACTGCACTTTTACATTTGTAATATGAACCTAGTTTAAGTGCATAAATTTTTGCATACTGTACCTTTAAAAAAAAAAAAAAAAAGAAAGAAAGAAAAAAACCGCAATTTTATACGGTTTGTGGCTAAAATTTTAAGCCTTAAAAACGCGCCAGTAGGCCTTTTTTTAAACATATTAGGAGGTGCAATAGGTCCACGACAGCACATCGGGCGATTTTTCAAAATCCTTGCTTTAAAAATTCTCTTTTGAAAGATCTTTTCGTTAACAATTAGATTAAATGAGGTATGGGTATAATCTGCCGGATTTTTTTAAATTTTTAATGAAGTTTCAATGAATAATTTCTTGCAATTTGCTAAATTATAGCTTTTCAAACGCACTTTTAGAGTTTGGTTATGTTAGGAAAGAGGGATATTCGTGCGCTCCACAAATTTTTTAGAAATGGAAGCGTTATAAACGTAGGAATCTGCCATTTGGGTAACGAAAGGGTGCAAGGAAAGATCCTCGGATATTTTAAAAAATTAAAATTTACAATTTCAAACGTAGACTAACCCTGATGATATTAAGGAAAGTGGAGGTCAGTAACTGTTCCCCGAAATTTTTCGAAATTATAGTTGTAAGAGCACTAATCCATACGATCAACGGTGAATTCATGTGGGAGTGAAGTTTCGGGGACCGTCTCCGATAAAGTTTTTGAAATTGAGGTCTTAAAAGTATCTTGGAAGGTAGTTTCCAAGGCTTAGCCTGAAGTTATGTCAATAAAATATCCATATTAACATGTCAATCAAATATTCATATTAACATGTCTATCAAATATTCATATAAACATGATGACAGACAGTACGATTTTGTCAGAGCAGAAAACGGTTTGACCGCATGATCTTGCAGCAACCTGTCTCAAAATATTGAGTATGGCATAAAGGGTAATTGCATACTTCGAAAAGGAAAACTCTGGTTTTCAAAAGCAAAAAAGTAATTTTGAAGCTTTGAAACCCTTTTTTTTTCGTGATTCACCGCGGACCCCCGACTAAAGCTCGGCGGACCCCTAAGGGGTCCGCGGACCACAGTTTGGGAAGCCCTGATTCTAGAAAACAAGTCAAAATAGGGTAGGGAGGGTGGGAAAAAAAAACATCCTGGTTGGTCATGAAACCAAAACATGTTCCGATTGGGAAAACAAAGCAAATTTGGTCACTCGGCACAAAAATGTTCCGATGGGGAAAAAGGAAAAAAAAAAAAAATCTGGTCACGTTACCAAAAAAAAATTACGATGGGGAAAGAAGAAAAAAAATATCCTGGTCCCGGCACCAAAATATGTGGTGGGGGTTTTGGGTTCAAAAAGGTTCTTCAAGGAATTCAGTACATTTTGCGCGTTGTAAATTAACCCCCAGGTTCTTCAGAACCCCCACCGAAGGGGATCTATACGCGTAGGATGTTAGAAACATCAAAAGGGTAAGAGGGCACCCGTCATTTTGGGAAAACTGTTCCTGAAAATACAAAGTAGATTATAAAAAGAAGGATGTTATAAAGTTACCGACAGCTTCGAGTCGCATCGGGGAAAGATTGGAGGATAGAAACATCCTGACCAGAAACCGGCTTTATTCTCCCTCGTAAGAATTTGACGAAGAGCATGAAAGGGCAATAAAATAGTCAAATTCATCAAAAACATAAAACAAAAAAAAAAAAAACACTCTGAAAGAAAAACACATGGATTTCTTAAGGGAAACATAAACAAGTAATTTATTGAAACATGTTATAGAGACAATATATCCATTGAATTACATTTCACTATTAGTACTAGTTGGGAGCATAATTTTTAGTTACACAAACAATGGGGTCTCATCGCAGTATGGGCATCGTATGGAGAACACTCCAGCAAAATGATGACATGTTTCACATACGCATTTAACTCAATTTTACAATACGTTCAGATTTGTCTACATAAAAAGGCAAATTTCATACTCATAATTTATTTCCTCGTATTATCTTCAACAAACGACCCCGTACAGACATGGGCCAAAACTTTCCCCACAAAAAAGGTATATTTCAAAACTTTCACTGAAAGCATGTCTAACTTTCCTCGCGGGACAAAATGGGAAGCGGTGAGCAGCCTTATGCACGGAGGACTATGTGCTTAGATAGTCCGCTATGAGCCTCTTACAGGGACTTTCAAAATGTAGGCGGTAATAGCAATAAAGGAGTTACTTGTTACTTTCTGCTCCATGTGTATCCAGGTCACTTCTCACGGGCGGTAGTTTGTACCGGTGTCTCAGATGGCTAGACAGGGGGAAGATGGTGTCGACTGCAAGCAAATTATCTGCGGGCTCTTTCCACCGGCCACCGTCCGGGGTCCCGGAGCTCCTCCCTGCGCTCCTGCACTCGCTGTTCAACCTCCTTCTTTCATCTTGGCGGTTCCAAACCAGAGTGCCCGAGCTCGCAACACTTGCTTTTCGATGTGGAAGACAGAGAACCGCCGGAATGCACAAGCTACACAAAAACTTCCTGGGAGACCGCGCCGAATTCCTTCCCATAAAGCCAAGTCCTTGACCTCCGCTCTCCCTATTCGTCAGCGGGCTCGCCAGCAGTTAGTTATCCACGTGCCTTAGTTAGTTTCCGTTAGAGTTCTTGCGGTTGAAAAAGTTCGTTGCTTCATTTGCATTTTATTCTATGTGAAAAGTGTTGCAAAATGTTGCATCATCCGCATTTTTGTAGACGCTGCATTCCCCGGGGCTCACGCTTGCTTTCTGGGCTCTGTTTCTCATGGGAACGATGAGTGGGTGCAGTTGTAAAGGGATTAATGTGATGCAATGTGATGCATATCACAGGCTCGTCTGAATCTAACCGACTTCTTTTGTTATATTTGTGAAGAAGCATTAAATAAATATAGCAGATTTGGTGAAGAGTGTGTGATAAAATTTGATAACACCAGGTTCACCGGTGTCAAAATACACTCTTATGATAAGTCTTGGAGTTCCCATGAAGCGGATCACCGGTATGTAGAGGATTTGCGAAAGTGGCCTAGGGACATAAAACAATCTTTCCGTTTGGGAGAAGGAAAATTGTGCATTAATGATGGATGAATACAAGCTATATTAAACAAGGGAAAATGGTAATTGTAATAGTTATATTATTATTTTCTGTAAAAATACAAATGCGACGACTAACAACGCACATTTAACAGACGATAACCAGGCTCTGGGCCTAGCTAGGCAGGTCCTAGTCAATTCCTAGTCCTACAGCTTCTTCTGGTAAGCTGTTCCAAGAGCTCACTAGCATTTAGCATGTCATTTTCAAATTTAACAGACGCTAACCAGGCTCTGGGCCTTGCTAGGCAGGTCCTAGTCAATTCCTAGTCCTACCGCTTCTTCTGGTAAGCTGTTCCAAGAGCCTACCAGCATTTAGCATGTCATTTTTAATTGTTCGATACATAAACTAGTTTGTAAGTTATAATCTTACAGATATTTTTTAAAAACCTTCTTTCTCCTACAATATTAAAAATAGGTTTCTTTGCAAATATATGTTTAAGAGTCAAGACCATTTCGTGAAAAATCCTAACGTGCTTTTAAAAATTGAAAATGCTATTAAATAGTGAAATATTTAGACATTTGTTTACTCATTTCAAGACAATGTGCCTGTAGGACAGAAGACATATAAAAGCAAACTTTTTCTACTCTTAGAAACAATATTGTGGTTTCATATAATATTGGATAAGTCATTAAATTCCATGAGGAATGGATTATAGTTCTGGTAGCGGTGCGCAAATGCATAAGAAAAGTAAGAGTATTTTTTTTAAAGGTAACAAAATCAAAATTGCGATAAAAATTGTTTGAATCAAAATGTAGGTGGATCCAAAACCTGCTATTTATCAATTTACCTCAAACTAAACACCAGGAAAATGAAACTCAGAAGGCCGGAAACAAAATAAAACCGTTTTTATTGCTTTGCTCCTAAGCTGTAAAATGGCATTTAATTGCTTTTCATCACAAACTGAACACACAGAATTTATACGTTAACAAATAAAAATACTCATCGGTGCGAGACGAGGTGGCCGAGTGGTTAAGGCGATGGACTGCTAATCCATTGGGCTCTGCCCGCGTGGGTTCGAATCCCATCCTCGTCGTGATTTTATTATTAATTTTCCATTAGTTCATTGTTCCTCGGTTTTAAGAAAATAACCGATCTTCAAGCATTTTAGAAAACGAAGCATGTCAATAAGCGTTTTGTTTAAAAAGGTTATATAACAGCAGTGTCCAATAAAAAAAATCTACAATTTCTTCAATCAGCCACACATACAAATATACACAATTTTGAAAAAATTTTAGTAATAATTATTGTTCGGAGTTTTATTGAGGGAAGAATGATCTCATTGTAAAATGCTGTGCTTTGTTTGCGTAACTAGCACAATTTATTTCTCAAATGTGTCTATAGATATTATCTGATGGATTAAACTTATTGAGCCGGCCAGTGTCTAGTAGTTAGAGAAGTCTGACTGGAATGGGAAAGTCCCAGTTTCTAATCTTGGCTTGGGCATAGACACACTTTGCTCCTAACCGTGTCCTTTTTCTGTGTGAATGTGTATTCTGGATGGTTGTGTTATAAACGGGTTCTATGGCATATGTATTGAGTAAAATTCAAAAAATATCGAAAAATTAAAAATTGGAAAGTAGGGTTTTTAGATGAGGATTTTGTGTGTCTGTCTGTCTGCTCCCCCCTCGCATAGCAATTGAATGAACAGTCCGATTTAAACGAAGTTTTCTTTTTTTTCGAAAGATCTCGGCGAGGACACCTCATTCCCATATTTCACTTTTTAATTTGAACAATTTTTTGATCAACTTTGAACCGTTTAAACAACCCGTCTAGTGCTACTAACTTTTCAGTGGACAGACGCTTGAGCAAACTTTTTTTTTGTTCGAAAGATCTCAGAAAGAATACTTCATTCCAGTATTTAAATTTTCGATTTGAATAATTTTTGGTTCAACATTGAACTTTGTCCTCACCTAATTACTTTTGATTGAACACTCCGAATTGAATAATCTTTTTTTTTGTTCAAAAGAACTCGGCGAGGATACGCCATTCCCATATTGCTCTTTTTGATTTGAAGTTTTTCGTTCAATTTTGAACTGCTCAAAAAAATTTAACGTTATCGCTCATGAAGAATATTAAGCTCAGTGTAGATAATGAACTTAAATGCGGGTTTCCTTCAAACTAACTTCGTTAGAAAATTGATGAAGCGTGCATGGAAAATATTTTTCTGAATAAGCTGTTTTGAGGACTCCGATTCCGACTCCTCAACTCCAACTCTGACTCCGCAACATGGCAGAAATGCAGCCTCGGAAAAAATGACCGACACACATGCTTTTAGAATTTTAGAGTATTTGGCTCTGACTCCGCCTTCGACTACGACTGAAGACTACGACTGAAGACTACGACTTGTTAATTCCAACTCTTAATATTCGACTCTAACTGACTCAGCAAGCGTAGCAGAAATGCGGGCTGTTAAAAAATGACTTACTCCTAATCTTACAAGAAATAACTGTGCAGAAGATATTTTGTGTATTCATTTATTTAGTTTATTTTATTGTTATTATTATTATTATTATTTCATTTTTCGGCAGACGATTTTTTTTCTGAAAAGATTATTCATTCAAGAGGGTATTTTATTCTTTATTAATTAATTACTTTATTTTTAATTACTGGCAACGGATTAAAAATAAAATTCGAGATATTTTATTTAGGAACAAGTTTTTTTGCTTGATAAAATGCGTTTTGATGTGATAATTATTTTAGTTCTTTTTTCAAAGCAATTAATGAGCGTTTCTACGAAAGAACTATATTTGCTGCATTAGTTAAAAGATGCTACAGCTCAATTTATTCTTTTCTTTATTTTTTACATGTCTGTTGCATCAGATGAGAAAGGTGCATTCTGTTTTAGAAATAAGCTTTAAGGGTTAAAAAGATATGTTTGGCATAATTTGCAGTCCCTTAGATAAATAAGAGAAAATTTATCAGATGCTCTATGGGGGGGGGGGGGGGGCGGATGCCGGTGTCGGTATACGGGACAGTCGGCTCGTTTAGTTCTTGACAGAAATTCTTGTTTTTTAACGGCTTCAATTCTTTTGCGTTTTGTAACACACTGCTGGCCACCGTAAATGCAACACCTTGAAGGAAGCGTGCAAACTATATGAAATTTATGACATGCATCAGTTAAGGTGAGATATACAAATGATTAGAATTAAGGCGCAGACGCACATCATTCTTGAAAGGTATTTAAGGCTTGGAGAGTTGGGCTATTTTAAATTCGCCAATTGTGTTTTTCTTATGGTTTTTGTCAAAAAGAAAAAAAAAAGCGATTAATTATGTATCGTAGAAAACACAGATCATCTTTTGATCAATTATCCGAGTTCGACAGAGGAAGGATAGTGGCCTACTGAGATTATGGTTTATCTTTCATCGAAATCGGCACTCGTGTTGGACGAAATCAATCCACTGTAATGCGGATATGTGATCGTTGGATGCATTAGGGTGCGCCGGATCTACATGGTGAATTACACCTACCTCGGGGCACCACTTCACGTGATGACAGGTGCATTGTGCGTATGGTAGTAACGGATCGCTCAGTCACACCATACGAACCATAGCTCAGCACATTCCGTCGGTAACGCATCATCCAGTGTCTGTGCATATCATTCGACGCCGTTTACAGCAATATGGTTTGTCTGCAAGGCGTTCATTGTTTCGTCTACTCTTGACGCAGAACCACAGACGTCTCCACCGCCAATGGTGCGATGAAAGAAGGATATGGATGGCAGAATGAAATGAAATTATCTTTACTGACGAGTCCCGCTTCAGTCTGCCACACCACCATGGTCGGACGATGTTTGGATTTAAATCTGGAGACACCGTAGAGAGATGGTGCTAAACAGCTGCGTTATACACCACCACATTGGTCCTGCACCGGGTATTATGGTATGGGACAGTATTGGATATCACTCTCTCACTCCTCTAGTACGCATTGCCGGTACTTTAATCAGCCAGAGCTGTATCTCTGAGGCGTTCGAGCCAGTTGTCCTTTCCCACCTTCAGGGCTTACCCACAGCCATATTTCAACAGGATAATGCACGACCACACGTAGCACGCATTGTCCAAGGGTTCTTCATCAATCTCCAGATTGAGTTGCTTCCCTGGCCGGCTCGCTCTCCGGATGTTTTGCCGATAGAAAACATGTGGTTCATGGTTGGTCAACGGTCGACCTAGATTGCATCCCCAGCTGCTACTACAGATTAACTTTGGCAATACTTGGAAGCTGCTTGGTCTGCTGTACCCCAAGAACACATCGAAAGTCTCTTTGAATCAATCCCGAGGCGTGCAGCAGCGGTGATCTGCAACAATGGCGACTACTCTGGCTACTGATTTTGGCAGGAACGAAACTTTACAGAAGTCTATGAGTTTAATCATTTGATGCTAGGTCAACATGTAATCTAAACAAAAAAATTTGTTGTGATATCTCTCCTCTTTCTTGGTGCTGCAATTTGGGTGGCTATCAGTGTATAACACTCTTTTGTTGTTCCATGACAAGCATGATATACCAAGAGTTGTTCTACTATAGGGTTTAAATATTAATCTAGGCATTCTGAAGCAAAAACATAAAAATACTGCTTTTGAAATGAAAAGAGACAACATCACAGATACTTCTGAAGTTAGTTTAAGAAATGCAAAAATAAATATTTTTACAATTATTTTAAAGTTTACTTGCTCACAAATACTGCCATGCTAAAATTGTAATTGACATTAACAAAAAAAAAAGTGTGCTTGAATTATTTATTTCTCTTAACAATGAATGAACAAACGCTTCAAAGAATGCACTTATTTGTTTTAAAGCATCATATTTTATTTGATGATTTTTTCGATCAAAGCATGGGATAACTAAAATCAACATTTTTTTTCTAAAATTGTAGTCTTCAAGATTAAAGTAAACTCAAGTAATTACGATTAAAAATTTTAATTGAAAGTAGTTTAATTAAAACTAAAACAATTGCGTCAAACATAAAGAATCATACGGCAGTTTGATACATAAAACAGTTATCTTTAGCAGAAAAACAAATTAATTTAAGCTTTTAAATCTTCTTGATTAGTCACAGCGAAGAATTATAAACTTAAGAAGTAGGAGTTAAGGTTAAAAAAAAAAAAAAAAAAAAGGCAAAGGATCTTGTACTTTTAGAAGTTAAAGTGTTTAACAATTCATTTAATAGGTATTTTTATTTGCTTCTTAGGGATACCTTATTTGCCATATTTAATTACGCAATTTAATTATAGAATTGAAGTTGTGTTACAGCAAAAACTCAGAACCCAATTAAATAAAATTGTGCTTCGTTTTTTGCCTTTTTTTTTCACCTAAAAGACGCTCAGCTGAAGGATGCAGTTAAATAATCATAAACAATAAAGGTAATATAAATGTGTGAAAAATAATAACTTTCTCTTTTTAATATTCCATAACAATTACATTTCTTTTTTGGGAAGGGGAAAAAAAACAAAAACAAACAAATAAAAAATATATCAGTGTTTTAAAACATTTGTGACGCCAAGGTTATGAACTGCTGTTAGTAAAAAATGCAACACCGTAAAGGAATCATCCGAATAAAATGGAATTTGCAGTAAATGTTAATTATAGGATGCTAAGGTAGTGAAGTTTTAGAACCACCACGTATGTGTGTGGGATCAGACCCATTTGAACTGCTGATGAAAGCGTTGAGGGCTGTAGCAGGAAGTTGAAAATAGACAATGATTATTGGTTAGTGGCACACATTTAGTAAGACCTAAGTATGGCTCCTCAGCAAAGTAGGTGCAGATCTTAACAAGCTACGAAGTTTGAAGGAGAGTTTGGGGGAGAACCGTTGACTTTCAAGAAAGAGGTTTGTACCAGCGCTCAATTGCAACTCATGTGAAATGGAAGTTCCACTGTTATGCGAATTTAGTAGCAGCAACTGATGAGCACCAGACAACTTGCAAAACTGAGAATGAATAACGGAAAGAAGCATCAGAGAGGGATGATATGTTAGACACCTGGTCCGCATAGTGGTGAATAACCGCATATCTTTTTCCAGTTGACTGTACGTTGGTCTATTGTTAAGGGCTGGCTCCACATCAGCAGAAAAACTGATCGAAACCGAAAAAAAAAAAAAAAAAAAAATAGAAAATCCGGATACTTTGAATATAAAGGAAATGGAAAGCACCCGGATTTTCGGTTTCTGCCTTCGGTTACAGTCAGGTTTCTGCTGATGTGGAGCCAGGCCCTTTACAGGTTAGTTAATGTCGGCTTCGTCAATTAGTTAAAATCTGCTGCACTGTGGATTACGTGCAAAGATTTTTTCATCCAGGTTGTTTATTCTCGTAAATTCTGCTTTATTTTTCAGACACATGATGGCTTTTCGTTCGTATTATATGCTTTGATAGAGGAATGTTGCCTCCAGCGTGTGCTATCGAACTTCATAGAGGCCGTACACCAGGAAGTATGGTCTTGGGTGCGATTTTGTGTCATGGACTACCTCAGCTGTTTCGAACAGAGGGTAATTTGAGTAGAAATAGGTACGTCCTTGAAGAGGTAGAGACCGAAGTCGTATCTTTATTGAAGTCATCACTAGAGCCGACATTCAACAGAATAATGCACACCCACGTGTTGCAAGGAAAGTTTAAGGTTCTTTTAAGCCCAGCACATATAACTTCTTTCTTGGCCTAATTATTCGCCTCATTTGAAGCTCATTAAAAAGGGGCAGTATTCTTCGTATTCTCTTTTGAATATAAAATGGAAAAACCCCAGCAAAAAATGTAATTCATTGCTCCGATAAAATAGGAAAAACTTCTTCATTGCTTTGAAAAAAACATTCCAAAAAGTAAAATATACAGCATTAAAGGGTCTTATAACTAGTGATTCACCATTAAAATTTTATATGACCAGTGGGAGTTTCTTACTTTGAAGGTATCTCTTGTTTTTTAAGCCATTTTCCGCAAGTGTACTGGATTTTTGTTTTATTATGCTCTTTTTAGACAACAATGCTTAAAGTCAGATAATGTTTTCTTAGAATATTCCTTTACACTTTAGTTATTAACCTTATCACCTCACCCTTCATTCTGGAACATTTACGCTCTGTGTTTGCGTCATCCAATGGGGGAGGGGTAGATGCATTTATGTAGTTGCTTGGCTTTGTACAACAAAATTCGGTGTTGAAGCGTGATAGTAGCTTCTATTCCTTTGGTAAAAGCACCTCTTCAGTTTTGTAGCCGGGGAGTAGATAGGGAGCTAAACTAAAAGCCAATTCTAAAAACTTAAAATATTAAAATAAGAAAGCAAGACAAACGTTTTATTCATGCATCTCTCTTATATATTTTTCTCTCTGATTGTTTTAGTTGTTTGTTTTCGTTGCTTAGTTGTTTGTGCTTGAAAGATTGCTTGAAAAAATTTCCATTTCTTTGATGGAAAAACAAGAAGAAAAACAGAGCAGGAAACCCTACGTTGCAAAATATGACTGCAGGGAAACGACACAAGATGAGACGCGTAAGGACATGTAATTAAATTTGGTAATCTACGCAGTTTACAATCCTTCGAGAGTAATATTTATTTCATCTTTCCTTTACGTCGTTCTCAGTGGATTCATGCAGGTAGAAATTAACTTTTGATCCATAAAGGATAACCATATATAACATTTATTCAATTCTCTGAGAACAAACACTGTAAACCGAGAATAATACACATGCATTTTGCAATTACAATTAAGTCCTATCTGTATGGGCGAAACTAGAAAGACACATGGAAATACACTTCTAAATTTATAATCCACGAAATATTGAACAATACACTTGCGAAATAGTTTCCACTTGTACTAGAACTAAAACGTTTCGAATTTTGTATTCAAATTATGGAAATATTATTAATGGATGCAGTTAAAAAAGAAATAGTTTAAAATTTAAAATTCCTCGTATGCTTTCATTTTCATTCCTTCACTAATATAAATAAACGTTCATCTCTTTGCTCTATTGCTACTGGTTGCACAGAAAGCACAAGTGAACTCATGTTTCTAGAGCAAAAGTCAGATGCTTATGAAAAAGGGACTTTAACCTATTAATGCCTCGCGTCCCTTTTTAGGGATGGTCCAAAAAATAGTTTGAATTTCCCCAAAATGACCATTTCAACCAAATAATAGTGTTCAATTAGTACCTTGGTATTGTTTCAATTCGTTATTAACAGATTGCAGCACATAACAATTATCTAGTGTGTTCTGTAGCAGTTTTAATATGATCTTTATCAAAAATCACATCATTCACAATCTCAAGAAAAAAAGCTAAGTTTTCAAAGTTATTCCCAGGTTCCCAGTTTATGTTAATTGCTGATTTTATTTCTTCTTATAAAATGTCTTTTTAAATATTAAATCGTAGGCAGAAAAAAAATTAGTTAAAAAAGTATGTACCCTCTGGGGTCTATCGTAACTTTTAAGGGACGATTTTTCTTTCCTTAATAAAAACAATATTTTTTACATAATATTTTTTTTATTATTTTTCCTGTCCATTAAACACAGTTTGTACCCAGTATACAAAATATCTTTGGAAAAAAATGTCAGGCATTAATGGGTTAAAATTTGAACGAAAGTTTTCGCATGATCAAGTTCAACTATTAATGAAAAGAAAGGGTGCATATAATCATGTTCACACATTAGCTGCAATTTTTAAATGCCTATTTTTTATTAATTTAAAATGTTCATGCCTTTTAGTTCAGATAAAAGTGTAATTTCAACATGTTAAGAAAAATGAAAGCCTGAATAAATTTCGACATTCAACAATTATTTTTTCTTCTAATGGAGCCAAGAAGTCATCCGGTTTCTTGTTTTACCGACCGGGCTTGATTCTCAGATATGGCATGCAGTCTTTCATGAGCAAACATTAAAGCAAGGATTTAGATATCAGTGGCACACACAAATCTGACGCCTATTTTCAATAGGGGTGAAGGCTTTTAATTAAATCGCACGAGGATTTTTAATCCATCCGAGAGTACCTGGGCTAAACGGACACTCAAAAGACCTTCAACGTGCCGCATAATTATGTGGCATGGGTATTGACGATACAAAAACTAAAACAACGTGGTATTTTATAAACTTATGGAATGTCTTAACTCTTCTGTCCTTCTCTTTAAGTGAATTATACTTTGAAAGTAAATAAGTAAATGAAATATTGTTTTAGACAAGACTTAATTTTTTCCAACGAATTTAAACAAACAATATACTGTGCATTTTTATGTGACATTTAAAGCAATTTGATTTCACTAACAAGTAAAACTAGTTCTGTGAAATGCTTGTAAGAATTTTTTAAGAAAAAGCATTCTTTAACCATTACTAAATTTACTATTTAAAATGCATCTTTTGAAAAATGTCTTCTGTTGATGTATGTAGAGTAGCTTAATATTCATCCAGTATCATCATTTGTTTTTTGTCCGAAGGAAACAAACACAGTTTTTCAAGTAAACCAAACATCCTTCGTTCTGCATTAATAAACCCATTAAATTAATAACCAGGAGGGGAACTTGTTTCTTAAACAATTTTCTGCTAAATTCAGAAACATAAAAAGAAAGTTTTTAACGTTTTTCATTTCAAAATCGCTTCTTCAAATCTTAGAAACTTCAATTTAATGATAGCCAGTCAAGTTATAAATTTAAATTTCAACCTAACGCGAAAACTGTTTTGAGAAATCAAATGCAATTATTTTTACAATGTTGTACCTTTGCTCTAGGATTTTCCCCTACCTAGACAATGCATGATTTTTTGCAGAAAAATAAAAACATCGATAAATCAAAACTTGTCGGGCGGAAACGCAGAGAAAAAGGTATACCTTAATAGTGGACAGGAACTTCTTTGCCACTCATAAATTCTGTCTCATTGCTTTCGCTTGCACTTGATTGAATTTTGTTATGTGACACAATTAGGAATTGCGTTTGATATTAGGTTGCAGGTTGCAAAAGAAGAAAGATTACTTTTACGAGAGAAGTTGGGTAAATGCAGTTTTGTTCATAATAGCGTGTCTCATAATCAGATAATAGGAAATAACGGCGAGAGATTAAACATAATACATCAGCGAGCTCGTTTGTTTTTGTTTATTTTATGGTGATTAAGTAGTAGGGTAAAAATGCTTCTTGTCTTAAGTTCCTTAATGTTTGGGCAAATGAATATTGCACATTTATTTCGTTCAGATGATCTATTTGATGCTCAGAAAATAGCAATTATTGCATTATTTTCCTAGTATATATATCTTTATGAGTTGTACACTTGTTTTTTTTTTAGTTTAAAAACATTCTAAAATTGTGTTGTTCATGATATGGCAAACTATACTTCAAACGAATGTTTGGGACTTCAGCAGAATTTCCGAATATGGACTGATAGATCTTCTTTTTGGTCCGTGGACCCCTTGCTGAGTTTTCCAGTTTCTCGTAGACCCCCTTCCTAAGATCGTTCAAAACTAGACACTTAAATAATAGAACTGAAGCATTCATAAACCACGAATTAGATGGTTAAGTTCCATTATAGATATTCCAGAACAACCAGATGAAAGCAAGCTATTTGTAAATATAACAAGATTAATCAGAAATTTACACAGTAGTATCTTAGCTCTTTTAATATTGATTTTTTAAACAATCAAAAACTCCTTTAATGATTGAAAACGTTCTAAAAATTCAATTTGGCAGTTTTACGGCAGGACAAAAAAAATACAGATGAAGAGAAAAACGTAACATTTTTATTCATACTTTCATAATAATAATGGCACTTAAACCAGGTACACATCTTTCTACATAGAATAGGTATACACAGGAAAAAAAGAAGACTTTTTAGTGGAAAGGGTGAATTTGGTGTATCAATTGAAAATTTTTTCAATATTTGACTTTAGATTCGTGAGATATAACTTTAAATCTGTCCGATCAGGGACTACCAGTCTGTTTCTTCTTTTTTTAAGAACATGTGTGATTGAACTGAACTTTGTTTGCACGGGATATGAAGATGTAAAACCTTACAGAAATATTCTTGTGATATTCCAAAGGTAGGATAAGTCACTGATATGCTTTTCTGGAGACAGAAATATTGATTGCCTTTCCTAAACTCTATCTTAAGTTCTTCATTAGTTCTTATTCCAATCAACTCTTCCTGTAAAATATCAATTTTTCAAAGTCATCAAAAATATTGATAATCCACTAAGACATCAGCGCCAAAAAGTTTTAAAATTAAAAAAAAAAAAAAATAAAAACCTTGTCAAGAATGATCCTTTTAACATCCATTGTACTTCGAAGTATACATGCTATACTTCAAAGTGAAAAAGTAATTTATTGAAGTTCCCATTATTTTCTTCACACAACTGCGCAAATAATGTACAGTATTACGTATTATTACGAATTTTGTTTATTGCAATTGTTACAAATTGAAACAATTGATGCAGGCTGTTGCTCAGATATTTTGCTAATGATCCTGGCTTGTGGACCCCTATTTGTACCTCGTGGACCCCCAAATTTTTCTTTCGTTTATATGGACCCCTTGCAAACTACGAGGGACTCCTGGGGATCTCTGTAAACCACTTTGGGAACCCCTGATCTACTGTTTAAAATTACAATTTCTCAAATTTCTTGAAAGTTTATTCAATTTTAGGCAGTTATTTAAATTTTATTTCGATATGATTGATTGACAAAGAACATGAAAGCATCTACTTCCCTTATTTGCAGGAATGACTCGAATTGAGGCTTTCTTTTTCCAGAACATAAAGTTATTTTTCTGATAAAGTACTTTTTAGTAAAATTTAAAGTACAATTTTGTAATTAACCTTAGTTTAAAAAACCCGTTTCAAATTTAATCATTCGTTTCAGCTCAAGAAAAACATTTTAATTGGGCAATAATTGAATGAGTCAATACTCACGAACGATTACTGATATTAATTTGTAGTCATCCTTTTTAAATATGAATAATACTAAACTCTCAAATAATATGAGTTTGCAATTCTTGTGCTTTATAAATTTTACTTATTGTGCCTTTTTTTTCTTAAAGCACTTTTTAGCTTTAAAAAGATAAACGACCCAAACGTAATTTAACAAAAAACTATTGTTTTATTGGTATTTTATTTTGCATTTATCCACGGCACGTCTGCTTCATAAAATTGCAATTATCGAAAGGAAATAGGAAAAGCTTTAGGGGCTTTGAAATACCATACGTATTAAAATTTAATTTAGCGGTTGTCATTCCGTGAAAAAGTTTTTTCGGCTAAACTTTTCTTACTCATTGTCTAATCTAAGATTCATCTTAGCAACAAACAAACAAATAATTGCCTAAAGGAACAAAAGGATAAAAAATCAAAGAGCAATTTTACCTTTATAAAAAGTATTTTAAATCTCAATATGCGTAAACAAACGAATATTTATAGAAAATAATTATTGATTTTAGTTGAAAAATTCGTCCTTTAAATACTTTTATAACTCCGGGGAAAATTTCTGAGATTAAAGTATTGGATGCTGCAAAAGAATCTAGTTTTCTGTATTGTTTTACATATCAAACGTTTCAAATTATTGTTTTTCAATTTTTAAGTAATCTAGTATACTTTTCAATATTTTATTAAAATTCAGCATCATTAAATGATAGGTTTTTATGAAAATTTTAAAGTTTTGTGCATGAAATCAATTATTATTTTTTTTTCACTCTTAATTCTGCAGTGTGCAAATATTGGTCAAAAAAAAAAAAAAAAGAGCTGGGTTTAGAATTAATTAATTATACTAGCTTAAAATTAGACATTAACCATTTGAAACAACATGATTTATTAGTATATACAAGTTGCTTCAGTTTTTTCAACCAAGTGTGAGTAACGGATAAATGCAACGTTTAAAAAAGCACAATTGCGCAGATATGTGTTTCAGCGTTACAAGGAACGCCTTTATCAATGAAAAAAAATTGTGAGCTTATGGATACACAAACATGTACGAACGGAAAACATGTGCGTACAATTACTTGCAATATTGTGCGATTTTGGGTTGCAATAACAAAAAGTTGCAATAACTTTTTTGTTTTCTGCATGAAGTTATCTCTGTGTGTATGTGTATTTCTCAGGCAAATATATTTCGGGATAAATTTGAAGAATTACGTTTTTGGGGGTTTTCTTGGCAGAAAATTAAAAGAGGAATCAAATTAAGACAAAAACATGAACATATGAACATTGTAAACTAATCGTAAAACTTAATTAACTGAAAAAAGTCATGTACTTAAATACTACAAAGAAGAAACAAAATAAGTTGATGGAGAAAATGTGTTTCGGTCAACTTAAGAAGTATTCTGTCTGCGCATTTTTCCGTTCTATTTATTCTTTATCCACTACCCGAGTTAGACATAAGTTTTCTGTTTGAAAGCGGGGTACATATGAGTTTAATAGCAAGATTGTATATTTTAAAAGACATATTTTACAGATAAATTTTTTTATTCAAATACTTTGTGGGGAAAATGTAGGGTAGACTGGGCACGGTTGAAACATTTTAGCGTTTATTGTTCATAACATCGAAATTAGTTAAGAGAGCGATAATTGAAATATATTAAATAAAGAGTACGTTAAGAGTTAATAAAATGTAAAATTTCTACCTCTACAGTACTAAACTAAAATTGCTAATTTTACAATAATAAACTGAAAAATTGCAAGTTTTACAGTTTATTAGTGTGCATTTTACAGTTTTAAATTAGAGCATCGGCTGCCAGTATTATACTGTAAAAACAAAAATTAATTTTTTACCAGTTCAGATCAGGGAATATTTCCTTTGTTTCTACCAGGTCCACGGTTTCAGCTGTACCCAGTCTACCCTACACCGCGCACCGTTACATCCCAACTAAAATAGTCGCATTTAGTAGGAAAAAAACTATTTTGCTTAAGCTTTAAGTACAACAAACTGTAGTTCCGAATATACAGCTGTCTCAAATAATTGCATACATTCATTCCATAAAAGTTATAAGTTAATCGATTAATTTATAAACTAATTCAATGCCCGTTGAATAGGCTTTGTTAAATCTGCTCTTTCAGAGCATTTGGATAATTAATGAAGTTAGGTTATCATTTGCGTGGAAAACTTACATTATTTCCAATGCGTTATTCACGAAGAAAAATTAATGACTTCAAGTTGAAATTAATTGTCGAAAAGCGCGAACACAATCCTTATTAACAGCACTCTGCAAAAAGAGTATTGTTGAAGGCTTAGCTAAGAAATTGCTTAGTTTATAATCGTGTTGATGTTAAAATTAGTGTATTCTATTTATTATCAGGTGTAACATTTTGTTTTTTTCGTGTTTCTGTCAAGCTGTCACAGTTTTCGAGCTGTCAAACTTCTTTTGTTGGGTATTCTTACTTTTGCTTTTGCCACTAGAAAATTTCCAAATATTTATTCTTGATTAAATTTCTGAAAGGTTTCACATATTCCTTCTTTATTTTTGTCTTTAGACATCTCTCATTTTCAAATAAAAAAAGCTGAAAGATGGCTTATGTATGTTAAATAAATAAAATAGAATAAGCAGGGTTATCCAGGTAAGTTGTTGAGCTTTTTATTTTTTGTGATTTTTGAAAAGAATGGGAAATTTAAATATTTCGGAAAACTTGTTTGAGGAAAAAATTTCTGCTTACATTTATAAGATTTTTCCTATGTAAAATTTGAAAATATCAATTACAAGTATTAATAAAGAGCTAAAAATAATAATATTGGATGAATGTCAGCTGTAAGGATTACTGTTAATATTTATTTAATTTTGCGCAAATTTTGTATTACACTGCAAAAAGGAACTGTTGTTTTTACAGTATAATACTGGCAGCCGAGGTTCCAATTTAAAACTGTAAAATGCCCAGTAATAAACTGTAAAACTAGCAATTTTAAATTTTATAACTGTAAAGCTGAAATTTTAGTTTATTGCCTTAAAATTTAGTTGTATTACACTGTAAAAATAGTATAATACTGGCAGAAAAAGTCCCAATTTAAAACAGTAAAATGCACGGTATTAAACAGTTAAATTAGCAATTTTACAGTTGATTAGTGTAAAAGTAGCAATTTTTGCAGTCTAATTCTTTTAGGTTAGCTGTATTATTCTGTAAAAGCAACATTCATGTTTTACAGTGTAGTTTTATCATTTTTTTAGGCTTTACACCTGCATGCTACATAAAATACTGGCGAGGGTTGCAGAACAATTACTCTAAATTGATGTGAATGGTGTATCGAAACAAAACCTCAAAAACATGCAAAAGGAAAAAAAAACCGTTTACGTTGGGATACTTTCATCAGCCAATGTTTAAATAATAATAATAATAATAACGTGTAATGAGGAACTGAGAAATCGTCTTTTGTCACTCTGGGAACAAAAGTAGCAAATGAGCTAAACAAAATGAAATGTTAAACTTTAGACGACATGACGTTTTCCTCATCTGCAAAACTTTGTAAGTACAGAAACTTCTAGTACTTCAAACCCAAGAATAGTACTCTATTATTAGGCACAGGCCTAGATAGTAGTATGCTGGGTTAGAATTCACCTATTTTTCAAATTGCGTAAAAAAGATAAAAAATTTATGCGACATCAGATTTAAGATTTATGGGGTTGATTAGAACACAGTTTTTAGTCGTTCCGATTCTTCCCGACAGTATTTTTTTAATGTGACATATAAAAATACACACACACACACACGCACACACACACACACACACACACACACACACACACACACACACACACACACACACACACAAAATGTTATTGTTTAAGAAATTATAGCACCATTTTTTCCAGCCAAGAGAAATTAGAGAACTCTTATTGACTGACTGTATGATAAATACATTGCAAAAAAGGAACTGTTGTTTTTACAGTATTATACTGGCAGCCGAGGTTCCAAATTAAAACTGTAAAATTCACAGTAATGAACTACAAAACTAGCAATTTTAAAGTTTCTTACTGCAAAGTTAGCAATTTTGCAGCTTATCGCCGTAAAATTTAGCTGTATTATATTGTAAAAACAACAGTATGCAGAGGTTCCTTTTTAAAACTGTAAAATGCACGGTAATAAACTGAAAACTTAGCAATTTTACAGTTTATTACTGTTAAAGTAGAAGTTTTGCAATTTAGTACTGTAAAAGTAGCAATTTTAGTTTTGTACTGTAAGAGTAGCAATTTTATAGTTTAGTACTGTAAAATTAGCAATGTTTAGTTTATTACTATAAAATTAGCTGAATTATATTCTAAAAACAACATCCATTTTTTACAGTGTAGTATATGAGAAAATTGCACTAGGGGCTCCACAGGCTTGTTTTCAAGTAATTCACATTTTATACTTCACTCTAACGAGCAGTTGCCTAGTTGTCTGATGCAACATGAATAAAAAAAAGAGGGAGGCTCATTGTTATCGAAATCGTTTTTTGCTTAGTAATCTAAAGTTTTTATGGCTAAAAATAAATTTTGCTTCAGATAGTTTTTTTCTATTGATTTTATTAATTAAAACATTACGGAAAACTTTTATGCATACATTTGAATTGCATGAAATCAGCCAATTAATATGGTATTCATTTATCAAAAAGATCAATTCTAAGCAACATTTGTTAAAAGCGAAAAATATTTACCATCATCACTGCTTTATTTGAAGTAGTTCTGAAATTTGATTTAATCTACGACAAATGAATAAAGTAACAACAGGAAACACCCATACTGCCGTGCTAATTGCAACAGTGGTATCTGCAGTCGAGCTTAAACTGAGATAAAACTCTTTAAAGTTTTGCTCCTCCATGTATTTGATTCGGATGAAACTTTTTCAGATTTTTTTCAAAAATATTTCCCGTTCTGAAATTACCATATAATTTTGTATTTTGACAAAATACGTCACAAAGGGCCGCCTGGTTGCGATAAATCAATTTTGGAAAAAAGTGCAGATACGACTGTTGTGCTTAGCACGGCAGCATAGCTCTAGTTCAAAAATCTTTTAACTCAAAAATGTGAGTAAAGTTTGTATAAACGAATTAGATATGGGTAGGTAATTTAATACAGTTGGATTTTTATCGTTTTTTAAACTTCCATATTTTGAACAAGGAAAACACAATTAGTGATTAAGTCTGATAAACTCCATTAAGATATTTGCAATAACTGTATTTAATCAGTTGTTACATTTTATTTTGTTCATAAGTAGAACATTTCAATGTAAAAAATATGTTTCTATAAAATGTTTTCGTAAGCTACGAGATAAGACATAAGGCCTAGAAGTCTTTGTCTCAGAGGAATAAGTGCTTCTTCTGTAAAAGGAATTGTAATTGGATTTTTAGTGAAAGTAAACATTTGAATAAATACATTATTTTTGAAACGTTTTCTTAAGGGAAAAACGAACTTATTTAATCACATTTTATACATCTGAAGCATTTCTTTGCATTTAAAATCACTTTTACGACAATCTTGTTATAATGAATTAAAATAAATATTGTTTTACTTGAAAGTTGTTAACTCACTTTGATTGTCTCAATTGAAATTTTAATTATGCAATTGAACTACAGTCATAAATGATATTTTATCGACCCTACATTGATTTAAACAATTTGCATGAGTTTATTCCAAAGAAAAAAAGGTACGATTGTGAAAAAGTATTAAGTAAAGATTTGTTCTCAATGAAGAAACCGTTGAGAAGTTAAATATATTTTTGTAACTAAACCAAGCTCAGTGGCATAACAGTCCATGGAAACCAAGACTGTGCTCATATCAGTTCTCTTGACCGAGAGCTCTGGGGGGGGGGGGTGAATGGCAGATGTTTCAGTTAGGTGGTATGCCTAAAGCGAAATCCCCAGGGTTTAGTTTTCAAGCACGCTTGATACTCATTTTACCGTGCCCTATCCGGGGGCATGTATGTTTCATAACTACCTAAGCTTTCTTCAAAGTTTTAAATGCAAGCTAAAACATGAGTATTTAAGATTTGCCAGTTAAGTTTACAGATGAAATTAAAACTATTGACCATATAGAGGGAAAACCTATGTGTGAACTTATACGCATTTAACAATATACTGACAAGACTGTATTTGCTCACAGCCCATGGTATTTAGTATTTTTGAGCAAATTCGGTCACATGTCTCTGTTAAGCTGTTAATAAAAAAAAAAAAAAAAAAGCGTAAAACGGCTCTTTCAAACTATCGTATTAAAAATTCAATACATTATTTTTCAACAATGAAAGTTCACTCCAACAAATTGCTCTTGTTGCATAAAATTTTATTTTCCCGGTGAAGCCGAATAGTGACTTTTTGAACTGCTTCGAAATGAATTAAAACCGGAGCATACATGGTGCGTCCCAAAAGTAATGCGAAAAAATTCATAAAAAAACTTACTGAAGATATTCACACAAAAAGACAAAAATCCTCAAAATAGCACCCTCTTGCATTGATACACATCTGAAAACGGTGTTTCCAACCCTGGAAGGCATCTTGGAAGGCTTGTTTTGGAATGTCCTTCAGAGCCGATGTGACATGAGCTTGAATGCTCTCAATCGAGCCCTTATGTTCACCTTTCATTGCTCCTTTCAACCTAGGAAATAGAAAAAAGTCCGCAGGAGCCATGTCAGGACTGTAAGGAGGCTGGGGAACCAATGGGGTGTGAGCCCTGGCCAGGAAGTCGTTAATAATGAAAGCGCTGTGACTCGGCGCATTATCGTGATGAAGTTTCCACGTGTCCTTGATGTCGTTTCGGCGACGGGCGACAGTCCTTTTCAGTCTTTTAAGCACTTTCAAGTAGAAAACTGAGTTAACTGTTGTCCCAGTCGGTACAAATTCGTGGTGCACAATACCTCTGACGTCAAAGAAAACAATGAGCATGGTTTTGATCATGGACTTGCTTATGCGTGCTTTCTTGGGACGGGGAGAGAATGTGGTGTGCCACTCTGAACTCTGCCTTTTTGTAACAGGGTCATACTTAAAAATCCAGGACTCATCGCCGGTGATAACTACGTTCAAAAAATTCGGATCTTTTTCACACATTTCCAACATTTCTTGGCATCGGAGCACTTTTAGGTCTTTTGGTTCGTCGGTCAAAACTTTTGGAACCAGTTTGGCACACACCTTTCTCATGCTCAAATCTTCTGTGACAATGCGATGAACTGTTGATCTTGTTAAGTTTAGAGTCTGTGCTATCAATTGAAGGCTCAATCGTCTGTCAGAGTTCAAACAATTACGCACACGCGTCACATTTCCGTCGGCTCGTGAGGTTGACAGCCGCCAGCTGCGAGGTTCGTCCGTGATGTTCTCTCGACCCTCCATGAACGACTTGTGCCCAACTTGGGATTGGGACAAGCAATCAGTCCCAAAGGCCTGCTGAATTAATTGAAACGTTTCGGTGCTAGACTTCCCAAGTTTAACACAAAACTTGATAGCGCACCGTTGCTCCTCCGAATTGTCCATTTTCTCGTGTCACATTTACTGAAAAAGGGGTTCACTATATCACACGTTCTGTCTCTCTGGCAGCTGACAACTAAAAAACACCTGGTGCAATTTGAAGCCTACACCCCCTACACCTGGACTCAGCTGGTTAGAACACGCTGCGCTGTACCATTGCGCCAGAAAAAAATCATTCGCATTACTTTTGGGACGCACCATGTATGAACGAAATGTTCTTATTTCGCAACAACTCCCTTTAAAGCCGGAAAATAAAGAAGTTGGTAAAGTAGCAGTGAGAGTAGTAAAATTTATAAAAGTGACGTCTATAGTACACATTGTAGGACATTTGACAGATGATTTTTAGATAAATTTTCTTTGCAAGAAAAGGCTATCGTAGTACTGTCAAACCTATTCTCAAAAAATCAATAAGGGCCCCGCTCCACTTTGACGTAAAGCAGAAAAATAAAGCAGAAACGTAAAACGGATTAAATGGTATTTCTGTGGAAAGTACCCGGAATTTCGGTTTCTGCCTTCGGTTTCGGTCGCATTTTCTGCTGATGTCGCATTTTCTGCTGATAGTTGAGGGTTTGAGGACCCTCAACTCTGGTTTGAGTACCAGAGTTGAAGTTTTGAATTCTGTAAGAGCCCTGTTCCACATCAGCAGAAAACGACCGAAACCGAAAATCCGGGTACTTTCCATAGGAATATCATTTAATCCGTTTTACGTTTCTGCTTTATTTTTCTGCTTTACGTCAATGTGGAACAGGGTCCTAACTGTTTTTGCGCAAGAAGTTATCGGAATTACACAGTCGCATTAAGTGTAATTTCGGTAAATTCTTCAGCAGAACAGTTTTAAATTTTTATGACAATAATGCAAACGGGGGGGGGGGGGAGGCTGTCGTGAGTATTTGGGAACGTGAGTAATATTCTGGGACCAATTTTTAAAGGTACAGAGAATTAGTATCGAATAAATTTTCAGTATTGTATCAGATTGTGTGGTGCCTCGATAGTGCAGTGTGCTTGTGCGTCATTCCAGTAATCCCGAGGCGGCGAGTTCGATTTCCGCCATCGCCCTTGTTCTAACTTCTTTCTCCGTGCTGTAAATTCTGCCCTATATTTTCTGTGTATTTGTCTGGAGGCAAATCGCACTGTTCGCAGTCCTAATGTATGTCGAAGCTGATGGACTTTTAAAACAATGTAATAATTATCAGATTGTGTCGTGCATTTATATGGTTAGCGTGTGTTATGCATTATACCCTCTGTAACGAGAGCTGGCGGCTCAAAGTAAAATTAATTTCCCACTCTCCGCACTTTTCCTCTTATGGCTGTCATAGTTACGGCGCTATGGATTTTGTCTCAAATTAGCTTTTGCAACAATGGTTGGATGTAAACGATTAAAATTGCTTCGTGCGTAAACCAGTATTTAATCAACATTAATAAAATACATTTGAAGTGTTTATATAACGGTTACTCATGACAGCCGGTCGTGCTAACACAAACCATTTAGCACTAGATTTGTTAGAAAACGTCGAGAAATAACTGAGACATGAGGATATGAATAAAAGCGTAAGCCTAATTCGATAAAAATAAAATAAATGGAATGCCTCAACAGCAGTGCATAGAAAAAAATGGTGGATCTGTTTTATTTCGTACCGTTTCCATGGAGACGACGCAAAATTCCTTAATTTGATACGCCTATTTTAAAGAAACCGAGTATAGTACAATACGTAAAAAACATTCTTAAAAAATGTATGGGCATATAATTTATAAATCAGCAATAAAACACCTTAGTTTGGCTGCATGGAGGTCGGTCAAGGTCCTGCATAGAATTGTTTATGGCCCAGTACCGGAAATTTTGTTTGTTGACTTAGGTCGAGAAAGGAAAGTGTTTTGTCACTTGACAGTAATGTGACAACACTATAGGCGTGGCACTTATTCCAATCCAAGGTAGTAATTAAAATAGTAGATCGCGCTACTCACGGTCATCACAAAATGACTATTAGAGCCCTAAAAACTATTGTGCAATGGAGTTTTATTTTACTGTACCCTGTATTATAAAAGTAGATTGTTTAAATGATATTTTATGGGTACATCTTTGGGGTTTTCTTAACATACAAATATCCAGCGAATAGTAATCATTTCTTTTCATAAAAACAGTCCTGTTTGGCAATGAACGGTTTCATTGTTCACAACAGTAATGCTGTTACGAAAACCAGTTTTATATTGGCTGCAAAAATATGAACCCTAAGCTTTCTGTAATGTGTGCAGTGGGGTAGCTAGAGGTTGGCAGGAGTGGCTCTTGCCACGGGCGCGGCAACTAGGGGGGCGGCATTTTGACCGATTGAAAAAAAAAAAATGGTCAAGTCTAAACAGACTAAAAAATTAAAATTTGAAAGACACTCCGAGCAGCGCAAACTGCGCCCTCACGCTACAAGACAAATCATACAAAATGTGCAACATTTTGCTTTGGTAGATTTCGGTTGGATACAAGCTTAAATCTATCTGGCAGGATAAAATTCAGTTATATGGGGTCTGGAGTCTGTATAAGAGGCCGTTTTGAAATCGGTTGGTCTTATCCACTTAAAACAGATAGAAGCAAACCTTTTCTTTCCTTTTTTTTCCAACCGTTTTTTTCACGATATCACTTGAACTTATAAATTTCATAATACACTTCAGAAATAACGTTCTACGATTTTGAAAATCGGCGAGCTTTTGTTGAAAACATTTCGGATGTAAAGTTATCAAATACCTTTGTGCTATAGATGCAAAGAAAATTACATCGTAAAGAAGGCACAAATAAGCAGGGATACTGCAGACACGTGTTTCGGCGTTACAAGGAACGCCAAAGAAAAGGCGTTCCTTGCAACGCCGAAACACGTGTCTGCAGTATCCCTGCTTATTTGTGCCTTCTTTACGTTGTAATTTTCTTTGCATTTCGGACGTAGATTTTGAAATGCAATTGTACGATGACAGAAAATAACTTCTTAGTTGGTATCAATTTTTCTGTGGCGAAAACTAGCGAGAGAAAAAAAAGTATTTCTTAGAATAGGAAAGGTTTCTATTTCGCGATTTGAAAAATTTGTACAAAGAATCTACATTAAATAAAGATTCTAAAAATGAGTAACACAAGTACAGCGGTGCGCGTTTTTGAACGAGTAAAGTTTTCAAACGCTGTTTGTGCTTCGATGGCTCAGTATAGAAGGTTAGAAGGTTCAAAAAAAAAAAAAAAGATAAATAAATCTTTTTTTAGTGAATTTAGATTTCGTATTTTGGTAATTTTTCTATTTTATGTGTATTTTAATGAAGGGCTCTCACTTTTAAACTGTATTTAGCACTACTTTGTTCTTTATTCTCATTACCGTTTTAGTATTATTGGGGGTGTGGGGGGGGGGGAATTGAGCTCGATTTGTAATGACGCCAGTGCAATATGTTTTGTGTTCTTTCTATTGTCAAAATAAATAAATATAGCTGTTGTTTCTCTGAACAAAAAACGCCAAGTGAATGTTGAGGGAAGATGCATGTACTCTACGGTACTTCAGGGGGGCGAGCCACTTTTTTAAAACGGTATACAAATATACGTGCTAATCAGTTCTTTTTTTTTTATCATTCTCAATTCGAGCACAGTTGTTGTGTTAATCGCCAATACCACACCTATTGTTGTCCCAATTTTGTATAAGCTGTATTTAAAATTAAAAAAAAAAAAAAAAAAATCAAGAAAATACATGTGGTACTTTCTTAAAGCCACGGAGGGAACAATTGCCTCTCCTAATTCCCCTCATTGATAATATAAGGATTAAATAACGACGGGACTCTGCTACATTTTAAATACTTAATATGAAAATTATTTATTCATAAAAAAATCGGAGGCCTAAAATAGCGAACTTTTGTTTTGCCTGTATGCAAGGAGTTCCTAAGTACAATAGAATCAATGCTCTGATTTTTATCTAAAATGCACAAATTATGTTTATTTTATACATTTTTCTAGTGTTTTAAAACAAATTCTATTTTAAATAAAAGCTGTCGTGTGGAAAAAAACATACTATGTTTAATAACGAAATGCAAGAATTATTTCTTTTTTGAATTTATGTGAAAAGATGGGGAAAGGTAGTAATGCCCCGAATTAAAATTGTTGGTGAGACAAAAATTCTAAAATTGAACAAATAACTTGTCAAAAATAAGACTTGAATTTTTCCCAATAATACGAACAAACAGACATATCATGCACACATAACATGAGGGGAAACACTGAGCACCGCTAAAAATGCTGAAAGAAAGAAAAAAGAAAAAAAAAACATTGTCTGCAAATTTTTAAAATAAATAAATCAAAATTTTTGGAGTAAGGACATTTTGGGAGGTCACAATGACCTCCCATCAGAGCGACCTCTAAGAGGGTGGGGGGGGGGCGTAATTTTTTAAGTTCGCCACGGGCGCTGGGCCCCCTAGCTACGCTACTGAATGTGTGTCTGCTCTCTCACTTGTATTACCATTAAAAGTTTTAACGAGGCATTCTCTTTATGTTTTTAAGTTATTTATACTATTGCAAACAGGAATGCATCACATATAAACCAAATTTCTTTATTGTTAAGAAATGCAAAAATGTCTAAAAAAAATATTTTGTGTAAAAAGCTTCATAGGTGATCATTTAAAAACAAAAGAAAAATCACCAAAAAGTATTACTTTTATCTATTCTCCGTAAATGCTTCTTTCAATGCTCCATTTCGTGCGAAACAAACATGTTCTCTTCTTTTTGTTCAGGAAATGGCCCCATACAACCTTTAGGTCATCTTCATTTATTCGAATAAAGTTCTCTCTATTGCAGCTTTCTATTGTGAACGACAGATGCAGGCGGAAGAAGATTCCAGCAGAATCATGGCCTAAATTTAAACAGATTTGACACATTCCGTACCTTTATTTTATAAAACTCTCCAAATAGTTCTTAGGCATAAAAATAACTAATCGCAAAATACATTGTAAATATATGAATTTATCACAAATAAAATTCTGAATAGCAGTCTGTTAATGAATGCAAATAATTATAATAACCAAATAAAGCGCTACTGAAACTCTCAATATTGTTTTCTGAATAACTTCTAGACTTTGTAGTATTTGATAAAATCAATCAGGAAAGCTTTCTTGCTTTTTTAATATAAATAAATATATGTAAAGAAGTAAGGATTAAAAATTTATGCTAAGACAAGATTAAAAATGTTGTTGCGCTTCTACACATACTTACAATATGGAAAATATTCATCAAAACAATATATTTTCTATGCTAGTTTTTTTCCGAATTTTAAATATTTATGAAACTTTTCAAACAGTTTTTAGAGAAAAAATTCCCTAATCTCAAATTAAATTATAAATATATGAATTTATCACAAATAAAATTCATAATAGCAGTCTGTTAATGAATACGAATAATTATAATTACCACATAAAGTGCCACTGAAACTCTCAATAAGTTTTTCTGAATAACTTCTAGACTTTGTATTATTTAAAAAAAATCAATTAGCAAAGCTTTCTTGTTTTTTTAATATAAATAAATAATTAAAGATGTAAAAATTAAAACTTTATGCTATGCAGTATTGAAAATGATGTTGCGCTTCTACAGATACTTACAAAATGGAATTTATACAGCGAAATAACATATTTTCTATGTTAGTTTTTTTTTTTAATCTCGTACGAACAAATAAATACATCTCAAGTGAAAATGAAAAGGTGCTACATTCTAAATATGCAATTTAAAAGTTTACTCAAAATTGACATTCAAATTTTAATATAATTAAATCAAAGTTAACCTTAACGCGAGAACTAAAGGTAAAATCAACCCTAAAATATTTAAAAGAATCGAAGTTAAAACTAAATTTTAAGTAACGTAAGTAAAAATTAAAGAGCGTAAGTGTTAATAGAAAATACTGTAAACATTGATAGTGAGAATGAAAATACACTGCTCGACATTGAAAATGCAACACCAAGAAGGAGTGGTCAGAAATTGATGAAATTTGGTAAGAAGACAGAGACAGCATGGAACAATAAGTGATATTTATTTCAAAATAAATAAGCAAAATGTAGAGCGAGGACGGCGTCGGCTCAGTAGGAAGTAGGACCACCGCGGACAGCGATGCACGAAGAAACACGTCTAGGCATGGAGTCAATAAGCCTGCGGATGGTGTCCTGAGGGATGGCACTCCATTCCCTTTCAACCATTTGCCACAGTTCGTCCTCTGAACGAGGCAGTGACAGGTTTTGCAAACGGCGTCCAATCACGTCCCACACATGTTCGATTGGTGACAAGTCAGGAGAGTATGGTGGCCAGGAAAGCATCTGTACACCTCGTAGAGCATGTTGGCTGATTCGAGCACTGTGAGGCCGGGCGTTATCCTGTTGAAAAATTGCATTTGGCAGACCCTGAAGGTAGGGGATTGCCACCGACCGCAGTACATTATCTACATGTCGCTGGGCCGTCATAGTGCCCCGAATACGAACTAGAGGTGATACGGCATTGTATGCAATAGCGCCCCAAACCATTATGCCATGTTGTCGCGCTGTGAGGCGTTCCACAGTTACTGCCGGATTCGATCTTTCTCCACGTCGACGCCACACACGTATGCGATGACTATCGCTGGACAAACAGAAGCGGGATTCATCTGAGAACACTACGGTTTGCCATTCTGCCATCCACGTCGCTCTGGTCAGGCACCATTCCAAACGTTGGAGTCTGTGCTGTGAGGTCAATGTCAGTCTGCTTAGCTGGCGCCGTGATTGCAGGCCACGTGCAACCAGTCGACGGGAAATGGTTCTGGTCGACACAGGAACATCCAGGGTACCTTGCACGTGCTGCAGAATCGACGTACAAGTGACTTGCGGGTCCGCCACAGCTTGTCGGTGAATCCGTCGATCCAAGCGGTCTGACGTCACTCTGGCTGCACCTGCACCCCTCAATGTGGCTACATTTCCTCTTTCCAACCATCTCCGACACAGCCGATGCACAGTGCTTGCATCCATGTGGGTATCAGCTGCAATTTGACATATGGACCAACCTCCCCTTCTCAGTCCGATCACCATACCCCTTGTAAAGTCGTCTATATGCTGGAAGTGTCTTCGTTGAGGACGGCGTGGCATTTCCTCCTATCACACGTATCCTTCGAGACAAAAACCAAATTTCTCCCATAATTAGTCTGGCAGAAAAACCAACATGAACATAGCCCACTTTTCAACTTCATTCTCTTATATCTTACTTCACGTGCGTCGGAGAGCTGCGCATTTCATATCATTTGCATAACTCAGTGACGTGCGTCTACGGTAAAATTTGCATGAATTTCTGACCACTCCTTCTTGGTGTTGCATTTTCAATGTCGAGCAGTGTATAAATCCACGAAAACAAATGTAAAAATTAAATATTTATAAATTTTTTTATAATTACTATTTTTTTTCTTTTTGAAGTACGTTACTTATTTTTGACTTCTTTTGTGGTGGTACACAAAGGTTTTAATGCTTCCTTTTCTCCTTCTTTTCAAATAACTTTTACGGTAAAGTAGACACAAAAGGAAAAGTCTGAAAAGAGAAAACTAAAACGTGGATATAAATAAATGAAGTTTGCTAGAAAACCTAAGTAAATCAGTAAGTTCGGCTGAAAGATTAATTTATATGAATCGAACAAGAAAAGTAAATTGTAAAAAAAGCAAGCGAAAAAACGGGCTCAGGAAAAATCTTGAAAGACACCTCAAAACGTTTACTGACATCACGTAAACAATGTCACTAAATTTCCTGTTTACAAGCTGTCAGCAACAATATGCAAATGAGCGGCATGCAGAGGGCAAGTATGTTCACATGACTATAAAGGACGTTAACAGTTTAACGGTCTGGCTCCACATCTGCAGAAAACCGACCGAAACCAAAGGCAGAAACCGAAAATCCGGGTACTTCCCATTTCCTTAAATTTAAAGTGCCCGGATTTTCAGTTTGTGCCCTCGGTTTCGGTCGGTTTTCTGCTGAGGTGGAGCCAGACCCTTATTCTGCAGGGAGTTGGATGTTCGTCCACTTAACACAGCAAGCGCCGTATCTGTTTCTTTCTAACCAAGCTGGTTCAATTTAGTTTTTGTAATTCTGCAGGTAAATATTTGACTTAATATAATATATGTTCACGAATGCAATTTGTTTTTATTTGACCAAAAGATACACTTAGGGCCATGCTCCACATCGACGTAAAGCAGAAAAATTAGGCAGAAGCGTAAAATGGATTCAATGGTGTTCCTATGGAAAGTACCCGGATTTTCGGTTTCTGCATTCAGTTTCGGTCGCGTTTTACGCTGATGTGGAGCATGGCCCTTACTCAACACAATCATTTTTCTAAAAACTAATAATTTTAACAATTTTAAAACATTATTTGTTTTGCTTCATGCAGAGTTTGACCGTTATTAAATTTAAAATTAAATTGTACTCTTCATTGCTTTTCAAACAATTATTTTTGACTCCGCAATTTGAAAATCTTAAATTTTGAAATTCAACCTACGAGAGTTCGTTGAATAGTTAAAAATACACGCCTATGTATACGCAAACATAAATTATTTGTTCTAATTCAATAAAACTTGAGTTTACAAGGAAATAATAGTTCATAGATGTTAAATTTAGTAGATATTTCTTCTACAATGCATGCATCTGATGTAACTTTAAAAAATAGCATACGTATTTTAACTATTTACTTAGTTTATAAAAGCATATAATGCAACGCAGGAAGGCAAAAATACACAGGAATACTGCAGACACGTGTCTGCAGTATTCTTGCGCATTTTTGATTTTCAACATTAATTTGTGCTTTTTTTTTCAAGCACAAAGATATTTATCAATTCATTTACTTCGTTGCTCTCGTCAGCTTAAATTGTAACATGCATTTTAGTATTTAAATGCAAAAATGGTAAGTAAAACACCTGCATAATTTCTCCCTAAAGTGTTATTTCTTTGAGGTACAATAATGTGAGTTTTGATTAAAAACGTTTATTCAGGACCGTCATTTAGGGGGGCAGGGGGGGTCAAATGCCCCCCCCCCGACTCTGAAAAATCAATGTATTTACATATAAGAAGGTGTGGTTTTTGTTGTTTATTGATGAAATTGTATTGTATTTTTACCCTTTTGCCCCCCCCCCCTCTGGAAAAACTTGAAATGACGGGCCAGCGTTTATTTCAAATACAGCTAAGGGTAAACTATAAAAATAAATTGAAAGTTAAAGAAATAGTTAACTGAAATAAAAATAACTGACAGCATAAAGGTTGAATGCTAGAGTAAGCTGTGAAAAGTAAAGTGTAAAGTCTTGTACAGTAAATGTAAAAATCATTGAAAGTATACTAAGCATTAAGATTTCTTTTCTAAAAGGGTACAGTGTGAACTCATAATGCAAAGTAAATAAACACATGACAATCCTTTTTAGAAATATTTAGCATGTAAGTTGGTGAAAACAATAAGTAAATATTGGATGTTTTTGGTATTTTAACTTAGGAATACACTGGCGGAAAAAAAAAAATCCCAACACCAAGAAAAAATTACTGTAGAGTAATGAAATTTGGGTAATGCAATTTTCTAGTTAACATGTTTAATTAATTAAATGTACAAGATCGCTGGCTAATTTAAGCTCAAGAAAATGGTGTGCAAATGTGAAATTATGTTACTTTAATAGCCGGTGTAACCTCCAGAATTTTGAAGGCAAGCCTGGAAGCGAGCATGCATTATGTCATACAGGTGCCGAATGTCACTTTGTGGTATGGAGTTCCATGCTTGTTGCACTTGCTGTGTCAATACTAGGACCGTCATTGCTGACTGTGGATGATGCTCGAGGTGCCATCCAATGATATCCCATACGTTATCAATTGGAGACAGACCTGGTGATTTTGCAGGTCATGGTAACATGTCAGCACTCTGTAGAGCACATTGCGTTACAGCAGCGATGTGAGGGCGAGCGTTATCCTGTTGGAAAACTCCCCCTTGAATGCTACTCATGAAGGGCTGTACTATGGTTAAATTAACAGACTGACGACAAATTTTCAGTCAGTGAGTTTGGGATAACCACAAGAATGCTCCTGCTGTCATAGGAAATTGCTCCTGAGACCATGACTCCCGGTGTAGGTGCCGTGTGTCTACGCCGCAAACAGCTTGAATGCAGGCGGTCCCTTGTCCTTCTTCTGACCAACATACAGACATCACTTGCACTAAGGCAGAATCTGTTTTCATCAGAAATTACAGCAGATCTCCACTTTGACCTCCAGTGAGCTCTGTCTTGGCACCACTGCCGTCGGAAACGGCAATGGTTTGCAGTCAATGGAATACCGGCTACAGGCTGCCTGGCTCGGAGCTGTCCTTGAAGTAAACAGTTTCTTACCGTTCTTTGGGTCACGACGGTACCAACTGCAGCTCGACTGTCAGCCGCAAACGCAGTACGATGCGCCACAGCCGTACGCAGGATTCGGCAAACTTCCTTCTCAGTCGTGCCACGGGGCCGCTCGGAACTCGATCTTCTTGAGCTAGTACCATCCTTTGACCATAGCTTCCAATAACCAAGCACGGTGAAAACATTCCCACCAAGTGTTTCTGCAATATCGCGAAATGAAAACCCACCTTGTATGTGCCAAATTGTATGACCTCGTTCAAACTCGGTGAGCTGTTAATAATGGCTTCTTCGTCTTCTTAAAGGCATTCCTGGCTAACATGAACGCAATGCGTCAAATTTCACGGAAAAATAATGCTCATGAGCTTTACAACACGCTTTTAAAACAAGCCTTATTTGCATGTTTGGGTGACGCCAGCTGCGCCACACTTATGTGCGGAGCGCCAAATTTTAATCGATGTCATCTTTCAGTTGTATAAACAAGCCTACCAAATTTTGTTTATCTAACGCAAGTTTTTCTTGGTGTTCGGATTTTTTTTCCGCCAGTGTATTTAGATAAATTTTTTCGTCACTTAGTATGTATTTAAGCAATGATTTTAATTATTTGGTTTTGGTTTTAAGCTTGTGTTTTTTGTCTTAATAGTATAGTCCTTTTTTTTATTTCTTTGAATTGATTGTGTGCTTCTATTTGTTTACCTTCATGCGCTATTGTTATATTCCTTCCAAAGTTCACTCTGTGCATTTTGCTTGTTTACAAGCAAAATTTGTTTCTTTCATTTTCATTTCTTTTTCTAACTTTTTATTTATTCAATTTTTTTATTTTATAAAAAGATCTGTTCATTATTTATTTTCAGGAAAATAATACGTTTTTTTTTTCGTTTACTAGTTTTTTGAAACGCATTAGTTGGTTGTTTGTTTTTATCCAATTTTATTGTGTCCTCATTGTCATGAACTTAATAAAACTATAGATAACGTACTGTATGGTTACCTTGTTGCATTTATTAGCTTTGTAATAACAAACATTTTAAATGCTTTGGAAAGTTAAGATAAGATAATTAATTCCGTAACTGACAATAAAAACATGTAAGAAAGGAGAAGCTAATGTCAATTACGGTAGAAACATATTTATGATTCAAATTTTAATTTATTTTGACAGTAAAAACAGATGCTTTTTTTGTCTCAATAAAGGCATTTACTATCTTTATAGCAATAAGAAAATTAATGTCTTACTGCATTTTAACTATCTATTTTTTGTTTGCCATAAAGCAGCATTTCATCAAATCTCATTAGCATGAATGGGGATATATATTCAATTGTTAAAAACCTTATTCTGCTTGGTATTCTGAAACAAACTAATTTATTCACATAAGTACATGTATGGAGTTAAAATAATTATTTTAGCTATTTGAACTATTAGCTATCAAAAACCGGTGTTTTATATTACAGAGAATTTATTGTGTTTGTGTTATTTCGTTTGTTCAAAAATAAAATACGCATTTCAAAATCTTTCACGCGGGAATGCACACTAATAATTTCAATGACTCCTGTTACTTAAAACGAATTTTTTAACAGCGGTATCTGCAATATGACAGATGCCAACAGAGTAGTGTAGTGGTTAAGACGCTGGCCCTTCACGCCCAAAGGCGCGGGATCAAACCTGGCTCCAGTTGGTTTATTTTCATGAGGCAGAAAATCGACAGCATCCATGTCGTTTCATAATGCGGCATGTAAAAGATCCCTCGAGTGCTTGTTTGGCACATATTATCACTTGGAAAAATAAAATACGATTGCAGTTTCGCATCGAATATAATCTGGGTTCCTCCATCTAGTGGGGAAATTGGGCGTCAAAATTCTCGTGGCAATGGCATTCCGCCGATGGTGGTACAACATGAAAAATGGGTGCCGGTGCCGGTCTCGGGAATGCTCTAGGTCTGCAAATGGCAAGCAGCTAAGTGCATCTCCGTTTGAAACAAACAATATGACAAATGCAAGGGAGATTTAATTTGAATTAACGCAGTTTGCCCGCGAAATAAGAATAGAATACGTTACCAACTAGCCCCTCCCAACTAGTTACTGTTTTGTTTAATTCACTTAAGTAAAGACAACTACACATGAAATTCGATATTTGACAACTCATATACTATGTTAGCAAAATGACTAATCATATTTAGAAAACTAGTATGCGTATCCTTCTGAAAAAAATCATGAATAATTGGCTTACACTTTCACTGGAATAGTTTTTCATTTTTCATGGACAATATTAATTATCCGAAACATTACTTTAGTAAAATTAAGTCTCATTGAGTTTTTGTGAAGATTTGCTTGTATTTATTTTAAATCATTAAAATAAATTTTTATGAAGTTAAAAGTCCATTATCTGAACGCAAGACTTCCTGTGAATAACTATTTTGCATATCACAAACATTTATTCACTCAAAATTACATTTTTATTAATTTACTTTGAATCAAGTCAACGTTTTTCAGTAATGGTACTTTGAACATTAATTAGTTTTACACTATATTAACTACAGGTGGACTATTACTTTTCAGAATTGTTTTTTATTGGTTTTTAAAATGTCTCCTTATTATATTCTAATAATCAGCACGAGAGAAGCTGCATTTAAAAGGCACTTGATTTTTAATTTAAGTGCTCAGATGTTGCGTTGTTGCAGTGTTTTTTTTAATTACTAGTTAAGAGTAATTTATTGGTGAACTAATTGGAAGCTTTAACTAAGCAATTATTTATTTACAGATGGCGAAAAAAACATTTTTTCTCCTCCACTTATAGAAATTCGCAGGGTTTCGGTAACCATGTAAAATAAAAGTAGTCCCAGGTAGCACAAATAATCTTTAAACGTTTTATAAACGTTTTTAAGCGGTTGTTACAACGTTAATAACCATTTTAAAACCTTTAAAAAACGAAGTGTGCTACTTGGGATGATGAGTAAACTGGCATTATTTATGCCAGTTTACTATTTAACAAATTTTTCTATTTAACAAATTGCAAGAAAATTTAAAAAGGTCACGGATTATTTTCAAGCAACGTTCCAGAATTTTACGGGTTGCACCAGTTTCCCCGTAAAAAAAAGAAGAAATAATAATAAATAGGGGGTGGGGCAATATTTGCAAAAAAGGTTACAAAATCTCTGCAAGTTTCACTGTTACAGACTTTTTGCTCTCGTAAAAATCATATTTAGCTTGCATTGAAAATTATGTTTATCTTCATATAATTCGATGTTTACATTCAGTCTAGTTATAGGTCCTCAAACATAATTATGGCCCTAAAGAGAAATAACTACAGTCTCTGGATATTGTAGCATGTAAATAATAACAGTAAGGTAAGGTGTTCAGTATTTTCTTGCAATTCTGCCTTCGTGTGCGCCCTATTTGCTGAAAGAGTTACTATAAACATATTCAACAAATATACAAATTGTCTTTGAAAGTTCTTGACTTATTCCAGAGTTATATAATGTTTTTATTAGTAAACCCAAGTAGCATCAACTTATCGGATTTTACTCTGCCGATCATCAAACTCCTCGTAAACTGATCCCGTAACGCACGATGACATCGTTTCGATCAGTATCCGAGCACGGTTTTCGATGACTTACTTTTCATCGGAAAGCGATATCCTTCCGATCAACTTTCCCGATGAAAATAAGCCGAGCATCCAAAATTGATCCTAAATTCATCGGTACGGGACTGCACTGCTCGTAAATTGCTGCAAATCTCATCGTATTTCGAGCAAAACTCGTCGGATTTTGCTGCTCGGATTTTGTTTGGCCGATGAGACATATTGGAGCAATTCTCGATGAGAACTCATCGAATACGTTTATCGGCCGATGAGAATTTCATCGGGCTTCGATGAATGGACGATCATCGTTCGATGAGAGTATGCTGCTAGGGAAGTTTCTGAATTCTTTAGAAAAAATAGTAATGAGTTAATTTCATTAAGGATGCTGGCTTTTACCAAGAAACTTTCCTGCTTTTTGCCAGATTCACTTGTGGCTCGTTTCCTTCTAGGAAACATTCGAAAAAGTAAAGATTTTTTTTGGTTCATGATTAATTATTCCATGAACTACACATAAGCTTTGCTTTGTAAATATATAATGACCGTGTGGCAGATATATTTTCTGTACAAAAAATAGTCTAACTGAAATGACAATATATCCTGTTTAGTCAGGATCAAATTCTTAAACTACCTAACATCAGATTAGTTAATGTCGACTCAGTCAATTTTTCAGAAATCATTTGAAATTCCTTCAAATGGGAATTTTGGAATTTCTTTCAGTAAAGGTCCATTTCAAGTAGGAAATAAATCATTTTTATGTCATTCCTTTCACTATTTGCCATTCATTTTCTTAAATAATTTGAAAGTGCGTTCATATTTCAATTACTGAAAAAAATGGTTCGTAAATTAAAATGATTACAAAGGGCGAATACATTCCTTTCAAGAGGGTATACCCATTCATTGTACCTATTGATATCTCATAAAAATATTGTCAAAAATTATAATAGCATTTTATTCTCCGTCTTGGTTTGTGGAAATCTGTTTCATTAGCTTTCTGATTCGGGGGCATTTATTCAGTTTTCTTCCAATTCAGTTTTCTTCCAATGTGTGTGTTTATGATGTACAGTGTAATAAAATACTTTTCAGTGTTCTTACGAGATTGAAGCGTTGATGTTTTTCACCTTATTTTTTTTTTTTCAATGAAACAGGTATTCCTTTAAAATCCGCTTCAATAATGTTTGATTACTGTAGTTCAACCTTTTCTTAGGAAAATAACATAATTTGTCACGTTACCATTTGCTCATATTAGGTATTTAAAAAAAAAAAAAAAAAAAAAAAAAAACCTAATTTGGGTTAAACTCAAAATCTGTCCAAAACCTGAAAAGAAACAACATAAAAAAAGCTGCCTTATAATACTAGAAAATAAACTCCTTATTATTGAGCGTTTTTGCAGCTACTTCCCTTTCCTAAACGGTAAAAATGGCTTTCTAATGGTAATTTTCAAATGTAAATATTAAAAAAACTATCTTTACATCTCGATTGGAACATTTTGCGGTTCTTTAAACTATCGGGGGTGCATTAAAATACCACGGTATATCAATTAGGAAGTACGGGAATGGATACTCTAGGTGCAAAATTTTAAAAGGCCGTTAGAGAGGATGATAGCAAGCAAGAATCATAAGCAAACGCAGTGTAGATGCGTTACATGTACCCAAAGCCAATGACTAAAGTGTGCAAAGCATGTAACATATTACATAAGGAAGATTTAAAGTAATATTTCAGTTTTTAGGAAAGGTGTATAGGTCTTGTTAAAATGTGTAGTTTCTAGCTGTGGGATACGTGTCGTAATGATAACTCACCAATTTCGACACCCCTTTTGACAGGCTTTCTGCTTTGCAGTTGCGACCCGTGTATCAGAGCTCAAGGCAGAAACTTTATACAACAACTTTCTTAAGATCTCAAATGTTTTGCAAGATCGTCTTTATGGAGTACATTTTTTACCTGTTTAGTATGTTTTTGTCTCAGATTTGTTGCGTATCGGCATAGGTTCCTGTATGAATCTTGCATCGAATCTTACCGTATCAGAGCTCAAGGCAAAAACTTTATGCAGCAACTTTCTTAACATCTCAAATGTTTTGCAAGATCGTCTTTATGTAGTACATTTTTTACCTGTTTAGTATGTTTTTGTCTCAGATTTGTTGCGTATCGGCATAGGTTCCTGTATGAATCTTGCATCGAATCTTACCTTATCAGAGCTCAAGGCAGAAACTTTATACAGCAACTTTCTTAAGATCTCAAATGTTTTGCAAGATCGTCTTTATGTAGTACATTTTTTACCTGTTTAGTATGTTTTTGTCTCAGATTTGTAGCGTATCGGCATAGGTTCCTGTATGCATCTTACTTGTTATCCCTCCTCTTACGTCTTTCCAAACTTATTTACACTGCGCCCGATCATCCTGTACGTTATCAGAACGAGAAAAAATATTTTGATAAAGCATTGAGTCTATTTCGTGCATACACTAAATTTCAGGCGAAATTGTAATGATGATGAAAGAATAAAAGAATTAAAAATGAAAGATTTAAAACCAACTTTTCATGACTAAAAAGATAAAAAAAATCTAAATAATTTTTGAGCAACAAGAAAATGTAACTAAAATGCAAAAGTAAAAAATAAACTTTGATTTCAAATCTCTGAATGAAAAATAATCGTCGAATTCAATTTTTAGTTAATATTTTTGTAAAAAAAAATGTAAATACCACGTAAATAACAACACTCAAGAACAGAAATGGAAGAAAATTTTACAAAGCTCTATTTTCAAATGGAAAAGTTCATGAAAGGCAGGAATGCAAAATACTCGACGAAATATTACTGCAATATTAGTTAATGCTTGCTGCACGATAAAGAGACGGAAGCAGTTAAGGAAAATGGCCTCGCTAGAAATAATTCTGCTCGAAATGCAGTAAAACTCCAAGAGCAACGTATTAAAGACTCGAAGAATGTGTCCTCATTCGCGGATAATGTGTGCGGAGGATGCTAATTTCATTAGGAATTAAAATTTAACCTAGCGTAAGGTGTAATGATTTTGTAATTAGAAACCCATGAGAGTTGCTAAAATGCTTTCAGTAGGAGTATAATAGGCAATTTTACAACTGCGGGTTGGATTCACATGTGTCGATTTCTTGTGTAATTTTGAATTGTAGTGATAACGAATTTTTTTTTTGGTAGGAAAAAAATAAATAAAACAGAAACTTTTAATGATTAAGAAAGAATAATACAAGTGCATTTATATCACACAGTAAAATGAATCCATGTCTTAATGTACACTGTTAAAACTACAATTTGCACAAGGCGCCGTGAAGGGTGAAACGTTGTAGCAAAAGCGCCATCCCTTGAAGTGTGTCACTTGACTCCATATGGCACCCTTGAATGTGCCATGTGGCTCCATGTGGCACCCTATGGGTGTCTTATGGCACACCGTGGGTCACCTATGGCACCCTAAGGAGCACGTTTCACCGTTAAAGGTGCCTTGTAGAACCCTGTAGTTTTAACAGTGTAGAAATGAAATCAGAGAAAAATAATTCAAGGGTCACAAAATATAAGTACTATAAATAAAAAGTAGGAAAAAAATACAAGCGTTTATTTAAAACACATATTCTTTTTTTAGTATTCAAAAAATAAGAAAAAAGTATGAATTACAAAATGACCAAATTCAATGTTTCGTGGGCTAAAAGAAAACGCGTTTATTGCCACTGCTACATTAAAGCCATAATTATTAATAATTGATTATTATAAATAAGCTGTGTAATACGAACAAATCTGACGAAAAAAAAAGCTAAGAACTTTCCGCAGCTTCATCTTATAATCAGTATGATTTTTACGTAGTTATGTAAAAATAAAAAGGTTAATCAAAACAGTCACAGCTTTTACATTTCCAATGCGTTAACAATATAGTATATTGAAATATACACTCATGTCCAGAATTAAAGGATAATTCAGAATCACCAGAAAATCGAATTCTAATCGGGTGCAGATTTTTTTGTTTATGGATGATAACGCCCGTCCGCAATGTGCGAACATCGTGAACGAACGCCTTGATTTGGCAGATATCACCCGTAAGGACTTTCCAGCATTCTCACCGGTCTAGAATCCATTAGAGCACGTGTGGGATATGCTTGACCGACGAGTTGCAGCCCATCAACCTCCTCCTACATGTCTATCGGAGCTTTAGAGAGCATTGAATGCTGAAGGGTGAAATATCTCCCAAGTACAGATTGATAACTTGATTCTGAACATGCCTAGGCGTTGCATAGGCTGTATTTCGTCGTTTGGAAGACACACTATGTATTAGCTTTCAAAATAACCGCGTAACATTGATTTTTGTAAAAATGATATTTTTTGCAATTTTCTCCAGGGAGTAAAAATCGCAATTTTACTTGATAATATCAAACATCCAGCATCTTTTTTGCTATTTATCTTTTGTTTAATAAATAGGCTTTACAAATAAGTGGTATTTGTTTTGCTTCTGACTCTTTATTTGGCTAAACTTGCATTATCCTAATTTATAGACATTAGTGTAGTTACCAGTTAAATAGTTTCTAAATAAAATGACAACGCAGAGTTTAGTATTCGGAGAAAACAAAGTTCAGTACCGTTCAAGAAAGTAAATAATAAAAAAGGAAAGAAAAATAAATAATAAGTTTATAAGAAATATATTTGTAAGATTTCATATTGAAAGAAGCCTGCTCCACAGATTTAAATATGTAAAACAAAAAGAAAATTCATGACAGCCACTTAGTCATCAGCTACAAATAAACGAAGAAAAAAAATTGAAAATGAAAGTTTTCTTTTTCAATTAAAAATATCGATTATTGCATGAAATTTCCACTTATTTTCGTTGATATATTAAACTGATGTTACGTGTACAAAAGAAGAGATAATTAAAAAACGTAGAAAGCATTTCGAAAAGAAAAAAATAAGGAATAAGGGAATTTTCTATTCCCTTTAGCATTAACCAATTACTTAAAGAATGAATGTTCGTTGCGTCAATTTGATGTCCACATTTTCTCTGGGGCATTTTGCGCAGTTTCAATTAGAAATTGAAATTTCACCTCCTTTTAAATAAGAGAAAAAATGTAAGAGAACCAAGAGTCCCAGATGAGTAACGAACTGAAGCTGCTTCTAAAAGTATTATTCCAGTCTTCAAATTACAGAATGAAGGAAATGATTTCGAAAGAAATAAATGTATTGGTTTTTGGTCTGTTACACGGTAACTATGTATACGAAATAATTCTTATAGATATTTAATATTGAAAGTGGTTAATTATGTTTTATTAATATTTTTTTTCTTTATCTCATACAAAAAAGAAAATAATTTTTATTTTGAACTTTTAAATTAAAAAAAGAAAAGTATTTTTGTCTATGGCGCAAGTTTCTGGTACAATGATTTTTTCTGTGTATTTCTTATATTGCGAAATTATTTTCAAGTTTTTAGCATATATTAATAACATTTTATATTACTACTGGTGAGTTTTAGATCTATGGGTACATAATCGATTTATTCTTCTAAGAGGGCTTGACGCTGAAATTTACTAACATGGACTTGTAAATTCAGAATTATGTTGCTCCAATTGGTGATTTTTGTAATGTGATTAATTTTTAAAAATATATTTCAGGATAAGAAAAAAATTAACACGATGCAATCTTTTGTCGTTGTTACTGTCATTAAGATCATCTACCGTAAATGAGTGCTATTTTGACCCTACGATTCTCCTTGGCCCCAAGTTTTTAAAAGATGCAATGCTCTCTGCTAACCTTCGGATAACAGTTTTTAAGTAAAATTCAACAGTACTTGTACTTAAGGCCAAGGGCGGATCCAGCTTCTAGTTATTGTGGGGGTCCCTCTCGGTAGGGGGGGGGCAAAGTTCAATTTTTGTGCAAAAATGGTAGGTTTTGGCAATTTTTTCGTAATATAAGTCCCAAAAATGCAGTTTTTTGCTATATATGGTTGGTTAAGGGGGGGGGGGGGTCATGACCCCCATGACCCCCCTCTGGATCCGCGCCTGCTTAAGGCTGATCTTTAGTGGATACTGTCAAAATTAATTAAAAAACTTCTATCTTAAAGTTAGCAGAGATCGTTGTTTGTTTAAAAAAGTTTGGGCCAAAGAAGAACCTGAATTCCAAAGTAGCCAGAGCAGCGTTCATAGTAAACAAAGAATTCCATTTAAGAACTATAGAAAGTAAACGAGGCATTTAGCAACAAAACTAGCTTAACCCATTAAATTTTAAAAGTGCTTTTTCCCCCATTTTATTACTTCTTTGTCAAAATTACTACAATACAAAGCAGTTTGAAACAAGCCTGTTTCAGTCAAATTGGAAACCATGGTCAAAACCGGATTTGAAAATGGTTTCCGATGTTTCCATGTTTTCCGGGTTCGTGTTAAAACCTGTAGACTCCACGTTTCTACTAAACAGTCACTTTGGGAATGGACCGGTAACATCAGCAACCTTATCATAATAAGTTGCTTAGCCTACTCATATGTTTGATTATACAGGTCTATCTATGAAATACGGAAAAGAAACCACATGAATTTGATTAAAACTCGAATGGATAATTTAAATTCAAAAAATAAGACCGATTTATTTCGAAGTTTTCAAAGTTAATGCGTTAACAAAGTGTGAATGTGACTTTTCAAGGCGATGAAAAATATTTGAGAAAACATAATTGGTGCAATAATTCTTATTAGTTATTAAAGTTTCAAAAGATATAAGTTATTGTATCTTCTTTGGTGATGATATAAAAGTGTCAATTATTTTTGGCATGAAGTATGGAGTGTTAAAATGAGTTTGGTAACGCAAAATTCCAAAACTGTGCGTGAAAGAAAGTGAAACTACTACCAAAAAGAAATGTCCTACCCATTCGATTTCTTTTGTTAAATTATGAAGAACAAGTTTTTTAGATATAGCCTAATGTGAGCATAATTAAGTTTGCGATGAGTGAAGAAAAAAAAAACCTTTTATGTAAAAGGGTTTTGTGCTTTTTTCAAAATATTTCAAGTATAAACGGAATAATTAGAAACTGCATAAAATATATTTAAGGCAAAAAAAAAAAAAAAAAAAAACATATTTAATTTTCTTTTTTTAAAACGTGGCTACGCTTAGAGCGGCGAAAAAAAAAGGTGTGCGGGGGGAGGACACCATTTTGCTTTTAAGAAAACTCATATGCATTTTTGAAACTGACGATTCTGTTCAAACACGGAAATGCAATAAATATTCATTACTTCTTCTTTCTTACATTCTTATGCATTCTAATGCATTTTGCATATTTTTAATGCATTTATATTTCTTCGAAAAACATATTATATTAAGTAGCTTTCAAGTATTCGGCAATTAAGCTATTAGAGAAAATGCTATTAAGTAAACTGTACATGACTCGATATCAAGCATTTAATATCTAACACATTTAAAAAATTTTTTTTGGTCTTTTTATGTAGTTTGGTACTAAACTTTATGTAGTTAGTTTTGATGTTATTAATTTCAGATAATTGTGATGTACTTCTGCTATAAATTAATTCACATCGCAACAAACTTCTGCTTAAGAAATACGTAATAATATATTAAACAGCATTTAAAATGATATGAATCTTCTCCTTTAAAAATTAAAAAAAAACATAAATAAAACTATTTAATTAATTAACTAATTAATTAAATGAAGAACAGAAAAATCATTTTAACTATAAATAATGCACAGGCGATCTTTTTTTTCTTTTATTAAAGTAATAATTGAAATGTTAGTAGAATTAAAAATAACTTTCTGTTTTAACACTTTTATGAATAATTAATTAATTTCTTGGAAGACTTTAATGATTAAAAAGGAATGAAAAACATCATAAGATAGATTCGCTCTTCTGGTTGTGTTATATTGCAACTGTTCAAAAACATCAAAAATTTTGCAGTTTCATATTCACATGAAGTAATTTATTATTTATTTATCAGCAAAAAAAATGGCTGGAAAAACTCCATAAAAGAGACATGTAAAAATAAAATAAGCTTTCCTTAATGGATCAAATTAAGTATGAAGGTGAACAAAAATAGCGGATAAAATGTAAAAATCTACGCAGTAATTAGTTTTCCAACAAAAAATCATGTTACTCAAAATAAGTTCAGGGATAAAATAAGATTGTTCATGTTTATGTGTACTTTTAATGTACTTTTTCAATAATAATCAAATGTTCATGCATTGAAGCTGGTGCACCATATTTAACAAAAGGTTATGTTTGAAAACAAAATTTGACAAAAATAAGAGATAATTGAAGGACAGTGTCAAGAATGTTTTTTGACGTATAACTGAAAGATACTAATGAATCGTCGCATAAATAAAAACGTAGTTCCTTCAATTTTCCTGAAAACAGACGTGAAACTAAAGGAGATGTATGAAATAGGCCCCGCATAAGAAAGATTAGGGTTGGTTCGGGTAAGTGGGCCACAGGGGTAAGTGGGCCATCCCCCTTGAAACTGAAATGAGCATATGTTTTTTGTACTTTTTTGTACTGATCAACATGTTATATTTCAGTACAATGATTGGTTTTGCATATATTTGGGTTTCATGGAACTTTTTTTTTTGATCTTATAATTTATGTAAAAAATTTTTTCAAAAAAAAATTTTTTTTGCGAGTTCGAGGAACATTTTTCAAAGTTATGTTTCAACGTTAATTTTTATTATTTTTTCCATGTTCATCAAGTTTTTTTGTAGAGTTTAACCTTAAGTACACATTGCAAAAAGAATTTTTATGCAAAGTATTATTAATAGGTGTTTAAGGGAAGGGGTCCCACTTACCTCTTGATTTTTCTCAGTTAGGGTAAGTGGGCCATTTCACTATGGTGTAAGTGGGCCCCCTTATAATAATGATGATTTCAAAATGAAAAACAGTTCTGATGAAGCAATTTCTAAGATGAAATGAAAGATAATGATGCAGACCTAGGAGGAATTGATTCTTTAGCTACCAAAACTGCAAAAGCTATTAACTATGTATTTGGAAAACTTGCATAAAAGAAAAATAGAAAGTATTATGAAGTTCTAACTTTACAGAAATAGCTACACCCTTTCTTGGTTTCATGTCAGTGGTGTTAGAATTATAACTGAGGATGAAATGATAATGTCCCTCTCTCAACGAACTTCAAACAGACGCTGCCATTGTTTCCATTCTTTTTCAGCCAATATATTTTCTCTTATTTGACCAAAATTGATCTTAATCGACTCTATTATGTTTGTTCAATACTAATTTATATGTCAAAGCAAAAAATATGCCTAACGGCTTTTAATGAATTTCACATACACAATTGTTTTGTATTCTGCTTTATAATTTTCTGTCATACACATTTCAATGTAAGTAGATATCTCGTTAATGGATACATTTACAAAAAAGTATTTCCTACTAAAATGTTACATACTTTATCAGGTAGGACATGCAAACCCTTTTTTAAATATGCTCACTTTAAATATAATTGATACGTAATTTTTTAAAGAATACGACAGTTAAAAACATCTAAAGCATTTTTTAAGGAAATAATGCTGAACTTGTGTTTATTAATAATGTCCAAGATAAAATAAGTTAACAAGTTTAAACTTTTTTTGCTTTAAAGCTGTTGCATAAGGCTCTAAAAACGAACTGTTGTAAAAAAGGGGCCCACTTACCCTAACCAACCCTACTATGTTTACAAACTATTTTCTGTAATTTCTGATACGTAAAAAGGCATTCTAAAAAATCCTCGGTGGCCAATTTTAAAGAAGCATTGTATACAGTCAAAGCATACAAGAAGATTTTTTTGATCAACAACAATAATAAGTGGGCATTTAACATTGTTTTGTCATCATACGTAATCATTTGTAAATACATGAAATTATATTGTAGCTTATTTTACTAAGTCATATTAACTGTAGTTTCTACAGTAGAGAAACAACTCCGTTAGCGTTCGTAAGTTTTAAGTTTGTGCTTTCCATTAGGGACGGAATGGCTCCAGTCCGCAATTGCTGCGCTATGCTAAGCGGCCCAACGCCTAGTTCAGTGCTTTGGGGAAGACGCCAAATATTGCTTTTGTGAGAGATGCCGTAGTTTCACCGTAGACTGCCAACCAAAGTCCTGGATGAAATTTACCCAGTGCCGTCTTACAAGAAAAGAGAGCAACACAAGAGGAGGCAAGATCCTTAAGAGTTTAACATCCTCAGTTGTTACTACTCTGCAAGAAATGAACTGTTGTTTTTACAGTATAATACTGGCAGCCGATGTTCCAATTTAAAACTAAAATGTACCGTAATAAACTGTAAAACTAGCAATGTTAGTTTCGTACTGTAAAGTTAGAGAATTTTACAGTTTATTGACGTAAAATTTAGCTGTATTATACTATAAAAACAACAGTATAATACTGGCAGCACAGATTCTAGTAAAATTGCTAATTTTACAGTCTATTTACTTGTAAAATTTCCAATTTTAAAGTTTATTACTGTAAAATTAGCTGTACTATACTGTGAAAATAACATTCCTTTTTTTACAATGTATTGACTAAAAATGAAAAAAAAAAAAAAAAAAAAAAAGGACTTTAGAAACAAGCTTACAAAGACAACAAAAACGGGATCAAAGGAAAGCAAGTGGTTTAAAAAAAGAAAAAGTTATTAACAACCAAATCAGTACGACTTTTAAGAAAACTACGACAAAATCAGTACGAAAACGGCGACTTTTAAGATTTTTTTTTTTTTTTTTGAAATTGCTGAACCCAAAACAAAATGGTCAATTGCCGCAAGAAGAAATGTTAGAAAGTGACATTAAACACCAAGAATTTGACAGTGAAGATTTTTGTCGGGTTGGTAAAAACGAGTGTTGCGAATGTTTAGAAAAGTACAGCGCGTCGGAGCAATGTGATTGGATTAAATGCACTGTACGCAGCAACTGGCTGCGTGAATTGTATTCTAAATTGGAAAACAAATGTGTAACTGTGAAGAGCTAACATATTATTGAAGAGAAAACAGGAACACTCTAAAAAAATAAGGAGTAATTTTTAAAATGCATACAAATAATATTTCCATTGTTATATTGCCTTTAATAAAATTGAAAATCATTTAATACCACTGTGCATGAGTTTTGCCAAACAGAATCTTACCCCAAAGGTATCGGCCATCTTCCCCAAGGTATGGGGAAAATGTTGAAATGGAAGGGTTTTGTAATCCTTAATTTTCGGAGGTTCACATTTTTTTTTTAAAAGGCGAAATTGATTTATTTTTTACCAGTCTCAAAGTCCATATTTGTTGATGAATTAGTTTTTAAAAATAAAATAAATGCAATATTTTATATGAAATAACGTCGAAAACTACAGCGTCTTCCGCAATCTACCCTTTAATATATTTTTTCGAAACATTACACGTAGCAACATTATCAAAAACATCAATTTGTTTAGGTTAAGGGACTTATAATGGATTTAACTCTCACAGAATTCTACATTTAAATTAAAGTATAAGCAGTCTACTGGAAATTTAATATGTAACATGCATGACATGTGGATAGAAAAAAGGCGTCACCCTCTATTTTTTGCAGGCAAAAAATAACTTTTTTTCCTAGCGCAGCCTATTATACAGTTTGAAACACTCATGCAAATTTAAAAAGAAAACATTGAATAAGATACTGAATAACTGACAAACATTTAAAGAACAATAAAAGCTCAAAAGTTCTTACTTTGAACAGTTTCGCAACACCATTAAAATTTTATCACAAATAATAGCAGTTTATAATTAAATTGCTTAACCCAAGTAATTTAGTGTTTTTATCATAATATAAAACTATGGTATGTTGTTTTATTTTGATGTTGATTTTATGATGCAATTAGAAAAACGAAAACTATAAAATTAGACGTAGATTTGAGAAGATTTCATTAACAAAACGGCTCAGACGTTTTAATAAAATGCAAATTAATATGTATTTTGTACCTCAAAGTTTTCGAGACAACATTAAATATTTAAAAATATGGTTAAAGATAGTAAATGACAAAAATAGGATTAGTCTCAGTTTTTTAAATGTTTTCTGCTAGAAAATACATTAATTATATAAAAAATAATAACATAGTCTTTAAATGAAATACAATACAATTAAATAATGATAATGCTCTGAATTTTGAGGAGCTTCTCTGCAATAATTAGCTTGCACTTGGTAAGTAGATTTGGAAAAAAAAAAAGCCTAATCTATGAAAAAAAAAAATAATAATAAAAAAAGAAGCCTAATCTATGAAAAAAAAAAAAAAAAAATAATAATAAAAAAAGAAGCCTAATCTATGAAAAAAAAAGTGAAATGAATCTATGTTGATTTCAAATAACATGTTGTAAAAATGTTGTAAAAGTATTTAAAAAACAAAACAGAAAGAAAAAAAATATATATAATTACAAAAAAACCGTATTTTTCATCTTCACGTAATCTACTAATGTCATTAACTTATGACAGAATTATTAACAAAAGCAAATGGCAATGCCTTGAGCTAATAAATTTCTCAGTTGCATGTCTCTAACGCTTTACTTAGAAGCCTACGACATAATTTAAACGGACAGATTAATGAAAAAAGCTATAAAAATTTTGTTAGCAGTGATAAAAATTTTAAAATGAGTTATTACGCCTGCGAATGAACTTTTTTTCTATGATCCCCTAGAGAAAGGAAGTAGACACACTACGTTTCACGAGATAGATAAACAAATGTGATTGTCATGATGTTAAATACTGTATTAAAAATGCATCTTGTTTTAAATAGGAAAACAAGATTAAAATGTCAAATTATCTGTTAAATATCTAGAAATAAATTATGTTTTTTTATTTACTTAAGTAGTAATGTGTATGCATAATTAGCTGTGTAGTTATAAAGCAATACTAAAGAGACTAGTTTTACTTTTTAATCAGTAGCATATTTACGAAACGATATTTTTTACAAAAAAAAAAAAAAAAATCATAATTAGAATTTGATTGAACTAAAATGCTTAATACTTCATTGTTGCGAGTACTATTATGATACATTAAAATATTAAAAATGTTAAAACTATGGACAATTTCTGAAACAAAGGATTTCATTAATGGGCAATTCCATCGTTACAGACGTAACAATCGCAGACTTTGAACACAAATAATTCTGGTTTGGGCAGATGAAAGTCTTCAATTTTTTTTCCTGTAGTGTAACTTGATGATGTTTATGCTACATTAAATTTGCGTGCAGATTGCTTAATTACAAAAAAATACAGAAATTAAAAACTACCTGTTACAGACGTAATTCACAAAACATCAAAAACTCGACTATGTCATACAACTTACAATATTCCTCTGAATTATACGGAAATTTTGAACTTTTTTTTTAAATACGTGTTCTAGAGACTTCAAGCTTTCTAAAACCATAAAGATTGTGTGGATTTTGACTGCCAAATTTGTGAAAAAAATTCATAAACTTGTTACGGACGAAACAAAGTGGTGTTACAGATGTAACATCTCTGATTTGAAAGTAGAAAACAGTATTTTGAAGCAGGAATAAACAAAGATTTTTGTACTAAAACAATACAGTAGCATTAATTAACACATTATTTGAATATTTTAAGTTATACTGTAACAGTTTTAGAAAATTTGGGTAAGTCTGGGGGAGATGAGAGCATATGCCGATATGTCAATATGTAACAATAAATTAATGCATCTTAAGACAATTATTTCCAAGAAAGATTGACACAAGAAAAGTTTAGAAGGGCCTTTACACAAATTTATTTATTTGTATTCTGAAAATTAATGCATAATGGGGCTGCTACATAAAAAAATCGGGAAAAGTAAATTCCTCCCTGGAATCAGTGATTGGTCTTAGGAGAACTTAAAAATTTGAAAATGTTGGATGATATAGCAGAATACTAGTACCAAACTAAAATTTAACCTTCTTGGTGACAGTTGGTCAATTTTGATAATTTTTTTTGAATGAAAAAATGTGTCCTTTTTCGTCCGACGTTCTCGAAATTCGAACGGCATTTTCGTATTCTGTTCGAAAACAATGCATTTCGCGGGCTTTTGGCAAATTCGCGATGTTAGCCCACCGTTCTTCCAATTTTGGCGTCAGCTTTAAAACATTTTCCTGGGGCATATAAATAATTTTAACTTTTCCTGCAATGGAGTTTGCACACTGAAAAAAGGAAAGAGCGTCGTTGACAAATGCTGTTCTAGATCTTACTCTCTGCCAAACCTGGTGCTTGACCATACCCCCAACTCCATCCACAGCTCCCTTTCCATGTGACGTAGCAAAAAAATGCCAGTTGAGGTATAAATTATAATCAGTTATACCATATGTGTATTTTATTAATCTTAAGAAATAAATTTCAATTACATGCCGACATAATTAAAAATTTCAAAATCAGAATACCAGAAACTTTAGTACTCGTACCATATTATGCTATATACATGTATTGCTCATCCTGTGCTTTTTACCTATTTAATTGGAAATTTACTTTTGCTACGGACGTAACATAGAGCCATTTGTTATGTCCGAAATGTTACGTCTGTAACAGCATTAATTTAAAAACTAAATCAGTTGCAATATTTTTAACTATGGTGGGCAATTACTCTAAGAATTTGCCAAAAGGACCATTAAGGGTTTTTTTTAATTTTGATTTTTTAGGACGTAATGACAACTTTTGCTTCTTTTTTGTTACAGACGTAACATCAAACTTCTTTTTTTCAAACTTCAATTACACCATTTAGATCAATTCAAAAGAAATTAATGAATGCATATTATTATAGTACCGTCTTAGTAGTTAAAATTGTGCTAAAAGTAGTTATTTTTGTTTTTATTTTTCGATGAGAAATATGCATTTGAAAATGTGTTCTTTTTTCTGATTTTTACAAGTTCGTGAATATCGTACTTCCAACTAAGAAAACAAGTATTATTCTAACTCTCACCAAAAAAACCAATGCAAGATTCTTAAAATATACATCTTAAGCTTGAAAATGATGTATAACATATCAACATAACTTCAATATGAATTTTTGACCAATTGGTTTCACTTTTCATGGAATGGCCCTAATGTAAAAATTTTAGTTTCCAGCAAGCTTTCTCATTTTCAAACTGGGTTGCCAGTATAAAACACCTAAAGACGTAATCCACAGAATATTTCGCTGGTTCTCTGCAAAAAAAAGGAGACATTTGATACTTTTGTAGTTGAAAGATTGCCATAACTTTACCATATCATTGATGTACTCACGTATGTAACGCCATTATATAATGAAATAAAGCACAATGTATTTTCTAACCTGCAAATTGGTACTCTTGTTTACTCGTGTATGGAGCAACATTTCAACATTTCTTGTGTATTTTGAAATTACTTTTATTTTTCTAGTAACAATATTTTAAAGTAAGTGTCGAAAGGATGCTTGGCTAATAAAGACGAGGGGGGGGGGGGGAGATAATTAAAATCCATTAGGTAGATAAAATTATGGAAAATAATTTGGTTACACTTTCTTCTCTCTTTCTTTAACCCTGACATATAGTCAATCTCTTACAATAAAAAGACTAACAAACTATAGTTCATGTTGTTAATGATTAACAAAAATCGATTATTTGCTGATTTGCGATTGATGTGAGAACTATAGAATCATTAGATAATTCAATTAAGTGACTTCAGAAGTAGGTTGTAAGACATATTTAAAAGTTTACTTTTAAGTTTATGAATGTGAGGTTTCAATGACGTCAAAATTTTTGATGTAGAAAGGCTTGCAAATGATTCATCACGAGTAAAACCTGAAAGAAAAAATTAGGGTTTTTGATTTGTTTTACATCTTTTTCGAAAAAAAAAAATTAGTTTTTTAAGCCTGAATTAAAGAGCACTCCTTGTTTGGCCAACATATCCATGACCTTTGCTCATTTAAAGAATTACACATTCCAGTGATCTAAACAATAAATGGGCTCTTTGAGTCTAGATAACTGATCTCTATTGATTTATTTGAAAATGACATTGAATTAAAGTCCTTAGAGCAGTTAATTTTTGAAAACATGTGTTTTTAAAAATTGATCGGCGTTTGCAATAATTTTAATAGATGTTTGAAATGACTCAATGCAAATCCTCTGACAGTAAGTTCATTCGAAGTTAGAAATTAAAGCTGAATTTTTCAACGTAACTTAGAATCTAATCAAATCAGAAAAAGTTCCAAGTCTGAACTGAGTGATTTGCTATTTTTGATGCTCAACATTTTCGAAATCTCTATATATTAAAAAAAGTAAGCTCAAAGATATCGTGAAAGGACGTTTGTGGCTGGCGTGCGTCCAGGCAGCCCCGTAGCAGCTACAGACTTGAAACTTGGTACAAAATTAGTTCGAGCCCGTAGATTTGCACCTCGGAGCCATTTTTTTAATTTCGAATTAGTTTTTTTTAATTAATTTTTAAGCATAAATTTCACATACTTCACCAAATTAGGGGGCAAAAAATCCGCACGCCCCCTAATGTTATGTATCGTTGGAAAGAGGTTTTTTTTTTTTTTCTGAAAAAGAAGAACTTTGTTCCATTTCTCTCCGTTAATAATAACAGGAGATAGAAGTGATTCTAATTTAGCCATTTTTCAAGGCTCATCTTGAGAAAATTTATATTACATTCGACCAAACAGCTCCAAAACTTTTTGACTGAGGTCGCGTTCGATAAGTGAAACCGGTGACTCTTCGTTTTGTTTATTCCTTGTCTTAATTCAACGAAATATACAGGATTGCTTTTATCGCATATTTTCTTAACTTTTTTTTAAAATTCTTAAGAAAGGTTGTGTCATTTTTCTTATGGCATTTTATTTTGTTTAAGTGATTTCATATGAATTACATTGCGTGTTTGAGTAATTTTTTTTCTGCGAGGGAAAGGAGCTGCATTTTCTATTTGCGCTAGATATTATTTTACTATGGTTTTTTTTATTATGTACAATGTACATATTTTTTTCACTTTTTATGTCAGGATTAAAAAAAAAAAAAAAACCTTAGTTTCCCAAAGTAGAGCTTAGCAATGCGTCCAAGATTGAGTAATGGTCTATTTTCAAGGGGAAGGATACTCGTTAAGCATCATAAACTAAATTTTAGTTTTAAGTCTTCAGGGTATCAAGACTTTTAGATGGTTTGGAGAGCACATTAAAAAAAGATAAAATCAATAAAATCATAGGATTTAAACATAACACGATCAGAAAATACGTTTATTTAAAATTTTTGGATGCATACGTCTGTACTCTAAAACTTAAAACATTGTTTTGTACATTATTTACTGTTTTAGTGCTTTTGTTTAAAATCGAGCTCCAATGTAACTACTGAGTGACTGATTTAAGGTCAATTACTGTAAAATAATTTATTTCATCTCGTTAAATATAGTAGTATGCTATATAAATATTGCTGTTACATAACTACTCATTTTAAAGGTATTGTTGTATAAATAAATATATATTAGATTAAAGATCAGCATAATTGAAATTGTGACGTCCAAAAAATCAAACAACGATGCATTTTCCAGAACAAACAAGAAGCAGCAGAAAATTACTGAACAAACCGAAGAGCAGCAGGGCAATTCCAGGGTAACTTACGTTACATTTTGACCAACTCTTATGCAGTCAGCTCCTTAGTACAGACAAATATTGTTACAAAAACCTTGTACAAAAGCATTCTATGAAAATGACAGTCAAAAGCAAAATTAAAATGCAAAAATATTCCATGCACTTAAATTTTACAAAATTTAGCAGTCAAAAATAAGGCAGTAACTTACGTTACACAAAAAGGGAACGGCATAATATGAAAATTGGTTCTAAGGCAAATTTCTGCTCTATTACAGCTGTTTTCTTGCTTGAAGTATAATTTATCAGTTTCTTATAATATTTAGGAATTACTTTTCATAAATTTAAAATTTTATTTTAAAAATTGAATTTTATGAGAATTTTTAACGGGGTAACTTACGTTACAGTAACTTACGTTACAAAATTCACTTACAAGCATATATTTATTACAAAAACTAATGAATGAAAATTACAGCTTAGTTCAGATCAAAATACTGAAAATTAACAATTATGAGATAAATTTACAGAAATTTAATGCCAAACTCAATGATCAATCAAAAATATTACAAAACATAAGACTTTTAAATGCATACTGGCCGCTGGTATTAACAAGTTCAGGTAATTCTACACTGAAGTGACAAAAGTCATGGGATACCTCTTAATATCGTGTCGGCCCTCCTTTTGCCCGGCGAAGTGCAACAACTCGACGTGGCATGGACTCAACAAGTCGTTGGAAGTCTTCTGCAGGAATATTGAGCCATGCTGTCTCGATAGACGTCTATAATTGTGAAAGCGTTGATGGGGCAGGATTTTGGGCACGAACAGACCTCTCGATGGTGTCCCATAAATGCTCAATGGGATTCATGTCGGGCGATCTAGGTGGCCAAATCATTCGTTGGAATTGTCCAGAATTTTCTTCAAACCAATTGCGAACAGTTGTGGCCCGGTGACATGGCGCATTGTCATCCATAAAAATCCCATCGTTGTTTGGGTACATGAAGTCCATGAATGGCTGCAAGTGATCTCCAAGTAGCTGCACATAAGCATTTCCAGTCAATGTTCGGTCCAGTCGCACTAGAGGACCAAGTCCATGCCATGAAAAAACAGCCCACACCATTACGGAGCCACCACCAGCTTGAACAGTGCCTTGCTGACAGTTTGGGTCCATGGCTTCGTGGGGTCTGCGCCACACTCGAACCCTACCATCGGCTCTTACCAGCTGAAATCGTGACTCATCGGACCAGGCCACGGTTTTCCATTCATCTAGGGACCAACCGATATGCTCACGTGCCCACGAGAGTCGCTGCAAGCGATGTCGTTCTGTCAGTAAAGGCACTCGAGTCGGTCTTCTGCTGGAATAGCCCAAGAAATCCAAATTTCTCCGCACAGTTCTAGCAGACACGTCCATTGTACGTCCCACATTGATTTCTACGGTGATTTGACTCAGTGTTGCTTGTCTGTTAGAATTTACGACTCTTTGCAGACGTCGCCGGTCTCGATCTTTAAGTGCAGGCGGTCGACCACTGCGCTGTCCATGGTGGGATGTTATGCCTGAAATTTCATACTCTCGGCACACTCTTGACACAGTGGATCTGGGAATGTTGAATTCTCTAACGATTTCCGAAATGGCATGACCCATGCGTCTAGCTCCAACTAACATTCCGCGTTCAAAGTCTGTTAATTCACGTCGTGCGGTCATCATCACGTTAAAACCTCTTCACATGAATAACTTGAACAGAAATGAAAGCTCTGTAAAAGCACTGCGCATTTATACCTGTTCTATGCGATGCTACTGCCATCTGAAAATTTGCATATTGCTATCCCATGACTTTTGTCACTTCAGCAGCTTAGTTTAGATCAAAATACTGAAAATTAACAATTATGAGTTAAATTTACAGAAATTTAATGCCAAACTCAATGATCAATCAAAAATATTACAAAACATAAGACTTTTAAATGCATACTGGCCGCTGGTATTAACAAGTTCAGGTAATTCTATTTTCGAATCATGTTTTCTCTTATAATAAATTTCCTCTGTCGTTTCTGGCCATTTCTGATTGGTTCCAACAGCAGCCATTACTTTTACTTTAAACTCGTTTTCTTCAATAATCGTCACAACTCAAGGATACAATGTATTTTCGTACTTCACCACACACCAGTCACCAGCTTTTATCTCTGTTTTTTCTTCTTGTTCCTTAAAATACAACTAAACGAAACCCTACATTTTGTTCATTTCTGGTTCTTAAATGGTCATTGTGAATGTGCGGATCTTCAGAAAATTTTTTGATACATTTTGCTTTTTCTAACATATTTCAATACTATCAAGAGTGACTTTTATTTATGAATCTGTAATATCCACATGACTTTTCTCATACCCCTTCTACAGCGCATCTTTTCTGCAGAGTTCAGTGGCATTTTAATGCAAAACAAAATATATTTCAATTGAAAGAGATAAACTATTTTTATATTTGTTTTTTCCAAAACATATTTGATAACTTTAAATCATAACAGAAGTCATTTTTGAATAATTCATAGTACATTACCTGCTAAATATTCTGAATGCAGTGATATTGTTTAAAGAGAATTAATATCTTAATAGCCAAAAAGAAGCATGTAATTTATAATAAAGGTGTATTGTAATCTTATTAAAAAACAGACATTTTAAGAAATATGAGTAATCTAAATTAAGTAAATACAGTAGTACAATTAAAAGAATTATTGAATAAATTACTTCTATTAACCACATAGGTTTTATTTACAATTTACTTTATTTCGAAACACAAGTATTGAAGTTCTACTAAGGTAACTTACGTTATCTGCATATGTGGGTAACTTACGTTACACGTTTTGATTGTAGCACAAAAAATTAAATAAACAATATTCAAAAGAAAAGTACTGTTATTTGCTTAGTACACATCTATAAGATAGAAAATATAACATAGTTAACATTGCATTGCCCTTTCTTTATTTGCTGTAAAAACTTTAACATGTTTTTGGTAACTTACGTTACATAGAACAGTGCCTTTTTGAAATTGACATAAATCCCTTAATTAAATTGAAAACACTTGTTTCATCAATTCACAATATTAATTTAAGGTGTAATAAACAACAATCTTCCTTTTTCACATTTATCTAATGGAAAAAATTGAAACTTATCAATGTTGAAAGTTTGACCATTTGCTTCACTGAAAATAAAATACTCTAATACCAACTTCAAAGTATTGCCAAAGCTAAAAAACTGCATTCCTAACAAAAAATTGTTATAAATAAGAAACTTCTAACATTTTTAAACCAAAAAATATGCAGAACAGTCACATTACTCGATTTTAATTTTTTCAACGCTTTTCCACACTTGCATGGAATTGCCCAGCAGAAAATTACTGCTCTTATTTCTTTTCTAATAAACCACGAGCATTTTCTTTTCGGATAATATATTTTTTTTTCTTAACGTCAATACTTTTAACTGGGCCGTGGTGGCCCGATCGGTAAGGCATCGGACTCGTGTCCGGAGGGACCCGGGTTCGATCCCAGCCGATCAAAGATCCACCGTCTTGATTAATGGTGTCTGGGAGGCGTTAAAAATGTCGTGGTCACAAAGTCCTCCAAGTGAAACGATACCTCTGGGGGTGCTGGGCCTAGGGTTTGCTCGACCCTAGGTTCTGGTTCAAAATTAAGAACAGAGAGCTCTTCAGGGCCCTATCCCGGTTAAACCACGAAGCTGTGGTAGGTACGGGGGACCATGGAGTGTGAAATGAATACTTTTAACTACATCTTTTTCTTGTTCTTTCGTCTGTTATTTATTTATTTATTTATCTACATTTTTTTTCTTTTTCTTTCTTTAATTATAATGTTTTATTATTTATATATATAATTTTTTTCTTTTTCATTTAATTTTTGTTATTTATATATTTTATATTCATTTCTTAAATTACTTTTATTTTATTTATTTATTTATTTATTTATTTTTTTCCATTACCTTTATGTAAATATTTTACTTATATTTTTATTTAAATTTATTATTAACCAAAATTATTTTTCTTGTGTATATACCAAATTTAATGTTTACCCATGTCGGTTGTTTTATACATTTTCACATACGTCATCTCGTAATTTGTTAAATTTACCATTGTTGAATACGTACGAAGGGATTTCGTATTTTTGAAAAAAAAAAAAAAAAGAACAAACTGAAGGATAAATTTGTGCTTTATTCTTCGAAAATGAATAGCGCTTAGAGCTTTTTCTAAAATCTATCAATAAAATTGCAATGTTACTTGAGATGTTTTTTCTATTTTCATACCTACTTTTAATGTAACGGAATTACAGTATATTTGCGGGTAAACTCAGTATTATTCCAATAAAGCTATGAACTTTAAAACTGAATTAAAAAATTTTCTTACATAGTTCTATTCCGGGAATTTCAAAATGATACTATTTAGGTACTGTGAACTTCGCTATTAAAAATAAAGTTTATCATAGCTAAAAGTAATTTTGTAGAAGCATCAATTTCTTCAAGCATTCAAACTCATGATTAGGAGAATTTACCAAAGTAACCCGAGTGTAATTATGCCGTTAAAATCTGAATAATAAAGCCTTTACGTGACTTCATAAAAGATTTTTTTTCCTTCTTATTTTCAACCCTCTCTCCAATTACTCCTCAGATTTTCTTGTAAAACTTCTCCGCAACTTCTTGACTGAGGAAAAATAAAGCTTTTGTTTTCTCACTTTCCAATTTCCGTTGCTTAATTATTAAACATTAAGTGCACAATAAGTATCATTGTGCACGGCTGATTTTTAATGAGAAGAAAGCATTTTTAAAAGATCGTTTCATAATGTATCTAAATTAACATTTATTTAAGAAAATAGTGAAATTGCAGTAATTATCGTTAATCTGAAGAATTTCGTTGAGCTTAACTACGTATAAATATTTAATTAGGATCAGGCACTTGAAAAGTTTTAAGTCGCCAAACGAAAGCGTTAGTGTTCTTTTTTAGATGGATTGTTCTATTTGAAAACTGATAATTTAGATTATATTGTTGTAAATATTTCAAAAATAAAGAATACGATAAATATATGGTAAAAGTATTATAGATTATACCAATTTATTTTAGTTTCGTTAAATTCAGAAATAAAATAGATCCCTATATAAAGCAAAGAAACATATCATAAAAATTCTTTTTCATGAGCATATAAGTCAAAGTTTATCATTTCTACAAAATAGTTTTGTATTGGAAGTAACTGGAGAAAGTGGTTGATTAAATTTTAATGCTTTATTTGTAAGTAATGTATACATTTATGTAATGAATGCATGGTGTAGCAGTACGTTTTTGGGAAAACATATATTTTAAAGATTCTACTCGCATGAAGCAATTTGGAGTAAATTGAGGAAACAAATTCTCTTATCTCAGGTTTCTCTAACAGATAAATCTCAGTAAAAATGTTTCTTCAAGGCTTAAACAGTTGTCTTTTTTTCAATAGCAACTCAGTTCAAATGAAGGACAACTTTGCAATCTTCAATAGGCTTGGAGACAATTTTTATTTAGAAATCGATTTTAGCTTCTTTGCCAACTAATTTACGCTTTCCGAAACAAATTATCTTATGTTTAAAATTAATGGCGAAATAATTAGGTACATTATCATAAGTGTCCAATTTCAAATGCTAAGCATGTTAGCCTATGATTGTTAATATGATCATGAATATTCAGCATTAATCAATTGTTTCTCATTGTTGAAAGACAGCTTTCTACATTGTTTTTGCTCAATTTTTAAGCTTCATTGCAGTCCGGAAGAAAGTATTTCTTTTCTTTCTCTCAATGAAAATAACCCGGTTGCATTGCAAGTACAAAAGATTGAAAGAAAAAAAAAACCTAATTTACACTGTAAAAATGAATGTTGTTTTAACCGTATAACACAGCTAATTTTACAGTAATAAACTGCGAAATTGTTCATTTTACAGTACTAAACTGTAAAATTGCTAATTTTGCAGTACTAAACTAAAATTGCTAATTCTACAGTTTATTATCGTGCATTTTACAGTTTAAAACTGCAACCTTTGCTGCCAGTATTATATTGTTGTTTTTGCTGTGTAATAAAGCAAAACTTTACTTCAATAAACTAAAATTGCTAATTTTACAGTAAGAAACTAAGATTACTAGTTTTACAGCTTATTACTGTGCATTTTACGGTTTTAAAATGGAACCTCGGCTGCCAATTATTATACTATAAAAACAACAGTTTTTTTTGCAGTGTAGAATAAGCCCAATTTTTTACGCGATAAAATTTACATTAAATTTGCTGCCACTTAGAGGCAATGACTATCAGAGCTTATTTCTCATAAAATTTTAGTTTATATGTATATTTATCTCTGAGCATCCTTATTGTAGCCTATATAAATTTAATGTGTTGCGTGATAAAATGCTCTAAACATTTATTGCTACTTTTTGAACTTTACATCAGTTTTTTTTCTGTCATAAAATTTTAGCTTATACAGGGTGACAAGAAATAACTTGGACACACATCGTACATTATAACTTTGTTGTTGATGAACATATTGCGACCAAACTTCAAAATAAGTATGACTACATTATTTTGTCTAATATATTTAAGCGTTTTCAAATTGGCTACCGTTAGTATTAAGAGCCGTTTTTTTTAAGAATCAGGCAGTCAAAAAACTTGACATTTTTGATTTTGCTGAAAATTTCAGAATATGGTCTTTATTTAAAATTATTAAACACGTGTTTTTTTATTTATTCAACAATTTTTTTTTCTTTCCGTTTTGTGAGGTCAAAGTTGGACTTTGACCTCACAAATAAAAAAATATGGTTTTTGACGTATACTGAGTATTTTCGAGAATTCATTTTCAATTTGGTTTCAACTGTATAACCATCTTTAGATGCCATTTCAGCTAGTTAGGAAGTTGGGATATAATAGTGCTACAAATAATAGCAATACCTATTTTAAAACAGGTAATTGGCCTTTTTTCTTAACGCCGAAAAACACTCATTTTTCAAAGTTTAGAGCCGAATTATGCAAAAACTGAAAGAGTAGCCATAGGTTTCTTAACGGATTGTGTTTCTGGGACAAGAAAGGCTTCTACTCCAACTAGTTTTGTATCTGGTCACTCATGGTGCAATGAGATAATGACCCTCAAAGTCAAGTGATTTTGCGATTTCTGCAACTTCAGAGTCAAATATTTCGATGTGCAAAATATCAACCACACATATTTTTATGTTTTTGGATACTACTCTTTGGTGGGTATTTACTGATATATACACTACCGTGGTGCACCGTTTCCACAAGAAGATTTGATCGGTCAAAGTTGCATTAAAAAACTATTTTTCGTACAACTTTGAGTGACCTCTGACCTTTGCGCCAAGAGTCGTCCACAAATATTTATGTACTTACAGTTAGTGGGGATATAGCATAACACAAAATAATTGTCATTTCCACGGTTCACTCCTAAAGCAAAAAGTATTGGCTCATCTAAGTTAGCATGTTTTTATTGAAAAAAAGAGCAAAGTCCAACTTTGACCTCCCAAAACGGAAAGAAAAAAATTTTTTTTGAAAAAATAAAAAAACACGTGTTTAATAATTTTAAATAAAGACCATATTCTGAAATTTTCAGCAAAATCAAAAATGTCAAGTTTTTTGACTGCCTAATTCTTAAAAAAAACGGTTCTTAATACAGAGCTTTAGACGTGTCACAAAATTTTCGGCTACGGGCCGCAACTCACTTATTGATATTTTATTCCTTTATAAGACATATACCCTTATAAGACATATTTTACTGCTTCTAGGTCTAATAAACATTTACTCATACAAATTAAAAACTTTTTATTGAATAGATTCATAGAAATATGAGGATTAAAATTAGAGTTCAAAGGCATAATAGCACGATAGTGTGCTTTGTTTGATTTGACATGGAAGTACTGCTAAAAGCTCTTGCTAAAAATTAAATTTAACATCAGTTTGCTATCATTCTCGCATTTTTAGTGTTTCCATGCTACTATGCCCAACGGGTATATATAAAAAAAAACTTGCTAATAATAACTTTGAAAACATTTTGCTTACCTCAGAAATTTTGGCAAAAACTTTCGGAAGCATCTACGCTGCTATTAAAACGCCGTCAACTTCAAATTATTTCCTATACCGCAGAGACCTTTCTTAATTTATTTGTAAATTACAAGGAGATTTTTAATGAAAGCAAAATTAACTCCAAAAGAGATGGAGCCAGGAAAAGTTTTGGAAAGCTAGATAATTTTTAACTTAAGAAAAATTGAAGATTGATACAGTCGAAAAGAAAAAAAAAACGATGTTTAAAAAAAATAGAAATAGCAAAAACACGTTTTATGTAGAACATATGGTGGCTTTCAAGAGCGAGCTACTGATAAAGAAGAACACATAAAAATTTCTTGGGTGAATCGATTAATTCACTGTTTTCGGTTTGCAGCTTTGCCTGAATGTTAACATAATTCCCAATCCAAACACGCTTATTTAATTTTAAAGATTGCTGGGTAAAACTGATATTTTTTTGAGTACCATTGCTCAAAGGGATTTATTTAACCTTCATTGCCTTTTTAAATTACATTAAAGCAGTGGAGGCCTTGAGATAAGACAGAGCATTATTGGTTTTCTGGTAATGCATAAGAAACATCTGGAATAACTCCAAGGACATTTTTAGAGAATCTACGTTCCGGAAATAGAACGGATATGAGAAAAGAAATTCCGTCCAGGAAACAATCAAGTTCACAACGGGAAGTGGACGAATGTTTGATAATGAAAAACTAAATGGAAAAAGTTCCTTTATTAATGTAAAGTTATTTCACAAAATGATGTTTAACTTTTCTTAAATTACGAAAATTCATAGATTAAGTTTGTTCTGGTATGCTTAAAAGTTGTATTTTTAAGTAATTGTTTAGTGTAAATGTTAAAAAGAATTTTGGAAAGAAAAAGAAAAATCACAATTAAAGCTTTTAATGATGCCTGAACAATGAATGAAAATATTATAGTAAATTTAAAGGAATCCGATGCGAAACGCGCATTTAAAGCAGAAACAAAATTAAAAGAAAATCTGTTAAAAAATCATACCGCCAACTCTTTTGTAATATTACTTTTTTTTTTTTTTTATTGCGCGAAAAAATGAACTCTTACGTCTTTTTTGACTCTCTAGGTTTTAATTGTCTTGTGTTTGTAAAACCAAAAGAGCTACAATAATTGATTTATTTATTTTAACTTTTAGAATAAATGTGGGTCAGAAAAATGTACGAGGGCTGTCTGAAAAGTTTCCGACCTCGATATGAAAAGAGCAAAACTTATGAAACAAAGAGAGATGTTCTTATTAAAGAGTCTTTTGGAAACTTGGAACCGTAATTTTGGCTATTTCTAGTTAAAATTGTGTGCGTGACAGCCATACTAGTGAGTTGCTCCAACACTTTTTTTGAAAATGGAAAAAATCGAATATCAAGCTCCGATTCGATACTTATTTTAAAAAGAAAATACACCTGCACAAATTAAAAAGGAGTTGGACTCTGTGTATGGGGAATCTGCACCATCGTCTAAAACCGTAAAATTTTGGGTAGCGGAATTTAAACGTGGACATACCGGCTTGAGTGTTCATGAACGCTCAGGTCGACTCAAAACTGCTACCACTGATGAACACATTGCTAAAGCTCATCAAATGGTGCTGGATGACTCAGATTGAAGGTGAGATATAAAGAAAAAACTATGAATATCTCTAAGGAATGCGCATGAAACATTTTAAATGATAAATTAAGCACGCGGAAGCTGACTGCACTTTGACTGCCGCGATTGCTCAATTTGACCAGAAACGTGTCCGAATGAACATTTGCAGCGCACTTCTCGCACAATGAACCAGAACTTTTCTGACGACTTATCACTGTAGATGAAACCTGGATTCATCAGTACACTCCAGAAACAAAAAAGCAGTCAAAACAATGGACTGCAAAGTGAGAACAGCTCCAAAAAAGGCCAAAACAGTTCCTTCTGCAGGAAAAGTGATGCCGACCGTTTTCTGGGATAGCCATGGAGTGATACTCATTGACTACCTTAAAATGGGAAAAACCATAACAAGAGCATCCTATTCTACTCTCCTTGACAAATTGAAGGAGGAAATAGAAGAAAAACGGCCGCATTTGAAAAAGAAAAAAGTTCTTTTTCATCAAGAAAATGCTCCTGCTCACACCTCAGTGGTTTCAATGGCCAAAATTCACGAGTTAAGGCTCGAAATCGTTGAACACCCACCCTACTCACCAGACCTGGCCCCAAGCGACCCTTTCTTGGTCCCTAAGCTGAAAGAAGCACTTGGAGGACAAAGGTTTTCTTCAAATGAGGAGGTCATAAACTTTGTCAACAGCTTTTTTGAGGACACATTTTCATCATTACTTTTGGATGGGTTAAAAGAATGGGAGCATTACTGGATGACGTGTGTGGACTTACAATGAGACTATGTCAAAAGGTCACAGTCAGTTTGGACGATAAATATATTTTATCTATGTTAGGTCGGAAACTTTTCAGACAGCCCTCGTACATTAAAATCTTAATATATAAAAATTACGTGTCCGTGTTTGTGGCCAATGGACTCCTCAGCTACTGAACCGATTTTAACCAAATTTTACACGCTGTTTAAGTTTGGTCCAACTTAAATGATAGGATAGTTTTTATCTCAATTTAGGACCGCAATATATTTTTTATTGCAAATTATGTATTTAGCTACCAGCTTTTCTGTGTTCTTGGCTAAGCCTTTTTTGACACCTCCATGGCTGAGCGACATAAAGCACACGTTCTGGCAGCTTCTGGAGCGCAGTAAACAAGTAATAATCTTTCTTATAATATATAAAAATTACGTGTCCCTGTGTTTGTGGCCAATGGACTTCTCAGCTACTGAACCGACTTTAACCAAATTTTACACGCAGTTTCAGTTTGGTCCAACTTAAATGATAGGATAGTTTTTATCTCAATTTAGGACCGCAATATATTTTTTATTGCAAATTATGTATTTAGCTACCAGCTTTTCTGTGTTCTTGGCTAAGCCTTTTTATTAAGCCTTTTTTGACACCTCTATGGCTAAGCGGCATTAAAAATGAGATAGTTAACGCGTTTTATATTGTTGGAGTACAGACATTCTGAGTCAAATAATTATATTTAAGAGATTCATAAAAAAAAATATATATATATATATTTTGCAAGAATAAACGTTTTGTAAACTATTGCAAAAAAAGGAGGAGGAAAAAGTGGAATGCAGATTAAATAATACTAAAGTTTTATTAACAAAAATAAAATTTTTCAGAGAACATTTTGCCCCACTTTCTAAAAATAATTCATCTTTCTCACTTCATTTGATTCGATAGCGGATTTTAGGTAAGAATAACATTATAATCTGCTATGGGATAAAAAAGCCACGGTAAGGTTCTACAGTTTTTCCTGCTTTAGGGTTGGTTCGGGTAAGTGGGTCACCCCCTTAAAACTGAAATGCGCATATAGTTTTTATACTTTTTTTTATATTGATCATGTTATATTTTATCACAGTGATTGGTTTTGCATATACTTTAACCAAATTTTACACGCAGTTTCAGTTTGGTCCAACTTAAATGATAGGATAGTTTTTATCTCAATTTAGGACCGCAATATATTTTTTATTGCAAATTATGTATTTAGCTACCAGCTTTTCTGTGTTCTTGGCTAAGCCTTTTTATTAAGCCTTTTTTGACACCTCTATGGCTAAGCGACATAAAGCACACGTTCTGGCAGCTTCTGGAGCGCAGTAAACAAGTATTATTCAACTTCGCAGAGATGGCCTATGGCTCCTCCTTTTTTCAGGATTGTCCATTTTTAGAAAGGGGTGATACGCAGATGAAAATTGAGGAATGGGATTCACAATTGCGGCATTGGTTATAAAGCTTGAATACGTCACCTTGCTTACCTTTAATTGGTCTCCCAATTTGAGAAAATAGCCAAAGAGGAACCTATTTTAATTTTTGCACAATCGAGAAAAATTTCTCATTGGATACAAGAAAGTAGGTGGGTCTCGGTTTAATATCTTTCCGCAGCCATTGGCCATTGACTGCAGCGCCTCCAACTTTTCATTTAAATTTAAAAACAAAATGGTAACATAAGGGTTGCAATAAAGAAAGCAAAGACTTGTTTTCACTTCCTCGCCAAATGCAGGTGTGGCTCGAAGAACTATTTAATATTTCATAAAACTTATCACTTCGCCAAAATGTCGCTAAACATGCAAATATGGCACACTGGAGTTTCTTCCTTCTCTACCTATTTTAAGGAATAGACTCGTTTTCTCATTTGATTGACACCGGCCATCTCGTCGCGGTTGAATAATAATAATCTTTCTTATCTTAATACACTGCTCGACATTGAAAATGCAACACCAAGAAGGAGTGGTCAGAAATTGATTGAAATTTGGTAGGAAGACAGAGACAGCATGGAACAATAAGTGATATTTATTTTTAAAATAAATAAGCAAAATTTAGAGCGAGGAGCGGCGTCCGGCTCAGTAAGAAGTAGGACCACCGCGGACAGCGATGCACGAAGAAACACGTCTAGGCATGGAGTCAATAAGCCTGCGGATGGTGTCCCTGAGGGATGGCACTCCATTCCATTTCAACCCATTTGCCCACAGTTCGTCCTCTGAACGAGGCAGTGACAGGTTCTGGCAAACGGCGTCCAATCCACGCCCCAGCACATGTTCGATGGTGACAAGTCAGGAGAGTATGGTGGCCAGGGGAAAGCATCTGTAACAACCTCGTAGAGCATGTCGGCTGTATTTGAGCATTGTGAGGCCGGGCGTTATCCTGTTGAAAAATTGCATTTGGCAGACCCTGAAGGTAAGGGATTGCCACCGGCCGCAGTACATTACTCTACATATTGTTGGGGCCGTCATAGTGCCCCGATACGAACTAGAGGTGATACGGAATTGTATGCAATAGAGCGCCCAAACCATTATGCCACGTTGTCGCGCTGTGTGGCGTTCCACAGTTACTGCCGGATTCGATTTTTCTCCACGTCGACGCCACACACGTTATGCGATGACTATCGCTGGACAAACAGAAGCGG
>JAXGGA010000887.1:0-182140 GCA_038373865.1 Uloborus plumipes
TTTTTTGGTTCGGGTGCACTTCCTGCGTATGATTCTGCCGGCATAAAATTTGTGCGTTATGGTTTAGAAGTTTAGATCAGTGGTTCTCAACCTTTTTGCGGCTAACGCCCCCTTTACGAGTAAAATTTTTTCCAACGCCCCCTTTATATTAAAAGTGAGAGGGGGGAGTTTAAAATAATTTCCTTCCGGAATTTTACAAAACGGTTAAACAAGGTATATTTTTCCTCATTAGTCATTATTAGAGTTAAAATGATGAATGCAAAAAAAAAAAAAAAAAAAAACAAATCTGGGCTTAAAAATATTTCATTTTTAAAAGAATAATAACCAGATAAAATCAAATAGAAATAAACTAGCAAAAAAAATTTACTCAAAAAATGAAGGAAACAATTGAATGCAATAAAAATAACAAGCAAAGCATTCTTTTTCTCATTCAAAATATGAACGGAACATTCAGAAATATATGTTAGTGAGATATTTGCTCTTGGTGGTTTAAAGCCAGTTCCCCCCCCCCCCCCCCCCGGTCGGCTTAATATTTTTTTTTTATTGAATTCGCAAGTCTCCTTTCTCTTGAGGCTATTTAGAGTCGATTTCTCTATTTTGTAACTAGGTCGATGACAACATTGAATCCTCATTCGACGAGGTAGGAAGAGGGGAAGGCGATTAAAAATTTTTTGGCTATAGCTCACAGTACAGAATAAAAGTTACTAATGTCTCCTAGCAGCCATAATTCTGTAAGATTGTTAACATTCTGGAAACCAGCTTTTCAAGTTTCAGTGGTTGAAAGTTCCACCAATTCTTAGGGCCTTGCTCCACATCAGCAGAAAACGCGACCGAAACCGAAGGCAGAAACCGAAAATTCGGGTACTTTCCATAGGAATATCATTTAAACCATTTTACGTTTCTGCTTTATTTTTCTGCTTTACGTCAATGTGGAACAGGGGGAGGGCCCTTACTGATACTGAACATCTGCCGTCTCAATATTTTTAAAAGGGTTCATGACCCATTGAGGAACGTTCTGAGACAAAAATATCCTCGAAACACTCAGAGAAATCTTTGTGCAAAGACTGAAGATGTTGGCAAAAACGTGATTATCATCGAAGGAGAGTAAAAATAATCTAATATTAAACACTAAAAATAAACTAAGAAAGTAAATTAATAAAGGGAGCAAAAGCCAAAGTTAAAATACTGCGGTCAAACAAAACAGTCGAACTAAGTGGGCACTCTAAGCATTGCAAATACGATTGTCAGGTAAAAATTTAGGAAAATAACCAACCGAAGAAAATAGCCAAAATTCACGTATGCCACGGCCCATCGAGATATTTTGGATATCTTTAGGGTAGACTAAGGGCCCTGCTCCACATCAACGTAAAACGCGACCGAAACTGAAGGCAGAAACCGAAAATCCGGGTAGTTTCCATAGGAACACTATTTGGCACACCATCCATGGCAGACTACTCTGACCACTAGACAAGGTGGCCGGCACCATCTCTCCGTAGTCAAGCTATAACATTCTCTCTCAAGATTGTCGGACGCAAAAGATCACTAAATCTGTCACTTTCGAAAAACTTAACAGTCATTTCCGAAAAACATAAGGAAATAAGTTTAAAGATTCCAGAGAGCCGATATTTTATCGTCGGCACAAACAATTCAAGTTGGATTCTTGATTTAATGCACAATTCAATTTTGATTTTTAAAATTCAAATAAATTCTAATACATTTATTGTCCTCTGACCAACAAATTTTCCCACCGCCCCCTATCGCCCAAAATATACCCACCGCCCCCCTACTGCCCAAAACATGTTCACCGCCCCTCAGCATCTTCCCACCGCCCACAGGGGGGCGGTACCGCCCCCGTTGAGAACCACTGGTTTAGATCACAAAGAGGTTGACCTGTGATCAAAAACAACCTCTCTGTGATCGAAACAGAGAGAGTGGTGTCACTGGTCTGGTTGAAGTCCAGACCACCATAACCCCGTCCTGAAAATTACTAACTTTGCGGACCCCTGCCCCCTCCCAGCGGCAAAAAAATGATTTGATACATTTAAGTCTTTTTTTTTTTTAATATGTTTTTTCGTTTGCTTTTTATTTATTTTTCTTTCCTTGAAACTTATTTAATCTTTTAGAACTCTTGTCTTGCTTTCATCTTCATTACTTAATATTGTTTTTTTTTACAGCTATGGAAGTAAAAAATCTATTCAAATCTCAATTAGGTGTCAAATATGTGTTAAAATAGAAAGTTCAGGAGGGTTTGCTGCGCCCTGCGTACGCAAACAAAAAGTTTTCATTCCCCATAAATGTGTTTTCATTTTGAATTCAAATATTGTTACTCGTCCTTCAGTTCCTTTAAACTTATTTTTTAGGTTTTAGCAATATAACACAGCGGACCCCCTAGCATAAGCTCACGGACCCCCGGGGGTCTGCGGAAAACACTTTGGGAAACTCTTAGAACATTGTTCAAATGTTCTTGGTAAGAATTTTCTTCATTGTCGTTTTTAGCAGTTCAAATAAATATAAGGGGACAGGGCCGGATTTAGCGTTTGAAACGTTCCGTACGAAAGTAAAACATTACACTCCCCATTGAAGTACAATATAAGGATACCCCCTCCCCTCCAAAAACAATTATCTTTTAAAATTTATTAAACAAACATATGAAAAAAAGGGGAACTTTTTCATTGACAATTTTCCATTCAAAATATTCTATTTCGAAAAACGATTAACAGAAGTTATACAAATAATTTTACAAATGTCTTTACAAATTTTTGATTCAGTAAGCCATTTAACTAGTAAGAAGCTGCTATAAACAAGTCCGAGTCTATAGTTATTTCATGAAACAGAGAGGGTTAACTCACACACATAACTGATCACATAAAACCGGAGAATTGTGTTTAATATACAGAAAAAGAGGAGCAGCAATATGAATCATAACGATAATCATTCGATCAGAAATATGGAGTTCGGAGATTTTCAGAAGGAAAATTTTCAAAACTTGCTCAATAGACTTAATTTTAGATTTTTTTTTTTGCTGTTTGGGAGGGGAGGTTTGAAGACTCTCTTCGGAAACTTTTCGAAATGGAGGTGTTAAAAACGCGGCTGTACGTTGCCATATTTTTAATGATTTTTTAAGAGATGGATTCAAAGATCCCACGGAAGTTTTTCGAAATTGAAGTTCCAAAAATGCCGGTTAGGACGATAATTGATAATGATAGGAAGAGATGGGCTTGGGGATCCTTCCCTGGAAATTTTAGTAAATTGAAATGCTGGTGGGCTGGTGGAACTCCCTTCCTGAGTCTGACTCTTAGATCATAATGGTCTAAGGCCTGGCTTTACCCCCTGCTTGCCTTTTTTAATTTATTTTGGAGAGTGCCTATAAATGTCACTTATTTTCAACCTTTTTGAGCCCTCTTGTCTCTGTCACAAAGTGTCACATTTCATCTTACCTCCCTTGTTACATGTGACACAGTTTTTTATAAGCATAATCTCACAACAAAAGGTGTGATGTCACACTTCTTGTTCCCCCTTCCCTCTCCCACACAATGCCATGGTCCCCTCAAAGTGTAACATCACTTTTGGACAAACCCTAAAATAAAAAAATAATGCGAGAAACCTCTCCTAGTTTTCCTGCCTGAAATTAAAAACATTTTCACCCTGATGTTTTCGTTTGTATAAAATACAAATGTCCCCAACAGGAAAAAACAAAATTTTGGACTGAAGGTGATATTTTGCTGTGATACCATAAGGTCTTTTTTTCCGTTTTGCTTTATTTTGAATATTATTTCTCCTAAGATGAAGTTTTGTTTTATTTTGCTTTCGCTTTTTACTTTCTTCTATATCTAATATATAGAAGAAAGTATTGGTTTCGTGAAAATTTTCGAATGTCGAATTTTGACGGATTTGCACGTTTTGAGGTGCGCTGAGTCCATTTCGACCATTTTTGGAAAATGTCTGTCTGTGTGTCTGTCTGTGTGTCTGTCTGTCTGTGTGTGAGTCTGTATGTGTGTGACCAGTTTTTGTGGCCGCGCTAGAGCAAAAACTACTGCATGAAATCGAACAAAAATTTTTGCACATATGTACCACTATGTGAACTGGTGCACCTGACTTTTTTTAGCGAATTCTTCCAAGGGGGAGGAGCAATCGCACGTGATCTGCGCGGGGTGATTGCTATATCTCAGAAAGTAACCGGCGGAATTAAACGAAAATTAGTATATAGGTAGACCCTACTGAGTACAGGTGCTGATTTAATTTGTTTGTCAATATCTCGAAGGGGGGTGGAGCAATCGCACGTGTTCTGCGCGGGGGTGACTGCTATATCTAAGGAAGTAACCGGCGGAATCAAACGAAAATTGGTCCATAGGTATACCCTATTGAGTACAGGTGCTGATTCAATTTGTGTGTCAATATCTCAAAGGGGGGTGGAGCAATCAAAAGTGCTTATTTTGTCATTGCACCTACTGTATCTCGGGAAATATTGCTGCGATTTGAATGAAATTTGGAATAACACTAACCCAATATGGAAACAAGCATCGAATAAATTTTGGCGCCAATCGCCCCAGGGGGAGGGTGGGTGATTTTTGCGCTTAGTCAACAATGCGAAAAATTAATTCATTAAAAAATCGCTTTCACGCCATTTAATTATCAAAACAGCTGAAAACTTTCAATGATTTGAAATTTTTAACTATTGCCAATTTCTTTTGACTAACAAATAAAATGTTTGCAATTAAATCTAAACAAGGCTTTTGTAATGATTTCCAATGTCGCTCATTGATTCTGCATTTGCAGGGTTATTACGATAATTGGGAAATTGGTGCTGTTTCCAATTATTCGGGCGAGTACGTATTTTATTTTGTAACTGGAATTCATAAGATAGATATAGAAGAAAGTTTCGTGACGGCCACGACAGCTAGTTTCGAGTTAATTCAAATTTTTAAGAACACTTGATGGGACTTTTTTCATAACAATGTTTTAGATCTCTCTCTCTCGTTTTATTATTTTTTTTTCTACTTTAAACATATTTCGGTGGCTTATGTATTTTTTTCCACTTTGCTGCGATTCGTTGATATTTCGATATATTGCTTTAAGAATCACGATTACAATTCTTCCTTTGCTACATAAAAAGAAGTAAAAAACCGTGCTTGATATTTTGATTAAAAAAATAAAATAAAAAATTGCCGGTTTCCCCTATGAAGCTGACTTATTAATAAATAAATTTATTAATTTTCATCTGGGGTTTTTGATGCATTTCCCTTATAATTTACTGGATACATTTTTTTTAATTAAAAATGTTTGAAACGTATATCTCGGAGACTCATGAGTTACCTTGATATGATAGTTTTTCGGATGATCCTAAATAACGTTTTCAAACAGCATTTTTTCGAAAATAAGTAGAGTCTTTGCAGGCTATTTTGTGCAGCAATGGATGCTTTTTTTCAAATTGGTATTGCCCATACCTGAATTTTCACGTCGAAGCTTTCGGGGCGCCCTAAATACTAAGTCATTCTCCGTTACGACCAACTTTTTAGTTGGTTGTTCCATTCCGGACGTTTACTGCATCATTCGTTTTGATTTGTTGCAACTGCGATGGCTCTTTTGTGTGGCAATTTGTGGTGCTCCTCTTTCATTGGTTGTCTTAATTGTGGGAAAATTATTTACTTCCTGCGGTAAAGACGAACGGCTCTAAAAGAGCATCTGTTTTACAAAAATGAATGAAAGTTAGTCTTTTTCATAACTTGCGCTTAAATTTAAATCAGAATTCTTCCGTAAAACCTTCTTTTTTGGAATGGAGAGGGGAGGGGGGACGGATCCAGAAAATTTCCCAGAGAGGGGTGGTTACTTACTTGTTACTACACTTCAAAAAAGGAACTGTTGTTTTCACAGTATAATACTGGAAGCCGAGGTTCCAGTTTAAAACTAAAATTCACAGTAATAAGCTGTAAAACTAGCAATTTTACAGGCTCTTACTGTAAAGTCAGCAATTTTACAGTTAATTGCCTCAAATTTAGATGTATTATACTGGCAGCGTAAGTTTCAGTTAAAAACTGTGAAACGCACGGTAATAAACTGTAATATTAGCAATTTAAGTTTATTGCTATAAAATTAGCTGTAATATACTGTAAAAATAACATTCATTTCTTACAGTGTATGTTTATACTGGTTTACAAATATTGATTAAAAAGGTTTCGGACTTCAAGTCTGAAACATTTCCGGGAAGAGGCCCAATACTCCTTCCCCACTAAGTTTAAAACTTGAATAAAATTGCATCTTTAAAACTTCAACATCGAAAAATGACTGCTGAAGAATCCCTTAATAGAGGGGCGGTCGCCCCCTTCGCCCCTTCCTTGTATCCGCCTCTATGGGGGGGGGGGGGAGATATCTCCCCATCTCGGTTTTGAGAAATCAGTGTATACTTTAACCTTATAACTAATAAAACTACCTTGAATGAAACTTAGAACTAATAAGGGTCCCAATTCGTCTGCATTAATGAAAGTACGGATTAAGCAAAATAACCTGTAAATTGAGACAGGGTACACGAACAAATAATTGTAGGCAATAAAAATTGTATTTTGAATTCAGGAACATAGGTGATTGGTGCACAATAAAAGGGGGGGATCAGAAGAAAGGGGGTGGCTGCTTAGGTAGGGCGATGCCCTTAAAGCTGACTTTAAAAAACGGCAGCTGATTTTCGACATCATTATTAATTAAATGCATGTCTCTAAAAAAAATCTGTACTTGGCCTTAAAAATCGGTCCAGAAAGCCAATACAGACGCTCTCCTCCTTTCAATTCGAAGTTCCATTTTAATTTTTAATGAAATAATAACATGATAAAAGTATAAAACCAACTTTTAAACACAACTCTTCTTGTAAATCAATCAATTTTATCATTTTTCAATCGGTCGTTAATTTTGATCCAAGATAAGTGGAGGGGCAAAGCGCTAGTGCTCTAGAAAGTGAGGGGTAGTGAATAGATAGTCTGGAAATGTCCTTTTTGAATATGGAAAATTTACCGGGGATGGGTCTCTCAAGGAAGGGGCGATCGCCCCCCATCACCCCTTCCTTGTATTCGTCCCCGAGACACACTCATACAAACTTAAAAACCCTTCCTTTTCGTATGGGGGATTAAAAACACAAAAAGCATCTTAAATATGTTGAGTAGTTAAGTAATTAATGCTTACCAATCAAAGGGCTGAACTTTCTTGAATTATGATGAAGAAATATTCAATTCTTGCCCAATTCCTGGCCAAAAGTTTACTACTAAACAAAGGTATAGAGACTACATTCCCGTCAGCTGCTTAGCTGGAAAATGAACATCAAAATGTGTTCTTTCTCATCTTCACCAAAATAGAACGCACGGTTTAGTGGAGTGAATAAATTCTCGAAGTGTGAAATAGAATGAAACAAAAGAAAAGAAAAAAAAAAGTCATCAGTGAAGCGTGAAAATTAAATGCCGTAAGATCGCAATTGTCAATGAATCAGACAAGTCATTTAGATGTTTTCTACTACGTGGTTCATGACACTCTTTTGGATGTTTTCTGAAATTAATGTACTCAAACGCAATTCGTCACTTTGGAAGAATAACGCTGCAACTCAAAAAAATCGAAAAATGACATTTTTATATCATTTTGTTCAGAAAAAATTGCTCTTTATGATGAACAAGATTATAACTCAAAAGTGTCAAAAATATCCGCTAGGGAGCAATGTTTGGAGAACAAAAAATTGCGTCATTAGTTAAAATTACGTCATTAGTTAAAATGCCATTGAAGTCAATCATGCAACAGTAGAAAAGAGATTAAAATGCGGTTTTATTAATGCTAGTTTTATTAAAATAGTCGCAATAGTTTTGAGCACAAGCGCGACGAATAGAAGTTTCTGAAAGTTAAAAATTGCTCTCCTCAAAATGGGCTTTTTTGAGTTGCAGCGTTATTCTTCCAAAGTGACAAAATGTGAGCCGTCTCTGATTAGGTTGGATTGTGGCACGGGACTCTACACATGAAAAGTTTTTGAAACTGAAATCTTGAACCACAACTTTAGTGCATTTTGATATCGTTAGAGAAAGGTATGAGCTTAAAGCTTTCCTTCTTAAAATTTCCAGATTGAAGTTCTAGAAGAACAACAGTAAGCCATCTTTGGACGTTAAGAGAATGTATGTCCACGGACTCTCCCCCCAGAACTTTCCAAAATTGAGGTCCTAAAAATGCATTCATAAGACATCTTTGAGAAAAATCAGAAAAGAATTGGGTTCAGGGTTCAGAGCTCTTCCCCCCCCCTCCTGGAAAGCTTTGAATCTTAAATTATTAAAATTCAGTTGATGAGAGTAAGGAAAAGGAATGCACTTTGATATTTTCTCCCGAAACATTTTCAAAATTGTAGTCATAAGTGTGCAGTTTCAGACCATCTCTGTCGACGTTAAGTGAAGGGGTGTAGTTCATGAATATTTCCTTTGAATTTTTAAAAAATGAAGTCCTAAAAACGTATTTGTAGACTATCTTTTATGAAATTAGGAAAATTGATGCAGTTCAAGAATTTTCTCTGGAAGCGTTTCGAAATATACCCCCCACCCCCACACAAGAAAAAAAAAACGCAAGTGTAGGTGATCTTTTTTATGTCAAGGGAAAAAGATGGGATAAATTCTCTCCCGGTATTTTCCCGAAATAGCTGTCTTAAAATGCAATTTTAGGATCTCTTTGACGCCGATGTCCCCGTGATGTATGTTTTAAAATTTTTGTTTTATTTTATATTAATTTATTCAATATTTACTTGTTTATTTATTTAATATTTTTACTTTAATTAATTTATTTTTTGTGTGTTAGTGCAAACTGAGTTTTCTTCCGGGGGGGGGGGGGCACTGCCCTCCCGGAGAGATGCCTGAAAGAAACACTTCTGCATATCTTGTTGAACGGATTGTCACAATGGTTTCTGCTTTAACTTAACGGTAGACTAACATTATTTTTCAGAACAGAAAAAGATTATGATTCAATCAATTTTCTTATCAGTCCATTTCACAATTTTCGTTTATTTTATTTTTTTTTCTGAAAATAATGTTTCGTTTTGTTTTATGTTAATCCCAGCTTTAGAATACGGGACTTTAGTCATCCCGTATGAAGGTTTCCCGGGACGCGGGACAGTTTTTCAAAAAACGGGAGAGTCCCTTCTGACAACCCAGTTGGGTAACGACGACGACGACCGGTTGTTTTCTCTGCATTGACAGTGCATCGGCAGAGAAACAGGTTTTAAAATATCTAATCTATTTCTTTTAAGGATATGGGGAAAAAAACCTTTTTTTATGAAGAATAGCAAGAAAAATATTCACATGCAACCGATTTCTATGCACATTCGTACAACTGCTATTTTCAATCGGCGGGACAGATGGAGCTCGTCATTTTCATCTGAAACAAACAAAAAAAAAAAAAACATTTTAATTTTCATATATTTTTCTTCGATATGAACTAAAAATAACTAAAAAAAAAAAAAAAAAATTGAATGTTTTCTCAGGTTTTGAACAAAAAAGTGCTTTAAAAAATAATAATAATTACAACTTGCTATAAAAATTGTTGAGATATTTTTTTCGGGAATGCTTTTAGTTTATATAAAAGAAAAATACATAAAAATTAAAATGGTGTTTTTTTTTTTTTTTTCTCAGATGAAAATGACGAGCTCCATCCGTCCCGCCGATTAAAAACAGCAGTTTCACGAATGTGCATAAAAATCGGTTAAATGTCAATATTTTTCTCTAAAAATTTTTTTCCCCATTTTTAGACATTTTATAAAATTCTGAAAAACTCGCTAGACCTGCTTTTTTCTTTCTTTTTTCTTAAATTTTAATTTTTTTATTCCAAAAAATCTGCTTTTTGAGCCTTCTAAAGCAGGCCCTTCTCAACTGAAAATTTCGGACAAAAGGTTCAGTGATAAAAATTGTCGAGAAATTGAAGACCAGAAAATGATTAATGGGCTAAAAAACATTTCACACGTCAACTTTTCGACAGCATAAATTGATTATAGTGATTTGAGGAAGCTGTTTAGTATAAGTTCTTAATTACATAAAATCACAAACTCACAAAACATGCTTCTATGAGAACTAAAGCCTGATTTTACTGCTTCATGCTCATTCTTTAAGTAAATTTTGAGCAAAAAAAAAAGGCCGGCAAAAACAAATTTTTCATTCTACAGGATGCAAATGGGGTTAATAAATTATGCTCATGCAACCATCGTACTGCCAGGTAAAATTTTTACTGTATTTTGAAAATAGGTTAGAGATTATTAAAGAAAAAGAAGAAGGGTGGACGTGGAAAGATCTACCAAAAAAAAAAAAAAAAACAAATAATGAGAGACCAAACTTCAATTATCACAGTTTATTTCAAAAACAACAAATTTTCCATTTTAAGTCGCATCAGCAAAATTCACAGCACTGGCCATAGTTGCATTTTGTTCAAGCTTTAAACAATATACAATTCACTTGCAGATAAAAGTGCAGATATATTTTCCATTTGGCAAGGAAATGAAACGAAATGGCTCATGTGTAAGCACTACATTGCTACAAGTATGACACAAAATGGATTCTACTATCTACGTAGGAGCCGTTAATGATCGAAGATCTACCAAATGTGGCTTATAACACAAAATTTGCAGCATTTCTCTACGTTATTATCATTTTTCGAATTGAAATATGACAAATTCAATGACTGAATGAACAAAATAGTTTTTACAGGATAAAAATGAATAGGTCATAGCAGGGCCGTAACCAGACTACAGTTTCGGGGAGGGTTTTACCAACTCATTTCTCATGAAATCTATATAATAAATAAAATTTGATTTCATGTTCTGTATCTATTGCTTTTTGTTGCAGTAGACGTTTAAGGGACATTAACATGAAAAATAAAATAATAACACGTCTTTCCAATGAAAGAAAAAATTCTGATGTGTACAAAGCATCTTTGCACCGTTAAAAAGATGTTTCGATGGGCATAAATTATGTTTGCGAAAACTACAATCAAGATAAATACTGCAGATAAATCACAATTAAATGTTACTATCATTCAATAATGATAACTTCATTTTTCAAATAAAATTTAAAAGAAAATAAGAAAATTAAAAATAAAATAGTAATATATTATGCAATACACCGCCAACTCGTTTATTTCGATCCATGGACTGCAATTTCGGGCTTATTATGCCCTCATCAGCATGGAATGCAAAAGTAAACGAGTTGGAGGCAAAAATCCTCTTAAAGAGCAAAGAAAGCCGAAAAAAAAACTGGTAGCTAATGGGAAATTAGAATACCAGCGAGTGACCGCACATGGGAACGGTATAACTCGTAAATTTTATTCAGCAGAAAACGGCATTAAAAAGCATTTTTCGGAATAGTTTTGAAAAATTTCGGAAGGGGTTTGAACCCTAAAAAACCCACCCCTTAAATACGGCCCTGGGTAATAGCAATAATACATTTGAGTTGTTAGAAGTGGGTGTGACCCATTTATATCACATTATTTGTTACATGCACATTAATTCCTGCTTGAGAATTCATACTTTCTTTCAGCAAATATTTTTCGCATCATTTGTTGTATTCACATTAATTCCAGCTGAGAAATTCATACTTTCTTTCAGTATATATATTTTTCCTAATTTCAAAATAAAATCTTTTTAAACTAGAAGAAAAAACTCAGCTTCAATTTATTTAAAAAAAATCACATAACGTATTGAATAAGAACAAATAATTAATTCTTTATAATTAAATATTCAATTAATATCAAAACAAATATTTAGAATATAATTTTAGACATTCTTAAAACATTAACCATCAACATATACAATGATTAACAATTAAAATAAACCAAGAACATAACAAGTATAAAATTGTGCGTAAAACAAGTTAACAAAATGTAAAATGGATTCATTTTCACCAGTGAAGAGAGTTAACATGTAAAATATACAAATAACACTTTCAAACTAAAACTAACAACTGCAAAGAATTTAAGACACATAAAAAAAACTATTAGTACCATTTAAAAGGAAAAAAAATAAATTAGTGCAGCACCAAGTATGAATATTTTAATTTACATAAATATATATATAGCATATGATTTTTCCGGAGTCAAAATAGCATTAGAATAAATTTGTCGTGGATTTGGTTCTTTGTACAATAGAGCATTTTTATATATTTTTTAACTTTTAAGTGATTAAAACCACTAATTTTCACTCAGATACTAAGTTTTAAGGCTAAAAGACAGTTATTGTAGGTAAATACTGGTAAATATTCTTTCAATAAAGACTGTATATAGTAAAAAATGAAAACATAAACAATGAATGGGTACAAATGCATCTCAAAACCAGTAAAAACTGATGTACATTTAAAACAGGATCTTAAAAGCGAAAGACATATTTTTGTTATTCAAAATCAATTGAATATTACATATGTTATATTTCCCAACACAACATTCTCATTTGCAATCAGGCTTTAAAATTTTAATAACTCAATAGCCTGGCATAATAAAATAAAAAAAAATACGTAAGTAAAATGTATATTTGAATAAATTAATAATATAAAACTTTGCTAAAAATATCATCATTTAATTGGCAACAGTACAAAATAAAAATTTAACAGTTGAAATTTCAACTCCTTTTCTGTAGCACGAGCTCATTTTTTGCAGCGGAATTATTATTTATTTTTCAAATGCTAAACTTAAATTTCTCATAAAATTAAGTAGTCAGCCTTTAAAGTTTTGACATGATTTATACAAAATACGTTCAAATTTATGTATCAAATGTTAATACGTTAACATTTAAAACATAATAAAATTATAGTATATCCTAATAAATAGATAAAATGAATAACATAACATTTATAAATATAAGTAAAAATAAGTAAAATTTAATAACAAGTAAAGTAACAATCTAATACAAAATAGAGCATAAATATATTTTGCAAAAATAAATGAAAGATGCATATTATACTAAGGGAAAGTTAGATATTCTGTAATAAAAGTTGTACAATAATTGTTTGACTTACATTAACTTTTAAGAATTGAGAACGAATGTTCATAACATTGGGGAGTGTTAGAAATACTTTGAACAAATAAATAACCAGTCAAAAGTGTTTGATTTATTTCTTGTAAAATAAAATATCTAACTTATAAAAAATTCATGAGATTCTACTGTATTTATTACTGAACTCTTTTAGATAAGAAAACTAAAACATAATATTTTTAATCATTTTATTTCTTCATACGCTATAGTGCGTTGTCAATTTGAAGGTTTATCTATAACTAAGCAAGTATTTGAAATAGGCACCTATATATATGTCTATGTAAGCATAAAAAATGAAATATTTTATAAACAAAAAGTATATGTATTTTAAAGCATGTGCAAATTTAATTGTAATGTATTTAAAAATAACAAAAATGTCTTCAAAACTTATTATTGTTATGTATTTGACTAGAATGATGGAAGAAATATTCACACAACACTGAAACAACATTATATATATATACATATAGTACGCAAGTTTCAAGAAAATTATAGACAAAGTTTAATGTGTATTAAAACATAACCTTATTCTTAAAGACAAATAAAGAACGTTTTACACTAAATTGTCATACTTTAAGAGAGGAAGACATTAGCTAGTTTTTTTTTTTTTGATTTTTTTATTTTCAAATCCCTTTACAATTTCGATTTTGATAGTAGCTACTCATCAAGATTTTGGAAACTTAGAAGTTCTTCTGCCTTCCATCTTAAAACAAATCACTTCTATTCCAAAAATGAATAAATTAATGAAATTTATTCAAAATTTAAAAATAAAGTAGTAGCTTTTTGACCTTCATACAATGGCTGAAATATGCACATATGAATTAAACAGCTTAGTGGGTAAAAATATATTATTTAAGTAAAATCTTATTTGAGAAAATTCGCCTTGAAAATTTCAGATTTCTTTCTTTTCTTAGTTTTACGCAGTAAAAATTTTTTTTTGTGCATTGTTGTAGTGTTGAAGTTGTAGTTGTTGTAGTATGAAAAAACAATAACAAATATAAATAAATAAAAAAACATTGCTTCGGTAAGTTTCGAAAATTTACGTAGAAGGCGATCATTATAAAAAAATGAAGACTTTTCACTAACCTAAGTTTGGTGCAAAAAAAAATTCAGTAATTAGATATTTGATACATCAATGGATTTGAAAACTAAGTATTTTAAATGCACATCATCGGAGCCTGATTAAGATACTTCGGGGCCCTAAGACAAATACTTTTTTGGGGAACCCTTTACTCAGTCTTTGCAATTTTAGGAATTAGAACAATTTTAGCCATTGACTAAACTTTTTTTTGCCATTTGGGGGCTCCTGAATTGTGGGGTCCCTAGGCCACGGCCTATTCAATAATCAGGCCCTGCACATCAAGGAAATAAACTGAGTAACCCTCTGTATACTGCAATATGTTCCATAGGGAGAAAACAACAGAACATACAAAAAAGGTAAAAAGATTATTTGTCAAATCAAACAATCTCAAACAATCTACCTTAATTTGTCTAACTCTATTAGATATGATCTCATCCTACAACTGTAGCTTCATACTGCCAAGTAAAAATGGAACGCATCGGAAAGTTTAAATCATTTAGAGCTCAATTTCAAACTTTCAGAGCCACCAACTGCTATGAAAAAATTGTAGTTCCTACAAACTATAGCGTTAAACTACGATGCTTGGAAAATCTGCTTGAAACATACAATTTTTTTTCCTTCTTTGTTTTTCCCTTTTATTTTTTCGAGAAACAATTCAATCATTGAAGATTCATATTATAATAATTTAGCAAGTATTGCTTTTATGCTTAATAATGTGCCAAATTTTTTTTAAACTCAAACAAAATTCATTTAACATAACAAATGACAAAAAAAAAAAAAAAGGGGGAAATTAAATATTTTTCAAAATAATCTGTTTTTTGTTTGTCTTATTGAAAATTAAAAAGTAAATTATTCATTGCATCTGGTATATTTGTTATTAAATGTGCCCCCCCCCCCCCCGAACAAAACCCTGCTACGAATTCAAATTTTTAAAAGTACGGGACAGCTACATGTAGATAAGTATTCAAAATACAAAATGGACTAACATATCTTACACAAATGTGAACACAAAGTGTATTCAATCAAAAACATATCATCACTTTCAACTAATGTATACAATCAGTAGTGCTGCAGAAGCGAACAATAGGTGTCTAACACTGTATAAACATTGTACAGTAAAAGAGAGCATGGATATTTTATGGAGTCAAATGATCCAAGTATTATCGTACACGAATGAATCTATTAAGGATCACTAAGAATTTTTATTTCTCAACAATATTAGATAGTAAAAATATACGAGTGGGAGAAATGTCACCAATTTAACAGAGAAAAATTAACAAAACGTATGCTTATTATTTCTAATGTAAATTTGAGAGAAGGAATGAAAAAAGACTCATCTAAAAACATATGTAAAAATGAAAAGTTGGTGTCATTTTACGTTGATTGAGTGTTTTGTGTAATGAAATACAATATGCATGCAAAGTTAATTTTAAACCCGAAAAATGAAATAGTGATCAGTTTTAAAGCAAGCAGAAAAAAGCTCGAGTAGATATGGTAAAATGAGTAAAATGACAATGATTTGAGAGTCTGGTTTAAGTACAAAAGTTATATAAAGAGTACACAGGTAGAAAAAAGAACACTATGTTCTTCTACCATTAACTTTCTTTCCCTTTTTTCCAAAAAGAATAAAAAGATTAAAACAATAAAATAAAAAGCAAGTAAATTAGAGCAGAATCTAATGAATTTATATTTTACCACACTTTCTGAACCAGAGGACTTTTCTAACAGTGACGCAAAAAAAAAAAATAAAACAATTTTTGTTATCTTAAGGTCAACATTTAGTCAGTCGTTATTTCCAAGTAAAAGTTCATTGGCATTGCTAAAACAATAAGAATATCCATAGGGTTACATAATGTTCGCTAAATTTCCTGCAATTTTCCTAATAGAGTTTGTCACAACACAAATTAAGCAAAATGAAGTAAAAACTACTACCTTCGATTTAATAAGAAATATGGAACCTGAAAAGCACTTCTTGTTTTTCTATTCATCATTATTAATGGTATATCAACACAATATAAATTTTAATAAATTTACCAATTAATTGGTGTGAAGTTTTAGTTAAAATTTATTAGTAGTGAAAAAACCTGCCTGAATGCATTCTAATGACTGCGCAACTTTGTTCAACATAATGCTGTGTACAAAGAAAAAAATATATTTTACAAAACAATGCTCCATAGTAAATATTTTTAAAAATTTTATTAACAAAAAGATAGTCCTTTTATATGAATAATATACAACGAGTACATCATAATGTTAAAATTCACATTGTGCCTTGTTCTCTCTCTCTAACATTTAATATTTTTGTCATAAAGTGCTGGAAGGAAACTCTATCAGGTTGAAAAATACATTTTTTCAATGTAAACGCTTATCAAACTCATAGCAAATCACAAACAGATAACAGTCAAAGAAATATAACCATTACAGACAAGTAACAATCAAGTAACATTAACAATTTTGCTGACAATAATTATAGTCTCTTCAATGAAACGCCAATGCTAAGTCTCAACTTCATATTATATTCAAGAATATAGCTAAATAACAATTTCGCAACCACAGTAGGCCCATGTTTGATGTGCTCTCCTACGACTCTCGTATTTCAGCAAATCTAAACCGATTGTATGGCACTGGCAAAAATCTCTCCGTTAGCAGTCAACTGTACGGGATGTCCAGTTCACGGCAACCGAACAGGCCCTCGAAGATATATATAGAAAATACCTTTTCAGGAATATTGAGATTCAGTTTCAGCTTCGGGAATCTGCGTCAGACCCATCCGTTCTCGGGGGCCGTGCTGATGCGGGGGCGCGACACTCGCTTCTTGTTCAAGAGGGGTGGGCCGGAGTTCTGCGATGGAGATGTCACGAGACACGATGGATGAGAACGAGATGATGAGCGGATGTTGCATATCCGGAAATCCGTTTGGCCCGGTAGGATGGTCGAGAGGAAGTTCTTCGCGTTCCTTCTGGTCAGCAGCCGAACAGACAACACCTGCATCAAAAGAATGCTGGTTCATTTTGACAACTTATTTAAATAAATAAATCTGTAAAAATACTAAAATTACAATGCTTTCACTGCTTCTTTGGTTTTATAATATTCAATGTCCTTTCTTTGAAACCGAGACTTATTATTTTCTATCCAAATACAGCGTAACCCGTTACCCACCCGTACTAAACGCTTTCCCTCATTACTTGCCGATGATTGGCCAGAATCTGTATCTGGAGAGCGGCTCTTGTGATAGAAAATTAAGCAGGCAATGGGCACCACCGGACCAGATTTGTATCTGACTCCACGGTGTCTAGAGTCGTAAGGGGTTGGAATGATTGAATGGTTAAGGGTCCCCTAAGTAGAAATGCTTAGTTCCCCGAGAAGCCTGCGGGTAGTGCAGGGCGGGGGGCTCTGTTGTGAACCGCCAGTGATCTATTTATAGATCACCTCTTTCCAGACCCATCATTGAAAACAATACGTTTTTATCATTTCTTATTATTATTTTCTTTTCTCCTTACACATGTGGCTACATCCTTAAAAATGTTTTGAACCTTTTTTTTCTCGGTCAGTACAGCAGGTAACGTCTAAAGTTTTTCATGTTGCAGATTCATAGTGCAGTTTTTAATTCTGGGTACAACGGAAAGCAATCTCGTTTCCCCCCCAAACAAATAAATTGTTTAAAGTTTTTATTTTAAATCAAAAATTTATTTATCCTCTTTATCAAGGGTCTTTTGCTATCTAGATTGGAATCCCGGATAGATTTTTCTTAAAAATGATTTTCTGGGCAAAATATTTTGAAATGGCATCTTGGATACGAGCCAAATTTTCAAGTTGTTTTTCAATATAGATCAGAATAAAGGGAAATCAGATGGTGCAATGTATGGTGAGAATGATGGGTGAAGTAGTCGGATTTCTCGTTCTTCCGATCACACAAAAACTGTATCCAAGATGCCATTTCAAGATATTGTCAAGATATATTTAAAATTCTAGGAATAAAAAGCAAATATATGCATATAAATAATACACATGTACAATTCAATTGAACAATTTGTTGTTATCTCAATTCGGGAGAGTTAAATCACTATTTCATACCACAGTAATAGCAGCAGCAAAAAAGAGCAGCAGCATGCTCCACCACTTTTCGGCGATCCACTTTTTCAGAAGTGCCACTCCTTCGGGAGACATCAACAGATTGCGCAGAGTGGCTAAAGGACCAGAGGGATCAATCTGGCAAAATTAAAAGTGAAATTAATTTCACACACAGATGCACGCATACTAAAGTCATAGCAAGTCTAAACCATATAATTGCGCGAAATAACAACATAGAACGTAAAAACAAAATACAAGCAACAAAAATTCTTAAAAATGTAGCATAATAAAATGATGGGGAGGAGTGAATGCAATACTAGCAAACAGATTAAATAAGTTTTAAATCTGAACATTTCTCCATTCATTTTACGTCCAAGGAATTTATTTTAATTTCTTTTTCAGTTAGTTCAGTTCTTCCTTAGTTTATGTGAGTTAACAAACAAAAGAATGTCCTTTGATTTTACCTTAGCATCTGTAAGCTTGCCAGTGGCGTATTTACGTATGGGCTTAATGGGCTATAGCCCAGGGCGGCACGATTGGGAGGGCGGCACTTTTTCCATGCAAAGTGAAGACCTTTTCTTTTAGACAGCAGGGCGGATAGGCAGCGAGAATGACCCTTTTTTTTAGTCATCAGGGCGGCAGCGGCTACATTTTTTTTCGTATTGGCAGGGCGCAGCGGTGACCATGGACAAAGTTCATGAAGTTGGTGGCGTCCGAAGTCAAAGAGCTCTTTCTCAGACCCCTTCTATTCTCAGCAGTGAGCGGCCTCGGGTGGTTTCAGGGATAGGGAGTGTAAATAGAAACAGATGGAAAACCAGTTTTTTGCTGTATCGTGTGAACCGCAGGAACCGCACTGTCACTTGGATTCTAATGAGAAACTTCCAGGTAACACGAGAGTTATTTACAAGATCATCGCACTAATCACTTTCCTGTTAGAAGATAGATGTCCCCTGGCGTCAACGTTCCTTGTCCTAATCAACACTAAATGGCTGAGATAAACTTTTATAATTAATTTTTGAGCAAAAACTTCACAAAGACTGCCTTATTGGGGGATGATAAAATTCCTGAACCTCTTAACATTTAAAATCATCCTGAAAAAAGAATATATTTTTTTTTCTTGCTCAAGACGGAGTTTGTTCTAATTTTCTCTGTTACATTGGGGCAGGAGTTATAAGGGCTCTTAATTAAGTCAAAAAATCAAAAGTTAAATTCAATTTAAGGACTTATCTAAGAGCAAAATTTCACGGGAGACCTGCAGACCACGAACTTGAAAACGACATTTTTTTTTTTTTTAAACGTACAAAACGTCTTTTTGCCGTGCCTAGTGGACCCAACAGCTATAGGTGCTAACCTATAGCTGTACAATTGGGTAAAGGTTGATTTGAACCGCTGGGAAAAGGTGCTCTTCCAGACATTTATTTATTTTTTAAGGGAATTTTATTTTTTTATTATTTTTTTTAAATTAATGAATTAATTTTTTTAAACTGGAAAAAGGATGTAAAGCAAGGCTTTCAAAATTACTCCCTACTCTCCTTTTTTTTTTTTTTTTTTCTTTTTTGCGTGTTTTCCTGTGTTATCTAGCACAATTTAATTGCATTTAAAGGTTACATGTACTCTGGCTCGCGAAATTCAGCTTAATATGAGGTCATGTAGTGTACCACGAAATTTATCATCTCAGTAATTGAAATCCTTTGATACGTTCTCACCAACGTTTTTAGCTTTTTTTTTTTAATCTCAAATTTCCAACAGTGTGAAAAAGTTGCCTCATGTTATTAAGTATATGTGCAAAATTTCACTGATCTGAGTTACTATTTTCAGTTGCCTTTGGTACTACAGTCGAACTCGCTTATAACGAGCATGAAGGGACCGTAACATGTTTCTCGTTAAATCAGAGTGCTCGTAATAAACGGGTCCTTACGGTTTATTTAATACAGTGCTTGCTAACGGCGATAATATTATTGTTATTTCGTTATTCGTTTACTTTATTCCAATTGCAAATTGTTGATAAGGTCTAGTAACATTTTTTTTTTCATTTAAATCTTTAAACAAGTTTTTAAAACTATTTTTGAAACAAATATGTGAAGATTATTCATTTCAAAAACTGTTTTAAATTTCGAAAGAAAGTTCTTAATGTAATTAAGTACTAAAAATGTTGATTTATAATAATATAAGAGTAGATTTGTATAGTAAAAGTTGAGATTCGCAAAAGACGAGTTTTTACAGATTGGCCGGTTGTTAGCAACCAACCAATTTCATGTTTAACTAGCTGTGTGGCCAGGCTTTGCACGGCTTACCTTGAAAATACAGTTTATGTCAAGTAAATAAAAAGTTTTTTTTTTTTTTTTTTTTACAACTCTGAAATTCAACACCTCAAGAGGGGGGGAGGGGGCGGCCAGTTTCAAAAGCCCAGGGCGGCCTCACGTCCAAATACGCCTCTGGTTACATGGAGGAGCCATAATAATATACGTGCGAGCTCACTCCTGTATCGAAACGAAATGTGGTAGAAAATGACCGGTTCGGAGAGACGATATCGGTTGAGTGGAAAAACAGTACTATAGTCGACATGCCACTCTACTTATCCTTGTAGTTTTACTGCTCAACTTCAAGTGAAAAAGCGCTCCTACTAGTATTGAAGACATTTTCTCACTGATTTCTTCAAAGCTGTGGTGTGAGTAATGGGGAATAAATGATTACCTTTCTTTTTGTGTCTTACTGATGTCCAAAAGTGACTATTATAACCCCCCCCCCCCATCAACGCTCCTGGAAATGACCCCCTGTCTAAGCTGGGATCTACCCATGCATTCTCGTACAACATCACCATTTAAGTGCAGTCTGTGACACTAAGGCAGGAATTCAAGTGAAACACGGACGATCGCAACTCACCAGTGCAATCGCAAATTCCCAAATTTGGAAACGTTGCAATCGCTACTAGAAGCGATTCTAATGTAATTCGACTTCCAGTAGCGATTGCAATTTGCGATCGCCTCGAAGCGATTGCAATGGGTTTCACTTGAATTCGGCCCTTAGTAAAGCTGGGAAACATGATTATCTCGGATACATTCCATCGTTGTACAAACATTGAACACATTTTAAAACAGCATATATATGTAAATAGCGTCATTTTCTTAGGCTGATACTGAATGAAAATGGGAAAGCTGGATGTTACCACCAGGAATGTTATTGTTATTTTTCCATAGCCACAATTATCCCATTATCTTAAGAGATACGTTTGAAAATGGCTCCAACATAAGCGAAACAAGTTGCACAAAATAAAAAGACAACAGTTTTTTTTAATAATTTTTTTTATAACGCAATTTTGTTCATAGTGTCCGAAACAGTTGAATTTTAAATTTAATTTACAAACAAACTTAAAAATATACCCCTGTTTTAAGCAGGTGAACACAGTCAGCAAAAACGTCCCCTTACAATGAGGTTAATCCCTCTTTTTAAGAGGTAAACAGAGTCAAAGGCAATCCCTCCTTTTAAGAGGTAAACAAAGTCAAAGGCAATCCCTCCTTTCAAGAGGTGAACAAAGTCAAAGGCAATCCCTCCTTTTAAGAGGTGAACAAAGTCAAAGGCAATCCCTCCTTTTAAGAGGTGAACAAAGTCAAAAACAATCCCTCCTTTTAAGAGGTGAACAAAGTCAAAAACAATCCCTCCTTTGAGGAGGTGAACAAAGAGTCAATTCCTCCTTTTAAGAGGCACAAACAAAGTCTAAGTCAATCCCTCCTTTTCTGAGGTACACTGTGACTTGGAATATTTCTCCATTTTTACCGCTACTTTTTCTGGTTTATCTTTGATTGGGTTTCTTGGATTTGTTTAAAGAGTCTGAGTGAACACAATCTATTTGAATCAGGTTCAGACTTTTCATTGAGCGTAAAACATTACATCTTGTAGTCTTAAAAGGCTTCTTCTTCTTCTTTTTTTGGCACTTCCTTCCCATATTTAGCTGCCGTAATTATTTTCGTTTTACGAGTGCTCCAGATGAAGTTCAGCGTTTTATTACATTGAATTCAAATTTTATTCTCTGTTCCATGGTATCTAGTTTGTGGTTTTGTTCTGTTTCACTGAAAAATGAAAATTAATCAATTTAGAAAAGTAAGTGGGGATTCCAATCTTCAACATTAAAAAATTTTCTTTAATGCCGAGCAGTAAATAACAATGAACAAATAAATTATTTCAGCTAAGAAGTACTCTTTATGTTATTTTAACCCTCGTGGGTCCCTAGGGGTCATATATGACCCCAATGCAATTTCTGTTTCATATATATCTTGTTAATAAGCCATTTGTTTTTAATGGCATTTTGTGGCTTTTATTCTTTTATATGCAAAACTAGATTATTACCCGGCGTTGCCCGGTACTGCAATATGTTTACCTTATTTCATGCTAAAATGAAATAGGTGAGCCTTAAATTGATGATTCATTGTTAATCGTAAACTTTGTTGGAAAATACTCATATAAAAATGTGTTAAATTTTATCAATGTGTATGCTTAAAGGCTTATCTCTATTACTCTATCTATCTAAAATTGAAAGAAATTGCCGTTTTGAAACAAAACATTTGAATTTTGAGCTTTTCGGATTTTTTAAAAATTTTAAACCCTGCCTATGTGAACTCTAGTGCATCAAGGAACCTTTGTGCCAAGTTTGGTGACAATCCGACGAAAACTGGATTTGTACAAGGAACAAACACACATATATACATACATCCATTTTTATACATATAGATAATGCAGTCATTTTATTTTATTTTTTCGGAATTGCATTTTTTGCACACAAGACTTTTGGATCACTGCCCCAGAATGCCAAAAAAAAAAAATCTGGTATGGACCCCACACTACTTCCTTTTACGTGTTAATTTCTTAGTAGTTGCCTTAAGTGTTAAAAAAAAAGGGCTTGGAGTGAGCAAGGTAACAATTCAAATATTTTCTCCCCTAATCTGCCACGAAACAATGCAAAAAATATTTTACAATGATTAATTTTCTAAACATTGCTGATTTTAATATCATACCGTGAATTTTTCGCGAAATATCGCCAATAGCGCCAAGTTGAACCCAAATTCAAAAAATAATTTTTTCGCCAAATTTGTCGCCAATTTGGCGATATGTCGCCAAGTTGGCGTCAAACACTTGGCGACCAAAAGCTTGGCGACATATCGCCAAGTGGTCGCGCCAATTCATATCACTTGAGTCTGCATTGAAATTAACACTGATTTACCCCAAAAAGGGGTAAAACACCCCCTTGGGAACATTCGAATGCAACCACAAGGGAGGTGCACAACTAGACCATCCTCAGAGCCTACATACCAAGCTAGAAGCTTCTACGGCATATAGTTTTTGAGTTATGCGACCCACATACATACATCCGCACATACGTACATACAGACGTCACGAGAAAACTCGTCGTAATTAACTCGGGGGTGGTTGAAAAGGATTTTTCGGCTGCTTATATGTTGGTAGGTACATATGCACGTGCTGACAGGTCGAAAAAACTACTGAACATTCATTGGGGGGTGAGCAAAATCAAAATTTCGACTCAAATTTGAGTGATTTTTTTTTCGCGATCACAATACTTCCTTTACTACGTAAAAGGAAGTAAAAAGAGAGCACGTTGCAACTTTTGTCCAAGAGATCAAGACAGAAAATATACCGAAAAATGTGATGAGTGCTTGAAATTCACTTGCAAAAATCATTTGTTTCAAGGGTCTGTAAGAATTGTAAATAAATCTACAGTTATATTGTAAGCTCGCACTAAAATCATTATTTTTAATGCATAAACTAAATTTTACCTCGATTGCGCCTTTTTATTTCTATTTTTTTTTCATTAAAAAGTGTGTGAACTTAAAAAATGCATGTAACGTTCAATAATAACAAACTGTAAAAATTGCTAATTTACACTAATAAACTGTAAAATTGCTTGCTTTACAGTAATAAACTGAACAATTGATAAATTTTACAGTGTATTTTAGAGCTAATTAAATATTACTTTGCATTTTACAGTTTTAAACTTTAACATCTGCTGCCAGTATTATACTGTAAAACAAACAGTTTGTTTGTTACAGTGTGGAAATCTTCTTACTCTGCCAAAGATGAACATGACAACAGATATATACTACTTACTTTTAAAACTTTAATTTAGTTCCATTCGTATTCGACGCTGTACACACGAATGACGGGCATCTGAAAAAAGAATGCACAGTTAATGTCTCGGATGAAGTAAATATGTTTAAGACCCTTACATGTTCTCCACATCTTGTCTCCAAAAATTATACAAGAACTTGGAATAGCTGCATTTAATAATCACCACTATTTGACCCAGTGGCGTACCTATGGGGGGTGTTTTGGGGACAACCCCCCCCCCCCCGAAACGTTGGTCCAAAAATGCAAAAATGAGATGAAAAAATATAAAACTCCTAGAATGAAAAAGTACGATTCTCCAGCGAATATCATTGTGTTACAGACTTCATTGCCATCCCCCTCCCCTTCCCAGAACCATTAAGGATTGTCTTTTTTAGGAAATAAATGTCAAAAATTTCCGGAGGTAGGCCTCTAAACCTCCCATTATGATCGAAATTCGTCTGAAATTGTGTTTTTGGAACTGAAATTTCGAAAAAATCGCTGGGAAGAATTTCTGTATCCTATCATTTTCTTTCACATTATTAAAAATGGCCGGCAATCGTGTTTTACTGACTGAGGAAGAGATCGAACATCACCAAGATAGTCTAGAATGGAGTTTTTAGAGGTACAATTTATGAAAATTTCCGGGGCGAACCCCCGGACCCCCCTTCCATTTTTCTACAGTAATATTTCTTTACTCTTTAAAAAGCTGTCTGGTTTTTTGAACTTCGGAAGTACGCATTTTCAAGTGTGTATTATATATATATATACACACACATACATACATGCAAATTGTGGGTAAAAAGGGGTTGCCCCCCCCCCCCGCCACCCGTTTTTTAAACCTCGTGATGACTTAGAATATAACCCCCCCTGAAACCAACGAGTAGTTACGCCACTGCCTACAGACCTGAAACTTGGCACAAAATGCGAACGTATCCCCGTAAAATGCATTTCGAAGGCCGAATTCTAAATTTCGAATTAGTTATTTTTTAATTAATTAATTAGTCTCATTTTTGGTGTATCCGGCATAATTAAGGGGGGGGGGGACTTTCCCCCAGCCCATGACATTATATATTGCTGAAAAGGGTTTTTTTCTCGGAAAAAGAAAAGTTTTAGCACGTTTCTCTCCGTTAATTAAAACAGGAGATATTAATTAATCAAATTAGAGCCAGTTTCCAGGCAAACTGCCGTTTCGTCTCTGAAGTTATATAGTGGTTTAAATTTGCTTACAGTTAGCCACATTACAAAATGATAAGCTTCGCAGCGCATCTTCATGTTTTTCGCCAAATGGCGAAGATTCAGTTCGGGAGATGTGCTCCCCCCCCCCCCGAAAGTAAACATAGAGGAAGAAAACCGGTAACCTCTCCAGTGGCGTACCAACATTGTTGGGGGCATGGGGCGGTAGTCAATATGGGGCCTACTTAGAAGTAAAATCGTTTGTAAATCTTAAACAAAATGTACGCGTACCCTATGGTGCACTCAGCACCGAATCTTACATTTTTCAAAAGAAGGACAAAAACTTGAAATTGCGATCCTTCATCTTCCTTCGTTTTTAACCACATCAAGTTCTAATTTAAAAAATAAGTAAGTTGAAGTAAAAAACATAAGATAAGTTTGATATTGAGAAATTCATTGCGGCTTTAGTGACGTTAAAAGGAGAATTGGGAGTTTTCACCCGATTTTTTTTTTTCTTTTTAATCTTATCTAAATACGCCGCGTCGCCAGGACCCCATCCTGAAACTAAAAAAATAAAGTTCTGAAAATGCAATTTTTAGCTATCTTTGATCTTTGGAAACGTCAGGTCTAGGGGAGGGATTAAGGTTATCTTCCTCGGCAAAAATTTCGAAATTGATACATCAGGTTTTAAAAGGACTCTGTTTTAGGCTAATTTTGTTAGTAGGGTGGAGAGTTCGTGAACTTTAAAATTGATGTTCTCGAAACGCATCTTAGGGTTTCTTTGATGACGTTAGGAGAAAAGTTAGGTTTTGGGGCTGTCCCCAGAAATTCTTTGTAATTAAAAGTTTAAAAACGCAATTTTAAGTTATTAGTCAAAACGTAATGGGTGCTCTCCTTCAGAAATTATCTGGAGTTGAAGTCCTACAAATGCATTTTGAGAGAAGGGGAAGAGGGGGATTCATGGGCTCTAATTAAAAAAATTGCAAAATGTCAAATTCCGAGCTTAAAACATTTATGCTGTATTTGAAGTTAAAAATCACGTAAATAAGCACAATAAGTAGAAGTACAGCAAATGTACTTTCTTGTAAATGTATTTGCTGTACTTCTACTATTGTGCTTATTACGGTGATTTTACTTCAAATATAGTTCAGCACAAGCTTATTTGATCATTTCATTTATGCTGTGTTGGCCAAGTTCGGAAGAAATGCATATCAGCTGTTCTTCTCTGGGAGCCTGTTTGTAATTTTAAGTAATGAAAAGGCAATATAAAGTTGCCCTTAAGGACATGGTTGAGAACACGAATGATTGCTGTTTTAAGTCTTATGGATCTGATACTTTCCAAAAAGGAATTGAAACCGCAGTTTTGGGAATTTTTTGGTCTCTTAAAGGGGGAGGAGGGAATCACGACCTTTTTCTTGGAACAGTGGTTGAGCGCTACGCTTGTCAGCCGTCTTTCAAAAAGTTATCGCTTAAGACAAGGGCCCTAAGAACAAACTTGTTCCCCCGTAGATTTGCCACTGATATTGGGTACGCTAATTACTTTTATCTTTAAACTTTTTACACCCAAAAGTTAAACGGATATTGAGAGTAAATGTAAAATTACGATCCTTTTGACTGTTTATTATATTATTCAGGTAAACTGCAGTCTTTATTAAACAAGAAAACGATACCAAACCAACTATTAGTCAGATAGGTTAATCTATCTATCTATCTAATATCTTTAAACGAGCAATTCTTGTATATATATATATATATATATATATATATATATATATATATATATATATATATATATATATATGTATTTATTTATTTATTTTTCGGATCTCGAAAACGGCTCTAACGATTTCGATAAAAATTTGTATTTAGATAGAGTTTTGGTTTCTGAGTTCATCTACGTCGGCGTTTTTTCTGTAAAAACGCGAGTTTTCACAAAAAACCCCGTTTTTTTATGCCTTCATTGAAAGTTTGAGAAGCTTTTATTTCGCCATTTTGTTTATGATTACTTTCATTGTTACTGTTTCCGTGGCGACCACGTTTTGTTATAAACATTGGATTTCTTATTTAATCACATCAGCGCGAGTTTAAATTTTATGGTATTTGGCAACGTTAAATTGTTATTGTTTTTGAAATGTTAAAGCAAGGCTTCACTATATAGTCTCTTATGCAGGCTGTTTCACTTATTCAAAAGTTTTATTATAACAATAGATTTCATATTTAGGCAGGGATTCAAGTGAAACACCATTGCAATCGCTTCGAATTGCAATCGCTACTGGTAAGGCCCCTATATATACGAGCCGGCGCATCAAGATTAAGTTTCACCACTTTGGATCCAGCACGTGTTTGTGTGTTTGAGTGGTTGTCTTTTCTGGCCAGTAATCGCGTTTTGGTAATTTTTCACTGTGAGCAATTATTAGCGGCACGTGGATTTGGCAAAGCTTAGTAATGTGCCAAAACTTTTTTCCGGTAACCCTACTCCACAACAATGAAAATTGAAAGTAAAAGTTAAGGAATTGGATCCAAAGTGGTGAAACTTAATCTTGATGCGTCGGCCTGTCTATATAGCGGCTCTAGCTACTGGAAGTGAATTACATTATCATAAACTTAACTTGGCACTGACGTCACTACGGGTGGAGCCAATAAGAGCTCACAAGCAGTCAGTGATCTCCTCTTATTCGCCAAGTAGGCTGTGACGTTTTATCTAGCTCGTTTTTCATAGGCAAACGTCACGCTGACGTCACGATGTTTTTATCAAGAAACGTTCTAATGTTATTCATTTCCAGTAGCGATTTGTAATTTGCGATCGCCTGTTTCACTTGAATTCCTGCCTTAGGCAGGGATTCAAGTGAAACAGCACTGCGATCGCTTCGAATTGCAATCGCTACTGGAAGTGAATTACATTATCATCAACTTAACTTGGCATGACGTCACTACGGGTGGAGCCAATAAGAGCTCACAAGCACTCAGCGATCTCCTCTTATTCGCCAAGTAGGCTGTGACGTTTTATCTAGCTCGTTTTTCATAGGCTAACGTCACGCTGACGTCACGATGTTTTTATCAAGAAACGTTCTAAAATGTAATTCATTTCCAGTAGCGATTGTAATTTGCGATGGCCTGTTTCACTTGAATCCCTGCCTTAATCACATCAACGTAAATTTAAAATTGTATGGTATTTGGCAAACGAGTTGTGGCAACACGTGATAATTAGATAATTATTATTGTTTTTGAAATTTAAAAGAGATCAATCAAAATAAAGTTAGAATTGGGTGTGGGCCGCGGTAGTCCGATCGGTAAGTCGTCGGACTCGTAACCGGAAGGTCCCGGGCCGATCATATAGAGGGAGCCGAGCCGATCAAAGATCCACCTTCTTCATTAATGGTGGCTAGGGGACGTTAAAAATGTTCGTGGTCATAAAATCCTCCAAGTGAAACGCTACCTCTGTGAGATGCTGGGCTAAGGGTTTGCTCGGCCCTTGGGCCTGGTTAAAAAATGAACAGAGCGCTCTTCGGGGCCCCATCCCGGTTAAACCACGAGTTGTATGTACGGGGAAGAACCTTAGAGTGTGAAGTGAAGTGAAAGTCAAAACCAACTGTAACCAAATGCGTACTGGAGAACAGGGACTCTGCATCCATTCTCATCAACCTCTCCCGCGCTTTCGGCGCCAAATGAAATGAAATTGGGTGTGATTTTTACGGTGAGCATGGATTAAATAAGGTTGTGTTTTTTAAAACAAATTACGGCTGTTTTAAATGCGTAATTGCAACCAAAGGCAAAATATGCTTTTCAAGTTTATCTAAATACGTACTTCGCATTTTAGAAAAAAACACGAGTTTACAAACCTCTTTTTTTTTTTTTTTTTTAACCGAGTGGGCTCGGTCCCCTGGTACTGCATTAATTAATTGAAAATACTTTTGAAATGATCAATGTACTAGCATTTAGTTTTTTAATCTTTATTTTCTTCATATTATACTGTGCAGTAAAATAGTTATTTACACCAACATAAACTTAAAATATTTCTTTTGTGCTTTGTTTATTCGCCGATAATTTTGGATTTATATTTTCAAACAGAGGCGAATGTAGGTTAAAGATACGCTTTTTATGCTTATTAATGGTAACAAAAAAACTTCGACAGTGTAATTCAAAACTACAAGTTATTTTGGGAGGGTACATTAACACTGGGTAAATTTACACTTATTGGACACACATGTACCCAATGTTTCAAATCGGAAAAGCTGTAATTTCTAACCACGCGAATACAATTTTCATCATCCTTTGTTTTATTATATTGCTCCGTTTTATGCAACAAAAAAAGACAAAACGATGATTTTTACTTCCTTTTACGTAGTAAAGGAAGTATTGTGATCGCGAAAAAAAATCACTCAAATTTGAGTCTAAATTTTGATTTTGCTCACCCCCGAATGAATGTTCAGTAGTTTTTTCGACCTGTCAGCACGTGCATATGTACCTACAAACATATAAGCAGCCGAAAAATCCTTTTCAACCACCCCCGAGTTAACTACGACGAGTTTTCTCGTGACATCTGTATGTACGTATGTGCGGATGTATGTGCGTATGTGTCTCGCATAACTCAAAAACTATATGCCTTAGAAACTTCTAGCTTGGTATGTAGGCTCTGAGGATGGTCTAGTTGTGCACCTCCCCTTGTGGTTGCATTCGAAGGTTCCCAAGGGGGTGTTTTACCCCTTTTTTGGGGTAAATCAGTGTTAATTTCAATGCAGACTCAAGTGATATGAATTGGCGCGACCACTTGGCGATATGTCACCAAGCTTTTGGTCGCCAAGTTGGTGACATATCGCCAAGTTGGCGACAAATTTGGCGAAAAAATTATTTTTTTGAATTTGGGTTCAATTTGGCGCTATTGGCGATGTTTTGCGAAAAATTCACTGAATGATATTAAAATCAGCAATATTTAGAAAATTAACCATTGTAAAATATTTTCTGCATTGTTTCGTGACAGATTAGGAGAGCAAATATTTGAATTGTTACCTTGCTCACTCCAAGCACTTTTTTTAACACTTAAGGCAACTACTAAGAAATTAACACGTAAAAGGAAGTAGTGTGGGGTCCATACCAGATTTTTTAATTAATTATATCTTTATCAATTTGTTCTCCAGCTCCTCACCCTTATAATGATATGCCAACACCAACTGACTTTTAAATCTTTATAGAAAGCATTTATAAATTTAATTTTCTTGAATATGCAAAATCAGATTCACAAATCAACTAAAAGATTTTGGGCGATCTACTGTAGAAAATTAATGTTCCACATTGATCACACCAGCCAGAGCTCCCGATTATGAAACTCAGGAACTCGCAGCAAAGATAGAACGGAAATCCCGAAGCTTTGTTGCAGTTTGAGAGAGGGGCATAGGAAAACTTTATGGTATAAGTGCATTACTGAAAAAGGACTAAAGCCATAATCTGCCTTTATATGAAAGAAAGTCTTATCTTCAAGAAGAAAAATAAGTTGGGAAAAACTAAAAGACATAAATTTTTAACCTTCATACATGCTATTATATTCTTTAAAAATTTTGAGCTTATAAGTAGAACACAGCTGGAACAAATTTAAAAATTTCTTTGACAACTATATCTTTGAGCAAACAACAAAAAATCTTTATAAATGAATTGCAGCAAAATTTGGATTTTTTTTGGAGGCCTCTTAATTATGACGACAGTAGTAACATAAGTATTGTTTGTGAATATCACTGCTCTTGCTTCTCTTTAACTAAATCAATATTTTTAAAAAATGAGCTTAATAACTTAAAAATTCAGTAAGAAAGAGGGGTACCTAAAACCTTGTGGTAGGAATTGAAAATTCGGATGCGTTATACTTTGGGGTGATCCAGGTAAGGGGTAAAGTTCCAATTATCCACACAATAATTAAACTATGAAAATGCGTGAGATGTGGATTTCATGAACGCTGAAAAACGAGCTAAAAAAGTTAATTATTTTTATTTTAAAAAAGCATTTCTGATAACAGGGCTCGATTAAGATATTTTGGGGTCATAGACCAAGCACTTTTGGGGCTCTCTGCAGTCAACCTTAAAAGCACAAACATTCAAGCAGAATCAGGAGGGCCGACTACAAGGTACTGCAGCGATCAATCACTCACTCAAAATATTTATTGTTGAAGCACAAAGCATCTCACAACCTTAAAGCACATGTGAGCAGAAGGAGAAGAAAAATATATACGAGGGAATCAAAATCTTTCTTCTTTTTCTTAAATTATGTACTAGAACTGAAACATTTTTGCTCATTTAGGGGCCTCTAAAGAGCGGGGGCTTTAGGCCACTGCCTAGTTGGCCTATTCAGTACACAAGCCGTATAAATGCATTTTACTTTTTAAAAGTTTTATCAGCCAAAAGAGCTCAAAATGCTCAAATAAACAAATTTGGGGCCTCTTTCAAAAGCGTCAACAGGCGACCATGAGACCCCCCCCCCCCCCATCTACGCTAGTCCGTTAACGATAAAACATTCTTAATAAAATTAATAACGTAAATGGACAAACTGTTAATGAATCCAAACAGGTCTGATGGGGGACATAGACATAAACAAAAAAATTTTTTTTCAATAAAAACGAAATGTTGGGGCCTATGCCAACGCGGGGCCTGGGGCGGACCGCCCCCCCCCCCCCCGTCGGTACGCCAATGAACCTCTCGCGAGTTTTCCTCTCAGTCGGGTCGGGGCCGTCGCGAATCATAGTAACAATCTCTTTCCCCGGGCCGCACACTGGCTTTAGTGACGTCACACATTGAGTCCTTCCTCCGCGCTCCGCGTTAGATTGAAAGCACGCTTTCACCCTGCCTTTCGCTTAAAAATGGGGATTTATTGTACAATACACATGTTAAAACATACATATCTTTTGCATATTTTTTGTTGGCTTACATATTAGCCTAATCAATGTGGAATGTCTAATAATTATAACATTCAAAAATAAAAATAAGTAAAAATACTTGAAATATAAAGTTTGCAAGTATCGCGCTTTCCAAATCATGCCCTTTTTTTTTTTTTGTGAAAACTGTTAAAAAATATTATTGATACCCACGCAATCCGAAGTAAAATTTTTATTCGTAAGATTTTTCCAACAAATCTATATATATATAAAAATGGATGCATTTTTGCATATTTGTTCCTTGTACAAATCCACAGTTTTCGTCGGATTTTCATCAAACTTGGAACAGAGGTTCTTTAATGCACTAGAATTCACACAGGTGGGGTTTTGAAATTTTTAAGAAATCCAAAAGCTCAAAATTAAAATTTTTTGTCTAAAAAAAGGCCATTTTTTTCAATTTTGAGTTTTTAGAGTAATAGAGATAAGTCTTTAAGCATACAAATTGATAAACTTTAATACATTTAAATATGAGTATTTTCCAACAAAGATTACGATTAACAATGAATTATCAATTTAAGGCTCACTTATTTCATTTTAGTATGAAATAAGTTAAACATATTGCAATACCGAGCAACGCCAGGTAATAAGCTAGTATCAAATAAATAAATCAAGAATAAATAAACCCTTAGTTAATGTAATATCCTACTGTTATGACATATTTTCATAGTAAAGTTCTGTATTAAGCTTTTTGCGACTTGGAACAGAGGAGATATGAAAATAATGGACGAAAGAAACCGACCATACCATTTTTTTTTAATTATTACTGCACATAGAGCAGAGTTCTGTGGGAATCATAGGCGGCTGGTGAACCAAAAAGGGGGGGGGGTCAAAAAATACGGGAGAGAAGATCGAAAAAAATGAGTGTGGGGGGGGGGGGGTTAGGATGGAGCACCTTTGAAAGGATTTTTTTCTGCTATAATTTGGCTATAATGTTGAGTTTTTTCATTACCGATTAATTGACTTCTAAAATATGCGCAATATGGCCTCAAAAATCATCCAGGCAGGTTGATTTTCATCCAGTCTTACGAAATAACATGAAACGGGTCCTATGTTTGGAATTTTCCGCTTTTATTTTGGTGAAATTAATCTATCAACTATGTAAAAAATCATTTTTCACTCTATCAATATTTCTTAACCGCGAAAAGTGAGGGGGCTAAGCTCCTTTATTTTTGAAAGTAAGGGGGCAGTCGCCCCCATTGTCACCCTGGATGAACCGCCTATGGTGGGAATGAATTTGTTGCATTGTGATAAGCTAAAGATAGTGAAAAATTGGGACTTGACTGACTGCCTTGAAAGCCCCAGCAATATTTTTTTAACCCAGCAGGAGAGATAATCCGTCACTCTCCTCATTGAAAACTGAAGAAGACATCATGTTAAAATTTTATAGTGGTTTTATTGCAGGAAGACGCTATTTAAGTAAATGCATCGCTTTGTAATGCTACTTTCAAGGGGCTTTGTTTGCAGAATCCTGCTTCTAGTGGGATGATTAGGCAGGACCGTCGACAGGGCCGTCGACAGGTTTCATGGGCCCCTATGCAATTTTTTGTGGGCCCCCCCTCCCCCAAACCTTTACTTAAACTTCCTACAATTATTTTCACATAAATAGCGTAAATTTTATCAAAGGACGTAATTTTATCTGTTTAACTGAAAGTTTTTGTAATAAAAGAAAAAAAGAAAAGATTTGCGATACTTTTTTTTTTTAAAGGAGTTCTCAACTTTTAGGGCCGCAGCTGCAACCAAAGATTCGGTAGCTGGTCGTAGCATAATATATACTCGCCTTAATTTTTAGGAGTGCAGGCGGAGCCTTTGCTTCTCCCCCGCACTCCTCTCCCTAGATTTTTCGTAAGAGAAAAATTCGCGCTCTTACTTTTCCGATGAATTGTAAATACAATTCATTCAGCATTTTTAAAAGCTTTTGTGTGTCTTTTTCGCTGCTAAGTGATAACATGACCTAATTGCGGGATGGGTATTAGGAATGTTGCAATGACCTCTTTTTAATTGGGGTGTAGAGTAGACTAGTCCCGATTTTAGGGGGTCCGGGGGATTGTCCCCCGGGAGAAATTTTGAAAAATTGATACAAAATTCGACATTTTGAAGCCTTATATGAAGTAATAAGACGGAAAAATATGACAAAAAAGAGGAAAACAAAGACCCTTGAAAAGTTATACATTCGGTAAAAATTAAAATGGTTTGAGGTTCAACAAATCGTTGACATTAATCGACTAGGAATAAGAGCAAGAGAGAAGAGGGAACGGATAAAAAATACTACATCTGAAAAATTGCTGAAATGTGACATATTTAACGAAATTATTTTTGGAGTAAAACTAACAATTTTGTGTAATCTAATGGTTAAGAATACTTCCTTTGACCCTAGAGATCGAACTCGAAATCCAATATGGGAGAACTCTTTCCAAAAAAAAAAAAAAAGAGTGAAAAGGTAAAGGGGAAAAAATAGTCATGCGAAACACACTCATTAAAATTATAAAAACAGTTAAAGCAAAAAATAGTAAACAACAATATAAATTAAAATTGTATTTATAATTTTTACATTATTATTTTTATATAATTATTGTTACACTATTATTATTTTTGCATAAATAGGGTTTTCACGTGAATAGAGTAAATACTGTCAAAAAAAAAAAATAACCAACATTTTCAACTTAAAAGTTTCCTAAATAAAAATATATAAAAAGAAAGAAAAGAAAAGAAAACATTTGCGAAACTTTTTTTTAAGGAGTTTCCAACTTTAGAACCGCAGCTGCAACCAAAGATTTGACGGAGGCTTTGCTTCTTCCCCACCCCTCCTCCCTAGATTTTTCGGAAAAAAGTCGCTCTTACTTTTCCGATGAATTGTAAACACAATTCATTCGACTTTTTTTTCTCCAATACCAGTTGATACCAGGGCGGACTTAGACTTAAAGGTGCTCTAAACTGTTACAGACCCCTTTGCATTCCCGAAAACTTAAGTAGCAAATCTACTTTTTTTTTTTTTTTACTTTGTGTCTTTTTCGCTGATAACAGCCCCCTGTGTTGTTTCCTTGTGTTTATAATGCTGTTTTTTTAAGTGTGATGCAGAGTGGACTATTCCCAAATTCAGGGGTCCGGGAGATTGTGCCCCGGGAGAAATTTTGAAATGAATACAAAATTCTGCATTTTGAGACCTTATATGAAGTAATTAAGACGGAAAAATATGAGAAAAAGGAATCAAAAACCCTCGAAAAGTTATACATTCGATCAAAATAATAATGGTTTGCGGTTCAACAAATCGTTGACATTAATCGACTATTGATAAGAGCAAGTGAATAGCCGGAAGGGAGAAAAAATATATCTGAAAAATTCCTGAAATGTGGCATATTTGACAAAGTTATTTTTAGAATAAAACTAACAATTTCATGTGATCTAACAGTTGGGAATACTTCCTTTGATCCTAGGGACAGAACTCGTTGTCCAAATTATGGGAAGAAATAGATCACTCTTTTCAAAGATAAAAAAAGGTCAGACTATCTGAAAAATTCCTGAAAATTGGCATATTTCACAAAGTTATTCTTATTTTTAGAGTAAAACTACCACTTTCATCCAGGGGAGGCAAATAAGGGGAGCAAGCCCCCAAATATTTCTCGCAGAATGTTAAAAAACGGGTAAATTTAATTTTTGTATAACACAAATCAATCATCACGTGCAAAAGGAACTAAAAAAGATTGCCAATTTTCGACAAAAATTGATAAAACTCATCCCTTAACATATTCTCAACATGATTTCTAATAAGAGAGTAATATGAAAAATAATGCTCTGAAACAAGTACAACGGGACAAGAAAGGATTTTTAACTTTAGCTGTTTGGGAAATAGCACAAGACGCTGGAAATCGATGGGAAAAAAAATCTTCTTGACTCCAAACATCGTAGATTAAAACTTAACCTAAAGTTAAAAACTAATTTCTAATCACGGCGTTTTATGTGATAACTAATTACGAAATAATTTTAAAGTTTGGTCATAAAAATTAAAATTGTTCAAATAACTCCAACTTTTCTTCATATTAAATCCAGTTTAAGAAAACTTTATTTTCCTAACATGTATTTTTTCTATGCTGAGGTCCTTCATATTTAATAAACTCAAACCAACTCCCTCAAACAAATGTTGAAATGCCGCCCCTGCTTTCATCTTATCGGACGGTTAGGAATACTTCTTTTAACTCGACTGACAGCACTCGTTGTCCATAATATGGGAAGAAATAGATCACTTTTTCTAAAAAATAAGTCTAAAAAGGCAAAGGGAAGAAAAAGTTATGCAAAACAAACGCATTGAAAGAAACAATTAAAGCAAAAAATAGTAAACAGCGATATAAATTAAAATTGTTGCTAAAAAACTGAGAAGGGGCCATACCAACCTCTCTCTCTTTCTTGCCCGAAAAATACAAGTGGTATTAATTTCAATTTATATTATTATTTTTTGTTAAGAAAATATAGTATTGAAATACAAGCACACAAACATAAAACTTACCGGAAAGATATGTTTGTGCACTCAGCTGAAGAATTTTGTATAAACAAGAAGATAACTGTAAATGTTCCTGGTGATAGTAAATGTTACTGGTTATAGCGGAACCTCCGTGACTTGCGCGCTTCTTCCCTCGCGCGATTTTTCCCGAGGGCCCTGGTTATGGTAATCAGTGAAAAATAATCTCAGGAAATGAACTCGAGGACATCTGGATCAAAAGTTTTGCTCCTTTTTTAAAAGGTATGGGAAAATAAGAAGTCTTTTGTTGTTCAGTTGAACTGGACATCTGTAATAAATGACTGCAATAAAAAGCTTGTTTACGGAAATCTGGTAGCGAAAACCTTACAACAGCATGGCAAATTTGCAAAGCCGCCCGACAGGACCCAGCCTGAGTTCCCTGAGTTCATTCAGGACTGCCGACTACATCAAAGGTAATCAAATGACAGACCAGCAGGGATAGTCCCTGTGGGATTAGTATTCCTGGAACTCTAACAGTGGCTCTGTGATTAACCTCCCAGAAAGTTCTCGGAAGTGAGTCTTTTAAAGGGACAATAGCGGTTTCTTGCCGTCAGATAAAGAAGGCCGAATCTTACTTGAGCAAAGAGAGGAGAAATAGCTTGTGATGGTTTTATCAGTAGCGAAGCAAAAATATATTAGAAAGAGCTGAAATTGGTGAATTTTTAAAATAAAATATCTTATTTAACTTTTTAAGGCATGAAAAATAATGAAAATTTTGAAAACACAGTTAAATGATTGTTTTTTAGCGCAGGAAAAAAAATGTGCGGTGATATTCGGAACGATAATGCTAAATTTGGCGCCCCTTTAGCGTGGCAAAAGAAAAATAAGTTTTAGTTACAATCTCCCACAGAAATATCCTAGCTTCTTAAATGAATATTATACATAAATGTTTGTTTCTTAACTTCGGAAAAACAAAATCTGTCATGATACTCAGAACGATAAGGCTGAATTGAGCAGCCTTTAGCTAGGCGCCCACATGCGGTGTAAGTGTTGCGCGCGAGTTTACGACGAGACTTTGCGGGGGAGAGGGGGGCATATCACAAATGTGACAATTGCTAGGGGCCCTGAAAGGAATGTTCTACAAATGCTTACTGTAAGAGCAATGGACAAAGAGGCTCCATAATCTCCAAATCCACCACTGTACTACAATGGCTTCAAAAGAACAAAAAAGGGAAGCATATTTTGCATTTATAACAACTTTTATTTATCATCTCAATATCCATTTTCGTGGGCATTTTCAACATTTAAAACTATCTTCAGATACATCCATGGGCATTCCGACCGTAGATTGTAGTTATACTTTTTGAAAAAAAAAGTTGCAGCTATAGTTGACTACATTTTTAGTGAAGTAATTGTAGTTAACTACAAAAAAAATTCTGACCACTGCTTGAGAAATGAATCAAAATTTTTAAAATTTCAAATGTCTGTCTAAACATTAATAAGTTGTTAGAGGATGGAGTGTTGTAGGGGCGAGGGCCTATTACAATATCTGGTCCTGGGGTTCACGGGTTGATGTGGGGGCCCTGATATTAAGTAAACTCCCCTCCCCCAAGAAAGAACGGATAAATCAGTCACATACTTATAATAGAGAATAGAAATCAATGAAACACTACGTTTACGAGTCAATTTCATCGCGATGGAAACCCTGGATTAGGGGGCCTTAAAAGTAATGTTGCTCCGGGGCCCCACCTTGCTTTATTCAAGTACTGGATGCTACAAATGTGAAATCAGCAAGACTGATGTGATGCATCCTGGGGAAAAGTTTAATAAAGCTAATCAATAGAAAAAGAAAGAATAGTTAAAGAAATCAAAATCTGCAAAAAAAAAAAAAAAGCCATAATTTTCTCCCCTTTCTTTCTCAGTTGGGGGCCCTCAATGGCATGGGGGCCCTTGGCAATCCCCCGCAAACCGCCCTGGATAGTACAGGCCTGCTAGGTCACACACACCAAGGTCGAAACTTTCCAAGCTCAGTTATAAAAAAAGTCGAAAAGCCAGGGAAGAAAGGGGTTTCGTTCCTTAAAAAAAAAAAAAAATCTCTAATAGATGTGAGATATGCTGAAAGTAGGGTCTGAGAAAAGGAACTAATGAAATTTCTCATTTTTAATGTGAAGCGTTAAACATTTGTAAGTAATTTTAGACCCTCAATGGCTAACCCATAAAAAAAAAAAAGAACGGAAATTTTTTGTTTGATATTAATTTTTCAGGCCCGCTTCGCGGGCCTCCTGACCTCTCACGGGCCCCTATGCAATGCATAGGCTTGCCCCCCCCTCTCGACGGGCCTGGATATACAGCAAGTATTGGTCAAAATACATTCCCACCTTTTACTGCGCCCCCGTCTTCCTTTCCCTTTATGTGTCCCACCCACCTTTATTTCTGCATTTAGTTAGTTTTTTTTCTTTTTACTTCACAGAAGTTGACTTAATTCCCCACTTTTTTCTGGAGAAAAATATAAATTTGTTCAATAGTTCGTTAGTTTAGCGTCCGTATAATCTGGCCCGGGACACTAGTCCCTTCCGCCCCCCTAGTTACGTCCCTCATGAATAACATCAAGAAAAAAACTTTTACAAGCACCCATCGACAATGCGAATGTCCGATTTGTCTTGTAAGACGCTCCAATCTTTCCGACTCAATGAATGACGTCACGGGCTCCCCCAATCTCGCAGTGTTAGGCCCGGGGAGAAAGAGAGTAGAGGAGAGGAGAGAATCGCGATGGCCCCGGTCGGGTGGGCTTATAGGGCAGTAGCAGATGACGTCATCCTGGGAGACAAACAAACTCCGCGTGCTGCTGACAACTAAACATACTTGAAACGTCGTCTGCTTTTCTTACCGATGAATCTTTTTTCTTGTAAATTTGACTGCTATTTTGGCCCGTTCTTTTTTCAAATAGGCGTGTTTTGTTTGTATTTCATACTGATTTTTCATTTTCAACTCATCAATCATTTAAAAAAATATGTTTTTTACTAAACTCTCCGTGTTTTTAACCACTGAGTAGAATAACAAAAAAAATGTTCGCTAATATGCTTGTTTTGATAGGATTTGATTGTTCTTAATGCATTAAATATTCATAAACTGTGGATCTATAGTTCCTTCCTTTTTATTTTTTTGTATTTGCACGGCAAGTTAGACGCGCATCAGTTTAAAATTCATTTTTGCATAATAAATAAACATCTAAATCGTTAATTATCTTGATCTTATCAATGTATCTTCCTTTTGCTTCGTTATGAAGGCTTTTACAACACTCGGAATTCATTTTACACTTTAAAAAAGACTAAAAAAACAACTGCGCACTCGCAATACCATACTACACATACGGTAAACATGGAGTTGCTTGTCCTCCAGGAACGGTTGCTAGGTTCCGTTGCTATGCAAAAAGCACGTGGCTGCTACTGCCCTATTTTATACTAGTTACGTTTCGGGACTTTTCATAATGGATTTAGATAAGAACACACTGTTTTCTAATGTTTTTCTTTGTTGTAATACGAAAGCTCTTTTTTTTTTCATTTCTTTCTTTTTTGTAAATAAATATAGTTATGCCTTTTTTTTAATTCATTAGTATTAACAATCAGCTATCTCCGCGAAGCGTAAATAAGGAAAAAAAAAATCCATTAAGTAAAGTTAATGTTGTAGAAATCCAATTAGGTAAAATCAGCTTAAATAAATTACAAATTAAAATGTTTCATACATGTGCTTACCGGCGCAACTGTATTGAAGCCAAATGTGCTGCGAAGCTTATCATTTTGTAATTTCGCATAGAGCCAAGCCTTGAAAAGTGACTAAATTTGAGTAATTAAAATCCAGTGCTACTTATTTAATGTCTTTTTGATTTATTTGGCGAATTGTTTTGAACTTTAACAGGACTTTTAGTGGAATTTAAAAGGATGTGGAGCACATTTGAATTAAAGAATATAGTAATTTTACTTCCTAGGGCTGGAGTGAATTTAAATTTATTCAGTTGACTTCCTTTACATTTATTGCTCGGGCATCGCCGTCCGGGTACTGCTAGTAAACTATAAAATTAGCAATTTTACAGTTTATTACTGTTGAACTATGAATGTCTGTAGAACCATGGACTACTGTTGAACTATGAATGTCTGAAGAACAATGGACGTCTATTGAACTAAGGATATGACTCTTGAACTATGATTGGCTTTAGAACTATGGATGACTATTGAACTCGGGACGACGCTTGAACTATGCATGTCTGTAGAACAATGGATGTCTATTGAACCATGAATGACAATTCAACAATGTGAATGACTCTTAAACTATAGATGTCTGTTGAACTATGGATGTCTTTAGAACAATGGATGTCTATGGATGACTCTTGAGTTGTGAATGTCTTTTGAACAACGGATGGCATTCGAACTGTGGACAACTCTTGAAATATGGATGAGCATCGAACAGTGTTTAACTATTGAACTGTGGACAACGCTTGAAGTATGAATGTCTTTTGAACAATGTATGAGTATTGAATTGTGGACGACTCTTGAAGGATGAATGGTTGTTCATCTACGTATAAATTGAACAATGGATGACTATTGAACTATGGAAGACTGGTTGAATTGGGCAGTTAAGGGGTGTAGTACCCTTTCGGTGAAGAAAATGTGTCGAAATATTGGTAAACTTAAAAGTGACTTGTTTCAAGATCTATTAGTTTTAATTTCATGAAATTTTAACCAAATATGAATTCAACTCTATTGATATTTTTGATTCCAAAATGTAAGTTATGGGGGTTTTTGAAGTTTTTAAGCAATTATTTTAATAAAGTGAATTTTTTTGTTTGCCGATAAGTTAAAACATACTGCGTGCAGCATTACTCTTTTGTAAAACAAGATATCCACTTAATTTTTTTTTTCTATAGTAGAAAAATAATGTATGTTTAAAATGACGAAGAATTAGATTTGTTAAATACTCCTTACCCACAAAGTAAAATTTTTAAATTCAAAATTCAAATTTTGATGCATTTTTAGAAACTTTTTATAGCTACAATTTGAAAAGTTTCAACACAAGAAAAATTTTGGTTCATTAAATTAAGCATAATTAGTACATGAACACTTGTATAAAGTTTCGTGCACTTGAGATTATCCGTTACCGAGAAATGCTGCGCGCAACGAGTAAAAATGTAGTTTCGAGAAAATCAACTTCAAAAGTCGGTTTTAAACATCTATCATAATGGTAAACAAATGCGATTTGCAAAATTCGGTTTCTGCTGTTTTCCTCATATCTTCCGTTCTACTGGGAATTTTATTACGGGGTTTGTCTTAAAATATTTCCATTATTTTCCAGTTCCAAAAGAAGTTAAATACCAAAAATCAATTTTTTGAACTCTTAAAGGGTACTAGACCCCTTAAATTGAAAACGATCTTTTTATACGCGGTTTCTTGAATTGCTCAGGTCCATATTTATAAGTTCTGTTGCATATTCATTGGCTTTTCTTTGGACTTTGCAACAGATGCAGCAGCAGCAAAAGAACTTCTTTAGAGAATTCAAGATTATTCTCTCCTGGTCCTTCTTATGGAGTTTTTTTGCTTGTTTGATCTTTTTCTTTCATGATTTGCCTGGCTGGGCTTAGTTTGTTCCTTTTGTTTTCCAGCATTTCTTTCTGTCGTTTGTGTATCAGTTAGACGCGAGAATTCAGAGTTCATTTGAGCCACGTGTTCATCGTCTTTGGTTTCTTGTTTCGAGAAAGATATCAGATTTGCTCTCTGCAGTTTTGACGTCGCTTACTTTCGACATCTGTTCATGTTTCAGATTGGTCCTCTTCATTTTCAACATCATTGTGCGGTGAAATTTCAAGTGAGGTAGGAAATCGAGTTTTTTCGTTATTGACATTATTTTGCGATTCAATTTTAAAGGAGGTTTTTTATTAGTTTCTTCATTTTCGAAACTATCTTGAGGTTCAGCAACAAGTGGGTATGTAAATTAGGGCTTTTTATTTTTGAATATAAATGGTCTTGTCACATCAGCTTTGATTATCTCTGCTTGAACATCAATTATGTATTCTTCAGACAGTTTTTCTTTGCTTGCGACATTATTTTGATTTAAATCAGAAGTATTTTCTTCAGTATGAAAGTCAGTTTGTTGTAGTTAAGAGGTCTCGTGGAAAACAGGTTGTAATTTTGGAAATGATTCTTCATATTTTTCGACGTCATCTGTTTTTTCTGTCTGATTTTCGCTTTCTCGCAACAGATTCTGGTCCGTATACTACAGTTCTTTCTTCAATTTTGTCTTCTCCGGTTTGGTCCAGGTGTTGTAAATGTTTCATCATCATTGTAAACTCGTAAAAATGTCCTATTAAAGAAAAGAAAAGGAAGATTAACATATAGAAAACAAGGCTCGGAACCACAGAAGTCCCGATTTTTTTTTTTTTTTCCTTTTTTGAGTGATTTACACGAAAGATCATAACTCAGTATATTTCCTTTCGAAAAAAGTGAACATGGGAACATGTAGGCCATTAAATAATCGTAATTAATTTTCAAGATTTTACAGCTTCTTTAAATGCCTAATTACCATTCAAGGGACACAAATTAAAAACTAAGAACAATACAAATAATTAATGATACACAATAAATAATATTATAAGAGAAAGAAAAATCTATTCAATATGGATTGACTTATTTTGAGGCATAAAAACCCTCTCAAAGCCTAATACTTAACACAGAACTTGACGAACAGGATTGTCTCGTACATCCCCACCAGGGAGTCTATAGGCTTCAGGCGCGGATCCAGAGGGGGGGGGGTCATGACCCCCCCCCTTAACCGACAAAATATAGCAAAAAATTGCATTTTTGGTACTTATATTACGAAAAAATTGTCAAAACCCCCCATTTTTGCCCAAAAATTGCACTTTGACCCCCCCCTTTCCGAAAATGACCCCCTCCTTAGCCAGAAGCTGGATCCGCCCTTGATAGGCTTCTATTTCCATGATCCCCACCAAGAGAACTCTGAATTGTAGAGGGCGCGGTGAACGCTTCATTAAAATTATTACTGCGCATTGTATGAGTACTGTTCCTGATTTCCTTTTGCAGCAAGATGGTGCTCCCCCACATTGGAATAAAAACGTACGTGAGTTCCTGAATGAACGTCTACCCCATCGCTGAATTGGCCGTTCTGGGAAAAATGATTTAACATTTCTTTATTGGCCGGCAAGATCCTCAGATCTAACGCCTTCTGATTTTTTCTCTGGGGTTTTGTTAAAGACTAGGTGTTTGTGCCTCCACTTCCTCAGAACTAGAGGAACTGAAGCAGCGGATAACTGCAGTGTTGAACTCCATCACAAGGGATATGCTATCACAAGTGTGGCTGGAGCTTGATTACCTTGTAGACATTTGTCGTGTCACCGGAGGGGCACATATTGAGCACCCGTAGAAACTTGAATAAATGTAGTTTTCAGATGAATTTGAATTTTCTAAATATATCAATTACAACGTTCACAATCATGTTCTCTTTTTGTCTCATTCACCCTGTAATGAAAAATAACCGAATACACTGCGATGCAAAAGTTTAGACAAAATGCAAATATGTGAATAAAAAGAAAACTATTCAACGAAATGCTTTCAAATTTCTACTGCAGGTACACAATATGGTCCCAAATAAGGGTCTGGAGTTCTTTAAACTATAACTGAAATCAAATTTTGGATATTACAAAAGATAGTTTTTTACATTGTTGCAAAAGTTTAGACAATAGTCAGATTTTATGCAAATATCCCTTGAAATGTGATTGGTGGAGGAAATGCGGGACTGTATTATTCATTTATAAAGTGCAGAGATTGCTGAATAAATAATCAAAATCTCAAAAGCTCTTTAGTTCTCGTGTAAAGAAGATGAGAAAGTTTGGAAGCCGAAATTTGAAAACGAACCTACTTTATTAATTTTTTGTCTTTTAAATCGGCTCTAGTATGGTAGTACATTGTTTTTTACTTTGTGGAGAGCAAATTCAGACATGCGTATCGATCAAAAAGTCCAAGAAAAATTATATTTCTTAAGGATGAAGGAATTGAAAAAACGGCTCAGACTGACGATCCGCCCCTTAATACTACAAAACTTCAACTTGGGTCAAAAGCAGCACGCGACAGCATAAGTAGATGAACAACTGAATCGGGATGCATAAAAAAAAAAAAAAAAACAAAGAATTGTGCCTGAGCCTTTTCGGACAGAGTGTCCCAAATAAGCCAGATTTTAATGCGAAAAGCAGCATATGTATCATCGTGACTAAAAAATGAATGGTACTTTCTTTGATAAAAATTATTAAAATTGGGGTGGCCTGAATGGATTATAATTCTTTTCGCGGGACTTGAGAAATATCCAATGATTATATGCTGTGCTGCTTTTACCAATAAAATCTGGCTTATTTGGGACACTCTGTCCGAAAAGGCTCAAGCACAATTCTTTGTTTTTTTTATGCATTCCGATTCAGTTTTTCATCTACTTATGCTGTCACGTGCTGTTTTTGACCCAAGTTGAAGTTTTGTAGTATTAAGGGGCGAATAGTCAGTCTGAGCCGTTTTTTCAATTCCTTCATCCTTAAGAAATATCATTTTTCTTGGACTTTTTGATCGATACGCATGTTTGAATTTGATCTCCGCAAAGTAAAAAACAATGTACTACCATACTAAAGCCGATTTAAAAGACAGAAAATTAATAAAGTAGGTTCGTTTCCAAATTTTGGCTTCCAAACTTTCTCATCTTCTTCACACGAGAACTAAAGAGCTTTTGAGATTTTGATTATTTATTCAGCAATCTCTGCACTTTATAAATGAATAATACAGTCCCGCATTTCCTCCACCAATCACATTTCAAGGGATATTTGCATAAAATCTGACTATTGTCTAAACTTTTGCAACAATGTAAAAAACTATCTTTTGTAATATCCAAAATTTGATTCCAGTTATAGTTATAAGTACTCCAGACACGTATTTGGGACCATATTGTGTACCTGCAGTAGAAATTTGAAAGCATTTCGTTGAATAGTTTTCTTTTTATTCACATATTTGCGTTTTGTCTAAACTTTTGCATCGCAGTGTACTGTCTGTTTGCGTATTGTGCGCCTGGGGGCCACGGAACGCTTCCATCTGAAAAAGGGGTGATAGGTTTAGGATGCGCACTACCCGATGCCTTCAGCGTTTGTTCGCTTTCTACTTCCTCGCTGCTTTTCCCCCCTATTTCGAGAAAGTCCGAAGAGACTTCGCGCGTGCGCAGATGCAGCGGAAGTCGCACGAAAAAAATTTTAGACAGTTCACGGCAAAAATAAAAGCTGTTGTTTTCACAGTGTCATACTGGCATTAGAGATTCCAGTTTCAAACTAAAATCACAGTAATAAACTGCGAAACTAGGAATTTTACAGGCAATACACCGCCAACGCGTTCGTTCCATCCACGGACTGCAGTTTCGTGCTTTTCGGCACTCGTCAGCAAGGAATAGGAAAGTAACCGAGGAAAATGGAATACCAGCGAGAGATCGCACGTTGGTACAGTACAACTTGAGGGCGTGCGGCGTACGTGATGGACGGCGTGTTCCCCCGAGGAATAGAACCGGAGACGTCTGTGGTAGAAACCCAGTGCTTTGGCCGCTGGACTAAAAGGCCTCCTAACCCGGCGGTTGAGTTATTTGCTCTCTGAGCGTACGCCACAGGCGGTTACTTACTGCTTTACAGCTATTTTACAGTTTATTACTGTAAAACTAGCAATTTTACAATTTTTTACTGTAAAATTAGCAATTTTACAGTTTATTACCGTAAAATTATGGTAAAAGGAGCTGTGTTATACTGCAAAAACAACATTTTTTTAACAGTGTAGTTAGCAATCGAAAAAGCATATTAAAAAAAATTGTCACAGAAAACAATTTTTATTCATTCCTTTCCCCTCTTTATCTAAATAGGAGGCCCTCAAGCCTGCAGAAATGTTGAAAAAAAAATCCCCAGATTTAAAGAGTTGGACAGAACTGCACGTGTATCTCGAGATTTCAATTCAGCAGCGGGGATGATGCTTTTAAATCGAGAACCTGTATTATTTGGACGATTTAAAAGGCTCAAAATTCACAAATACCTACTTGGTTAAGTTCCCTTGAAAGTAGTGTATCTTGTGTATTATTTCTCAAGGGTGCGTTTTTTATCACGCCAAAACTTTCCATTACAATGTCTAAATTTTTTTTTATTTATTTATTTACTAGCCAGGTACCCGGCCCTGCCCGGGTTTCTGTGGGTGAAGGGTGGTTTAGTGAAACTCATTCATAAATTTCCCAACACTAAAGTGCATATCTATAAACATAATGGCCACTTCTGTAAACAATGGCTATGTTATGGATAAACTATAAAAAAAAATAATGCAAGCTTAAAAAAAATAGCAAGCTACAAATAATGTTTGAGTAAATAGGAAATGTTATAATCTTGGTATTTTAAAATAAATATATATTTACAGTATCAATCGCACTGAAATTAACCATTTCCAAATATTGCTCGTTAAATAAGTCCCATTATTAGTTTCTATCCTCGTGACAACATTGGTGAGGTGAAAACATCTTATGTACCTAATTTAGAAATTTTTTTGACTATAAACACTTTCTATTCTCTAACTATTGCCAAAATCAATTTTTTTTTTATTTCACCCGTTAGCGATTGTAGTGTCAGATAAATATCTCCCCAAAAACAACAGTGTTGTAAAAAAATCCCCCGCCAAGAAAACCTTAAATACTCAGCCTTAAAAAGGTATGATATCGAGTTTTCCCGCCAAGTTTGTGCCAAACTACAACTAACCTGTACGTATAGTTCTTTTAAATTGTTTTCAGTTTTGCCAGGCGGGAAGCTTTGTCTTATGAGGTGGTTGCTTAATGAGTAAAAACTTCCCGCCTGGCAGGACTGAAAACAATTTAAAAGAACTATACATACAGGTTAGTTGTAGTTTGGCACAAACTTGGCGGGAAAACTCGATATCATACCTTTTTAAGGCTGAGTATTTAAGGTTTTCTTGGCGGGGGATTTTTTTACAACACTGTTGTTTTTGGGGAGATATCACATATTTTTGCATTAATATTATTTCTTTGCCTGTTTTTTTTTTTTTTTTTCTCTTCAAAATTTACTTTGCATGTTTTTTTTCCCTTCAACATTTTTCTTGGCGGTCCGACATCTGTGGTTTTCTTGGCAGCATGCATTTGGTGCAAAAGTTCAAGGATCTTCTTCAGTCTAGAATAAATTTGAAATCAATCACAATGTACCACCCGAACCGACGCAAAACAAAGCTAGTTGCTAACAATACTACGATTAAATTAAAAGTTTAAAAAAAAAACCCAACCCTTACTGCCGATCTCATATTAAAATGAACTAAATTGAAGATCCCTTTTAAAAGCCTTATGCAATAAAATCAATTACAAATATTTTATTTGTTAACAAATAGAAACTGGCAACAGATGAAATTATAAATCATTGAGTTTTCTTTCCTCGTGGCCCAACAATGAAAACATAAATGCTCAGATGTTGAACAGAGCTAGTAGATAGAAATCGGACCAATTTTAAGCATTAATAACTCCGGGGTGCGATGACCCCGGGGGGTAAATTTTGGGAAAATGTCCTCAATGTCTCATCGAGAATATTCATATCAAAAATCAACACTAAAGACCCCCCAGGAGAAAAGATACGGAAAATAAAAACGAGGGGGTAGGCGGTGGGAGGTCGAAAAACCCCCTATGCCGAGCTTTGGGACAAAATAAATGTGGGTGCAAAAGCAGAGCTCAATCCGAGTTACCGTTTAGTCTGGACCCCTGTCAAACAATTTTTAAAAAGTGCGAAAAATAGCGATTTTATAACATATATCACCCCTACCCCTGAGGGTCCTGGATGTTTTGCTTTAGTATGTGCCGTCAGGGGCCGCTGGAGATTGAGTATACCAAAAATGAACTGTAAGAATCTTTATGGGGCTGAGATACAGAGGGGTGAAAACCCCGGTTTGGTTACTCGCGTAAACAGTCCTAGTCGCTCTTTTACATTTTTATTGGCGACGGAAATTTCTTGGCGGCTTGTATTTGGTTTTCTTGGCGGGGCGGGACGCTCCCGCGTCCCGTGATAAAAATCCTTAGAAGGCAATAAATTCCATACTTACTCTACAGAAGCCTTGGTTCAAAATTTTCAATCTGATTACAATCAATATTGTTGCTGCATGGCACCAAATTTTTGCAACAATGGGTTGAAAATTTAATCATTTAATGGGGAAATGACATGAAATTAACTGTTTTCCATAATAACTTTTTTAAACTAAGCTTTTTAGAAATAAATGATAGCTTATCCTGCTCTCTGTTACTGTAGCTATCTACGGTGAAAAAATGGTGAAAATCGGTCCAGTAGTTTAGAAGATTACCCCGGTCATACGTTTTCAAAAGTAGTCTTTTATGTATATAGATTTATTTTTGCGTTGAAAAAAAAAAACGATTTTTACCACACTACTGTTTTTTACCACACATGACTTCAACGAGTAGCTTCCGGAAACTAATACAGTGGCGTGGTTGGATAGTGCTTTGCGTTAGAAACGCGAAGTCGTAGTTTCGATCCTGCTATGCGTTTTGTCGCTTTTGGTTGATTTTTTTTTTCACTGGGTCAATTTCGATCGAATTCTCCAAGAATAGATAACCTAAACTCATTTTAGGATTTTAAGCCAGTTTTTCTGTTGCATTGAAACCGGAGAAGAAAATATTTGTTTTAGCATGAATAGCATTTCTTAAAAGTGATTTCTTTAGATTTTTTCCTTCATGAATTTTTTTAGAATACTTCATGAAAGTTTGTGTTTTATTTTTCTTTTAAATCAGAGAAAAATAACAATTTACTGTGTGCCTATTTTTCGAAAGATTGCCGTTTAAATAAATCTACATTTTGAATTATTGCTGTTTAGAGCGAAAACTTCGAACGGGTCAGTTCTTATCTAGATTATTTCTCTGGCCTGTTTCCTCTAGCCACGCCAAAAGTTCCTCATTTCGGTACTTATCCGTTAGCTGGGCGTAAGCGAAAAATTACGAAATAACATATCGCCAAATCATGTAGAATTCCGCCACATTTCTTACAACCACAAGAGGGTGTTTCCACTTTTGTTCTATTGACTGGTATGTCATTCGCTTCGCTTGGCGACATTGGCGATTTTTAATTTTTCGCTTGCGAACAGCTGACGGATAAGTACCTATATTTCTCCAGCCTCAGTTCTTTATCAAACTCCATGATTTACACCTCATTTTTAAGCTCATCGGGCCGACCTTTTTACAAAAAAAGATACACCGTCTATTCTTTTTTATAACTTTGACATGCACCCCCCTTCCAAAAAAAAAAAAAAAAAAACCGCACCAAATCTGGCACGCCCTACGGACTTTTTAGAGCTGCTGTTTCCTATTTTTGGTGTTGCCAATTTAGTTTTTTTCAGCTTTTTTGTTTTTGCTGTTGCCAAATTTAGTATTTTCTTGTATTTTGTACTTTTTTCAATTTTTTTTAAAGCTTTATGGCAACAACATAAACAGGTATTTTGCTTGGCGAGAAAAAACAGTCGCCAAATTTCTGATTTGGGGGGGGGGGGTGAGGTATATAAAAGTAGTTTCTCTTTTTTTTTTGTCGAAAAAACTTTTTAACAGACTAATTTCTCTTTTTTTATTAAGAAAAAAGAGACTTAAACTCCCCCCCCCCCCCACAAATCGGAAATTTGGCGACTCTTTCTTCTCGCCAAGCAAAATACCTGTTTTTTTTTTTTTTTTTTTTTTTTTTTTTTGCCACAAAAAATTATTGCCACAAAACTTTAAAAAAAAACTCACAAAACTTTTAAAAAAAAAACTCAAAAAATGGTACAAAATACAAGAAAATACTAAATTTGGCAACAGCAAGACCTAAAAGCTGAAAAAAACCTAAGTTGGCAACACCAAAATAAGAAACAGCAACCCTAAAAAGTCCGTAGGGAGTGCCAGATTTCGCGCGTAATTTTTCTGGAGGGGGGGGGGGTATATCAAAGTTTTACCAAGAAAATGTTTATTTTGGCATATATGTAATATTTCTGAAAAGTGATTTCTTTTGGTTGTTTCCTTAATATTTCATTAAAATACAAAAGTAGGGTATGATTTTATTTTTTTTAAATCAGCAAAGTAAAACAAACAACATCATTAAACGGGTAAAAGGATACCGAAAGAAATTTAGAAAGTGTAATTGTTAAAAAGGTAAATTCCTACTTTAGGGTCCGGGTTTGGCGATTTTTTTCAGACTGTGGGCAGAATTAATAAATGGTTGCCAGAAAGAGATAAATCTAAATTAGAAACCAAAAATCTAATGGTTGCCAGATTTAATAATTTATCGCCGGACCTTAAACTAGGATTCATTCGTTAAAAATATTTCTGGAATGCATGCGTTAAGATTTTATTCATTTGTTTTTAGATTCCTAAGTATTAGAGATGTAGGTTTTTAATTACATAATAAATTTGTAAAATTCCAAAAAGAAATAAAGATATATCAATGAAACAAAACAGTATACCTCGCAAACAGATGTGCAAACATCCAGTTATGAAGCGCACTGAAACAAAAACGGTACTTGTAAAAGTCCATAATTCAAGTATCGAAAATTTCGTTCGCTTCACTTTTTGAAATGGAGGATGAAATGATTAAAACCGTTGCCAACTTGAAGTCAAAGTTAAGTTGTTGCCAGATGCTGTATAAAGAAAACTTTATTCGCAACTCCGTATACGCTACCTGGCGGTGATTTACTAAACTACAGAAAAGGGTAAAATATTGCTTTCCACGTGTACATTTTGAAGTAAAACCCAAGAATGTTGCGTGCATTGACAATTTATGATGTGTAGTTTTTTGCTAATTATTTTGCAATATTGCAACCAAGTCAATAGGGAAGTTTCGATTTTTACTTCCTTTTACGTAGTAAAGGAAGTATTGTGATCGCGAAAAAAAATCACTCAAATTTGAGTCTAAATTTTGATTTTGCTCACCCCCGAATGAATGTTCAGTAGTTTTTTCGACCTGTCAGCACGTGTATATGTACCTACCAACATATAAGCAGCCGAAAAATCCTTTTCAACCACCCCCGAGTTAATTACGACGAGTTTTCTCGTGACGTCTGTATGTACGTATGTGCGGATGTATGTGCGTCGCATAACTCAAAAACTATATGCCGTAGAAGCTTCTAGCTTCGTATGTAGGCTCTGAGGATGGTCTAGTTGTGCATCTCCCCTTGTGGTTGCATTTGAATGTTCCCAAGGGGGTGTTTTACTCCTTTTTTGGGGTAAATCAGTGTTAATTTCAATGCAGACTCAAGTGATATGAATTGGCGCGACCACTTGGCGATATGTCGCCAAGCTTTTGGTCGCCAAGTGTTTGACGCCAACTTGGCGACATATCGCCAAGTTTTTTTGCCATCAAATTTGGCAAAAAAAATATTTTTTGAATTTGGGTTTAACTTGGCGCTATTGGCGATATTTTGCGAAAAATTCACTGAATGATATTAAAATCAGCAACATTTAGAAAATTAACCATTGTAAAATATATTTTGCATAGTTTCGTGGCAGATTAGGGGAGTAAATATTTGAATTGTTACCTTGCTCACTCCAAGTACTTTTTTTAACACTTAAGGCAACTACTAAGAAATTTACACGTAAAAGGAAGTAGTGTGGGGTCCATACCAGATTTTTGTCAAAAAATGACCCTTTTATAGGAATTTAGCCTATTATTAGGCCTATTTTTTAATCGACATGATCCTTTAGGTTACAAATTGATAAAATTTATGGTATTTAAATACTATTTGCATTTTCCAACAAAGATTGAAATTAAAACAATGAATTTTCATTTCAAGGCTCACCTATTTCATTTCAGCATGAAATAAGTCAAAAACAATTAAACTGTTTTTTTTTTTCTTTTCAACTGATAGAGATAAACCTTTAAAGCGAGAAAGTAATTTATTTCAGATTTATCAACCTTTCTACCTCGAGGCTCGGAAACAACGATTAAGAAAAACATAAATTTTTGAATCTCCATATATTATTTCTCTAAGCCGATTCCTATACCCGGTCGAAACTCGCTCATTTCTTTATCGAATTGCAAGAAAATTTATGATTTTGAAGCTTATCCAGCGGGCTATTGACGAAAATTAGACCCACCCTCTAAAAAGTGTCGGTTCGTTTTTTATTCGAACTTCAATTTTTGGGCACAAAATTGACTCTATCTAGCGAAATAATTGTCGTATCGTCTCCAGTTTGATTTCATTCGAAAGATTAAAAAAAATGCGTTCTTTGGAACGTTTCTCCGCTAGCTCCGCCTAACGAGAATCTCGAAAATCCACGTTTAAGCGACTTATAAGCGATTGAAGTTTGAAAAAGTTAAATTTTTTGCTCAACTGTTAAAATCGTTATACCATTGTTGTTCAAATCAATTTTAAATGCGACATTTCAAGCCAAGGCTTAGCTCGGTAAACCTTAATTGTAACTTTTATTGTTTCAAAATACTATGGTAGTTTGCGATAACGTTAGTATTTAGTTTAGTAGTAGCCTTGGGTATTTGATTTTAATATAGGGTATCACCTTTGTAGTAGTTGTAAAAGTGAACGTGTCTTTGATCTCTTTGAAAAGTTGTCAGAACGACGGCAGTTGATGGCGATGTCGTGCAAACGTACAAGATTTTACATTTTTTTTTTTTTTTTTTGCGGAATTCCGCACGGGTCACCTAGTTGTAAGTATATTTAGCTACCACTCTGCAATAATGCCTTCGAAAAAACGGAAAGCAATAGGACAAGTTCATCCTAAGGCAAAAAAACCTCTGAAAAACGTGAAAATGAGAGTCTTGGGGCCCTACTCTCATTGTATTGTCAATATAGTCGATACCGAGAATACGGGTTTTTTGTGCCCCGTGACGTCACATCTCGTGAGACACGAATAATCGCTAATCTCAAAGCCACTTCTAATTTAAGGTATCTAGAATCGCGCCGAGAAGTTTACGACAGGGTAAGAAGACGTGAGATGCCTTCCTCGGCAGTGAGAAGCTGTTTGTTTATTCCATTTTTTCTCAACGCGGGAGTGTGCCATAATGTTTATAAGTTCTGAAAATGTGGTTTAGTATGTTTTTACATTGAGAGTCAAGATTTTTTCTTTATTTTGAGTTTGAATTTGGGAGAGGCATCCATTTATCGGCAGTAATTGGAACTCTGCAACTTTGCCGATTATCTATAATCATCTTATTTTACTGAGAAATTGGCCAAAATTTTGCAAATTGAAATTACTTTAAGGTATGCCCAAAACTTGAATTTATATATTTACTTAACCAGGGTGTCGATCTAACCCAAGGGGGAGGGATACATTTTCTTTAATAAAATGAGCTCTTTACTCAAATTCTATTTTCTACCAGGGGAGGGGGGGGAGCATTTCGTTTTTATCGTATCGTATTTAAGTTTAATTTTACCTCACAGAATAATTAACCCTTTCGTGGGCCGTGGGAAGATTGCTTCCCACCTACAAGATCCTACAAAATACACCTGTGGGAAGCGCAATTCCCATTATAATATATTGATGCTGCTATTAGAACGTTGGGAACGGAATTTCCCGCTTCAATTTTGTGCTGTCATCTAGTGTTCAATCGACTGAATGGAATTGGCGGTAATTTTGGTTTCGAATGCTTGAAAGCTTTATGTGAGATTTGTTCTACTAATTCTGTTTTGATGTGACATTTGTACTGCTCAACGATTTTTCTGCAAGCGTGAGTGGCAAATAATCACCATTCAATTTAATTTTCTTTATGACTGTAAATGGTTCCGTGGGAAGGATACTTCCCACCCCTGAAATTTAAATGTAAAAATAAAATTTGGCAAAATAAAATGCATTTCCTTAAATGTTATTGCTTAATTGTTAATAAAACATAAAAAACTGGGAGGAATTCAAAAGAAAAATAAATGGCCCACGAAAGGGTTAAATCATCGTTTTTAAAGTCTTAAAATGATAGTAAAAGCATAAAACATGAATTTGTTTATTTCAATTCTCAAACATAAAGTGTTTTAAATGCATTTTGGAAAAAAGATCCGCAGACATGTGATTTAGGATCAATTTTTCTCTTATGCATTGCCCCAAAAATAGGGACTTGTACTTAATATTTAGAAAGTAAATATATATCTCTTATTGGCGAAAAGGCCAAAATATCGCGAAAAGGAGAATTGAGTCTATCAAAATCATTGCAAAAAGCGCAGCACAGGCAGTAATTTTTACCCCTCTCGAAAAACGAATATTTTAAATACACGTTTTGAAAAAGTGATACCTAGACAAAGGGCACGACTTTGTAGGACATTGAGCACGAGCTTTATGTGCTGCCCCCCCCCCCCCAATAAAAACAATACAATGAAATAGTAAAATATTTTGGATTTCAAGTTTTCGAAAGAGTATTTTTTAATTTATTTTTTATCTTGTCATAGTGCGATATGAAATTTCTCCATTTTAAAAACTTTAGGGATGGATTTAAGGCCTCTTTTTGTCCTGCCCAGACATGTGATTTTTCTTTACTTAGCATTTAAAGATTGAAAATACAACTATTATTGCGAAAACAAAAATGAGTAACGCAAAAAGGGGACTTTTACTTAAAGCCTGAATTTTAAACTATTATTGCGATAAAGTCAAAATATCGCTGAAAACAAAGTCATGAAGTTAAATGATTTAATTTAACAAATATTTTTAAATATTAGTATTATTTTTTAAAAGTATTTGTAATTTTTTTCATGTTTAGTCGAAGCATTTGATACATTGAAATGAATTCGTATAATGTATTTCGACACCTTACTCCGCTTACGCTTGTATGCTCGTATGTGTTGAAAAGATGTACTAATTGCGATTTAAAATTCTAATATTTTTAAATTCCTGAAACACAACACCTTAATCTGCCCGAATGCTTTTAATAGTTGGCTCTCGAATCTTTTTGCCATCTATTGCGGAGGCTAAGCTAAACCAGAAAGTTAAAGCAAAATGCACGCGCGAATGTTGATGTAACGCGAGTGAGATATACTAAAAATACTGTCATTTGATTGGTCAATCGTTTTTCCTTCTCGATACGCGGTAGAAGGAGAGAAAATTCTCGCTTGGGCACATTAGGGCTTTCAGATTAGTACAAAATTTGACAAGCGACTACTTTTTCGGCTATTCTTGCTTGTCGTGAGGGAGTAATAGACGTCACTGGAAGTTCCAGGAAGTTTCAGAGTAGGGCCCCTGAGGAGAGAAATCGAAGACTAGCGACAGTGCACATTAGAGATATGACGGCTAGAGCATCAGAAAGCAATGAGCAGCGTGAGTATCGTCTAAGACATCTGAGAGATAGAGCAACTAGATCAAGACAATCGGAGACAGTGAGTCAGCGTCAGTTTCGTCTAAAAGAACAACAAGAGAGAACTACTACATCAAGACTATCGGAGACAGTGAGTCAGCGTCAGTTTCGTCTAAAAGAACAAGAGATAACTACTACATCAAGACTAAATTTATTTATTCTTGCGCCTGAAAGTGAAACTAAGAACGTTGTGAATGAACAAGTTTTGCGTTAAATTTTTATTAGAATTTTTTGAGAAGCTAAAGTTTTATATTAATACGCACCCGGGCAACCCCGGGTATAAAGCTAGTATATCTATATATATAAAGATGACGGTGTTTGTTTGTTCGTTTGTAACCGCTGGCCAGAAGCCCCCACAGCACCTACAGACCTGAAACTTGGCTCAAAAATCCGAACGTATCCCAGTAAAATGCACCTCGAAAGCCAAATTTTTAATTTCGAATTAGTTATTTTTAAATTAATTAGTTAGTCTCATTTTTGGTGTATCCGTCCTAATTGAAGGGGGAAAACCTTCTCTCACCCCAAAACATTATATATCGCTGGAAAGGTTTTTTTTTCTGAAAAAGAAAAGTTTTAGCACGTTTCTGTCCGTTAATTAGGACAGGAGATACACTGCTCGACATTGAAAATGCAACACCAAGAAGGAGTGGTCAGAAATTCATGCAAATTTTACCGTAGACGCACGTCACTGAGTTATGCAAATGATATGAAATGCGCAGCTCTCCGACGCACGTGAAGTAAGATATTAGAGAATGAAGTTGAAAAGTGGGCTATGTTCATGTTGGTTTTTCTGCCAGACTAATTATCGGAGAAATTTGGTTTTTGTCTCGAAGGATACGTGTGATAGGAGGAAATGCCACGCCGTCCTCAACGAAGACACTTCCAGCATATAGACGACTTTACAAGGGGTATGGTGATCGGACTGAGAAGGGGAGGTTGGTCCATGCGTCAAATTGCAGCTGATACCCACATGGATGCAAGCACTGTGCATCGGCTGTGTCGGAGATGGTTGGAAAGAGGAAATGTAGCCACATTGAGGGGTGCAGGTGCAGCCAGAGTGACGTCAGACCGCTTGGATCGACGGATTCACCGACAAGCTGTGGCGGACCCGCAAGTCACTTGTACGTCGATTCTGCAGCAGGTGCAAGGTACCCTGGATGTTCCTGTGTCGACCAGAACCATTTCCCGTCGACTGGTTACACGTGGCCTGCAATCACGGCGCCCGCTAAGAAGACTGCCATTGACCTCACAGCACAGACTCCAACGTTTGGAATGGTGCCGGACCAGAGAGACGTGGATGGCAGAATGGCAAACCGTAGTGTTCTCAGATGAATCCCGCTTCTGTTTGTCCAGCGATAGTCATCGCATACGTGTGTGGCGTCGACGTGGAGAAAGATCGAATCCGGCAGTAACTGTGGAACGCCCCACAGCGCGACAACGTGGCATAATGGTTTGGGGCGCTATTGCATACAATTCCGTATCACCTCTAGTTCGTATTCGGGGCACTATGACGGCCCAACGATATGTAGATAATGTACTGCGGCCGGTGGCAATCCCCTACCTTCAGGGTCTGCCAAATGCAATTTTTCAACAGGATAACGCCCGGCCTCACAGTGCTCGAATCAGCCAACATGCTCTACGAGGTGTACAGATGCTTTCCTGGCCACCATACTCTCCTGACTTGTCACCAATCGAACGTGTGTGGGACGTGATTGGACGCCGTTTGCAGAACCTGTCACTGCCTCGTTCAGAGGACGAACTGTGGCAAATGGTTGAAAGGGAATGGAGTGCCATCCCTCAGGACACCATCCGCAGGCTTATTGACTCCATGCCTAGACGTGTTTCTTCGTGCATCGCTGTCCGCGGTGGTCCTACTTCTTACTGAGCCGACGCCGTCCTCGCTCTAAATTTTGCTTATTTATTTTGAAATAAATATCACTTATTGTTCCATGCTGTCTCTGTCTTCTTACCAAATTTCATCAATTTCTGACCACTCCTTCTTGGTGTTGCATTTTCAATGTCGAGCAGTGTATTAATTAATCAAATTTAGTCAATTTTCAAGGCTTAACAATGTACGCAATACTGAAACACTAGGTCCATTTTCCAGATCAGTTGCTCTTTTGTCCCTGAAGTTACTTTGTGGTTTAAATTAGCGTATAGCTTTAAGCTTTGGAAATTTATTCAATTTAATTAATTAATATTTACTTAACTTTCTGTCTTTTATATTTATTTGGCGAATTGATTTAAACTTTAAAATGACTTTAAGTGGAATTTAAAAGATGGAGCGAATTTGAACTAAAGAATATAATAATTTTACTTCAGGGGGGGGGGTTGAAGTGAATTTAAATTTATTCAGTTGACTTCCTCAAAATTCGGTGTTACCGAAAATATCAGAATGGAACTATTATTTTTAAAAATTTAGTGATGGCTATTCAGTTACTCTTCTTATTTGGCGCGGTAAAGTTTGGCAACAATAGGGATAATTACCAAACCTCCCAGCCGGTGAAACAACACTACTTTCTCCAAATCAAAGGAAAGAAAACGCTTTGGGAAGGAACAGTAGCTGTTTGCAGTCTAAAGCGTATTTTATTGCATGTTTAAAACATGTATTTAATGCCGCCATCACAAAATTTTTAACAATAATAGTTCCATTCTGACATTTTCGGTAACACCGCTATTCAGTTACTCTTCGTGTTTGGCGTCGTAAAGTTTGGCAACAATCGGGAAATTTACCAAACCTCCCAGCCACTGAAATCTTTCTTTTTTAATGGTCACTGTTAGATTGTGATCACAAGAGATGGTGCGAAAGACATTATATTTCTTTCCTTTTAATGTTCACATTAACATCATGGAAGAATGGTTGTGGCTGAGCTACCTGATACAATCGGTTCCCTATGTTAATAAATTTAGATTTAGCGACCAATTTTACATTGAAATTACGGTTAAATGGGTGAATTATATTAAATTTCAAGTGCAATATTGCTGTGGTCGTTGAGAGTTTTCGAAACTCTTGGCTCTACAGTTGTGTCAAAAGTTCCATTGAAACGTAAAGATTTTGCTAAAAATAAATAAGTTCGTCACACACACACGAAAAGAAGAAAAAAGTCTTTAAAACTAAAATAATTCTCCCATTGAACACTACAAACTGTGAAATGGCATTAAAAGTGTCATCTATATATTTTAAAAGGTCTTGAAGCACATTTGAATTAAAGAATATAATAATTTTACTTAAGAGGGTGGAGTGAATTTAAATTTATTCAGTTGACTTTCTTTACATTTTTTGCACGGGCATCACCGTGCGGGTACTGCTAGTTAGATATGAAAGAAAGGAATCACGGGACGCGGGAGCGTCCCGCCCCACCAAGAAAACTAAATACAAGCCGCCAAGAAATTTTCGTCGCCAAGAAAAATGTAAAAGAGCGACCAAGGACTGTTTACGCGAGTAACCAAACAGGGGTTTTCACCCCTCTGTATCTCAGCCCCATAAAGATCCCTAGAGTTGATTTTTGGTATACTCAATCTCCAGCGGCACCTGACGGCACATACTAAAGCAAAACATCCAGGACCCTCAGGGGGAGGGGTGATACATGTTATAAAAACGCTATTTTTCGCTCTTTTTAAAAATTGTTTGACAGGGGTCCAGACTAAACGGTAACTCGGATTGAGCTCTACGTTTGCACCCACATTTATTTTGTCCCAAAGCTCGGCATAGGGGGGTTTTCGACCCCCCACCCCCTCCCCCCTCGTTTTTATTTTCCGTATCTTTTCTCCCCGGGGGTCTTTAGTGTTGATTTTTGGTATGAATATTCTCGATGAGACATTGAGGACGTTTTCCCAAAATTTACCCCCCGGGGTCATCGCACCCCGTAGTTATTAATGCTTAAAATTGGTCCGATTTCTATCTACTAGCTCTGTTCAACATCTGAGCATTTATGTTGTCATTGTTGTGCGACGAGGAAAGAAAACTCAATGATTTATAATTTCATCTGTTGCCAGTTTCTATTTGTTAACAAATAAAATATTTGTAATTGATTTTATTGCATAAGGGATCTTCAATTTAGTTCATTTTAATATGAGATCGGCAGTAAGGGTTGGGTTTTTTTTTTTTAACTTTTAATTTAATCGTAGTATTGTTAGCAACTAGCTTTGTTTTGCGTCGGTTCGGGTGGTACATTGTGATTGATTTCAAATTTATCCGAGACTGAAGAAGATCCTTGAACTTTTGCACCAAATGCATGCCACCAAGAAAACCACATATGTCGGACCGCCAAGAAAAGTGTTGAAGGGAAAAAAAAACATGCAAAGTAAATTTTGAAGAGAAAAAAAAAAAAAAAAACAGGCAAAGAAATAATATTAATGCAAAAACATGTGATATCTCCCCAAAAACAACAGTGTTGTAAAAAAATCCCCCGCCAAGAAAACCTTAAATACTCAGCCTTAAAAAGTTATGATATCGAGTTTTCCCGCCAAGTTTGTGCCAAACTACAACTAACCTGTATGTATAGTTCTTTTAAATTGTTTTCAGTCCTGCCAGGCGGGAAGTTTTTACTCATTAAGCAACCACCTCACAAGACAAAGCTTCCCGCCTGGCAGGACTGAAAACAATTTAAAAGAACTATCCATACAGGTTAGTTGTAGTTTGGCACAAACTTGGCGGGAAAACTCGATATCATAACTTTTTAAGGCTGAGTATTTAAGGTTTTCTTGGCGGGGGATTTTTTTACAACACTGTTGTTTTTGGGGAGATAATTGATAACGTAAGGCAACGAATCTGGTGGAAACGCCACACTACTTACTCTTATGTTATAACTCTAAAATAGATGCCTGAAATTAAAATAGTGCCTTGGAGCGAGCAAGAGATAACAATTCAAACATTTACACCCCTCGTTTGTCACGAATCAATACAAAATATTTTTTTACAACGATTCATTTTCTAAATATCACCGATTTTAACACGATTCAATGAATTTTTCGCAAAATATCGCCAACACCACCAAATTGAAACAAAAATTTAAAAAAATCATTTTTTTTTTTGCCAAATTTGTCGACAAATTGGCGGCAAACACTTGGCTACCAAAAGCTTGACGAAAAATCGATGCTTCAATCGTCAAGGTGATTAAGTAGAGAAAAAAACCTGCATTGTACATTACTTTTGATTTTATTTTCTGTTTTTTAGCCTACTTTCCCGTTAAAAATAAAAGAAAGACAAAAAAAGTATTAAAAGTAGCTTAATGCATCTAAAAAATATCGCCAAGTTAAAAAAAAAAAGGTAAAATGAATATCGAAAAATTAAAAATTTGAAAGTAGGGTATTGAGATGGGGAATTTGCGTGTCGGTCGGTCGGTCGGTCGGTCGGTCTGTCGGTCTGTCTGTCTGTCCCCCCCTAATAACTTTTGAATGAACATTCCGATTTGGACAAACTTTTTTTTGTTGCAAAGATCTCGGCGAGTACAGCTCATTCCCATATTTGATTTTTCGATTTGAACAATTTTTGGTTCAACTTTGAACCGTTCAAACAACATGTCCCGCGATGCTAACTTTTGAGTGAACAATCCGATTTGAACAAACTTTTTTTTTGTTCGAAATATCTTATCAAGGATACTTCATTCCCGTATTTGCATTTCCGATTTGAACAATTTTTGATTCAACATTGAACCGCTCAAGCAAGCTGTCACCCCTAATAACTTTTGAGTGAACAGTCCGATTTAAATAAACTTTTTTTTTGTCCGAAGGATCTCAGCAAGGATACTTCATTACCGTATTTGCATTTCCGATTTGAACAATTTTTGATTCAACATTGAACCGCTCAAGCAAGCTGTCACCCCTAATAACTTTTGAGTGAACAGTCCGATTTAAATAAACTTTTTTTTTGTCCGAAGGATCTCAGCAAGGATACTTCATTACCGTATTTAAATTTTCAATTTGAACATTTTTTCGTGCAACATTGAACCGTTCAAGCAACCTTTCCCCACCTAATAATTTTTGAGTGAACCGTATGAATGGAATAAACTTTTTTTTTTGTTTGAAAGATCTCGGAGAGGCTTTCCCATACATTCCCTTATTTCGCTTTTTGATTTGAACCATTTTTCGTTCAATATTGAACCGTTCAGAAAAAAAAATTAACATTAGCGTCTACGGGGAATTTAAGTTAAATGTTGATCCTGAACTTAAAGTCAGATTTCCTTCAAACTAACTTTGTAAGAAAATGGTTTTGATAAATAATGTTTGAAAAGTACTTTTCTGAGTAATCTTCTGTGTGGACTCTGATTCCGACTCCGCGAACATGGCGGAAATGCAGGCTCAGAAAAAAAGACTGAACGTGCAGACGATTTTTTGTTTATTTATTCATTTGTTTTATTTTATTTATTTATTCATTATTATTATTATTAATTTTTTGAACCGCAGACGATTTTTTTTGTAACAAAAATTTTTCATTCACGAGAACATTTTATTCTTTATTTATATTTAACAACTGGCAACGGATTAAAAGTGAAATTCGAGACATTTTATTAACGGACGATTTTGTTTTTTCTTTTTTTTTTTCTTTCTTTGATAAAATGTGTTTTGATGCTCTTTGTACTTTTATTTATTTATTTATTTATTTTACTAGCCGGGTACCCGGCCCTGCCCGGGTTTCTGTGGATGTAGGGTGGTTTAGTGAAACTCATTCAAAAATTTCTCAACACTAAAGTGCATATCTATAAACATAATGGCTACTTCTGTAAACAATGGCTATGTTATGGATAAACTATAAAAAAAAAAATAATGCAAGCTAAAAAAAAATAGCAAGCTACAAATAATGTTTGAGTAAATAGGAAATGTTATAAGCTTGGTATATTAAAATAAATATACATTTACAGAATCAATCGCACTGAAATTAACCATTTCCAAATATTGCTCGTTAAATAAGTCCCATTATCAGTTTCTATCCTCGTGACAACATTGGTGGGTATAACTTTTATATATGCCCCAAAAATTTGCGCCAAATCTGGCACTCCCTACGGGCTTTGTAGGGTTGCTGTTTCTTATTTTAGTTTTTAGCCTACTTTCCCGTTAAAAATAAAAGAAAGACGAAAAAAATATTAAAAGTAGCTAAAAGCATCTAAAAAATATCGCCAAGTCCAAAAAATATCGCCAAGTTAAAAAAATATCGCCAAGTCCAAAAAATATCGCCAAGTTAAAAAAATAAAAAGGTAAAATGACTATCGAAAAATTAAAAATTTGAAAGTAGGGTATTGAGATGGGGAATTTGTGCGTTGGTCGGTCGGTCGGTCGGTCGGTCGGTCGGTCGGTCTGTCGGTCGGTCTGTCTGTCCCCCCCTAATAACTTTTGAATGAACATTCCGATTTGGACAAACTTTTTTTTGTTGGAAAGATCTCGGCGAGTACAGCTCATTCCCATATTTGATTTTTTGATTTGAACAATTTTTGGTTCAACTTTGAGCCGTTCAAAAAACCGGTCCCGCGATACTAACTTTTTAATGAACAGTCCGATTTGAACAAACTTTTTTTTGTTGGAAAGAACTTTTCAAGGGTACTTCATTCCCGTATTTACATTTCCGATTTGAACAATTTTTCGTTCAACATTGAACCGCTCAATCAAGCTGTCACCCCTAATAACTTTTGAATGAACAGTCCGATTTAAACAAACTTTTTTTTGTTTGAAGCATCTTGGCAAGGATACTTTATTACCATATTTAAATTTTCAATTTGAACACTTTTGGTTCAACATTGAACCGTTTAAGCAACCTTTCTCCACCTAATAACTTTTGAGTGAACCGTCCGAATGGAATAAATTTTTTTTTGTTCGAAAGATCTCAGCGAGTGCAGCTCATTCCCATATTTGATTTTTCGATTTCAACAATTTTTGGTTCAACTTTGAACCGTTCAAACAACCGGTCCCGCGATGCTAACTTTTGAGTGAACAATCCGATTTGAACAAACTTTTTTTTGTTCGAAAGATCTTTTCAAGGATACTTCATTCCCGTATCTACATTTTCGATTTGAACAATTTTTCGTTCAACATTGAACCGCTCAATCAAGCTGTCACCCCTAATATCTTTTGAGTGAACAGTCCGATTTAAATAAACTTTTTTTTGTTCGAAGGATCTCAGCAAGGATACTTCATTACCGTATTTAAATTTTCAATTTGAACACTTTTTCGTTCAACATTGAACCGTTTAAGAAACCTTTCCCCACCTAATAACTTTTGAGTGAACCGTCCGAATGGAATTAACTTTTTTTTGTTTGAAAGATCTCGGAGAGGCTTTCCCATACATTCCCATATTTCGCTTTTTGATTTGAACCATTCTTCGTTCAATATTGAAATGTTCAGAAAAAAAAATTAACATTAGCGTCTACGGGGAATTTAAGTTGAATTTTGATCCTGAACTTAAAGACGGATTTCCTTCAAACTAACTTTGTAAGAAAATGGTTTTGATAAATAATGTTTGTAACGTACTTTTCTGAGTAATCTTCTGTGAGGACTCTGATTCCGACTCCGACTCCGCAAACATGGCGGAAATGCAGGCTCAGAAAAAAAATTACTGACTGTGCAGACGATTTTTTGTTTATTTATTCATTTGTTTCATTTTATTTATTATTATTATTATTATTATTATTTGGCAGACGATGTTTTTTTTTGTAACAAAATTTTTTCATTCACGAGAACATTTTATTCTTTATTTATATTTAACAACTGGCAACAGATTAAAAGTGAAATTCGAGACATTTTAGTAACGGACGAGTTTCTTTTCTTTTTTTTTTTCTTTCTTTGATAAAATGTATTTTGATGCTCTTTGTACTTTTATTTATTTATTTATTTATTTTATTATTATTATTATTATTATTTTTTTGAAAACGATGGAGGATATTTTCTACGGAGGAACTGTAACAGTTACACTCTTTAAAAGGTGCGACAAAACTTTATTTATTCGTTAATTGCTTTTTACGTGTCTATTTCATCTGATGAAAGGGGTATATTTTGCTTTTCGAAATCAGCTCTAAGTGCTAGAAAGGTACGTTTGACGTAATTTTAAGTCTCAGATAATCAAGAGAATAATGATCAGATGCGAGAATGCCGATGTCGATGTACGGGAAAGTAGGCTCGTTTAGTTCTTGACAGAACTTCTTGTTTTACTTAAGGTACTTTTTAAGGTTGCTGTTTCTTATTTTGGTTTTGTTTTATTGTGTTGTTATTTTTTATGTTTTTATTATCTGTATTTAGCGAGAATCCATCTTGGCGAGAGTTATTTTGCTTGGCGACAAAAAAAGTCGCAAAATTTTCGATTTGGGGCTTATACCAAAGTAGTTCCCATTGGTGAGGTGAAAACATCTTATGTACTTAATTTAGAATTTTTTTGACTATAAACACTTTCTATTCTCTAACTATTGCCAAAATCAATTTTTTTTTTTATTTCACCCGTTAGCGATTGTTGGCTCAGATAAAATAAAAATCCTTATAAGGCAATAAATTCCATACTTACTCCAGAGAAGCCTTGGTTCAAAATTTTCAATATGATTACAATCAATATTGTTGCTGCATGGCACCAAATTTTTGCAACCATGGGTTGAAAATTTAATCATTTATTGGGGAAACGACATAAAATTAACTGTTTTCCATAATAACTTTTTTAAACTAAGCTTTTTAGAAATAAATTATAGCTTATCCTGCTCCCTGTTACTGTAGCTATCTACGGTGAAAAAATGGTTAAAATCGGTTCAGTGGTTTGGAAGATTACCCCGGACATACGTTTTCAAAAGTAGTCTTTTATGTATATAGATTATTATTATTATTTTTTTTTTTTTTTTTTGAAAACGATGGAGGATTTTTCTATGGAGGAACAGTTACACTCTTTATAAGGTGCGAGAAAACTTTATTTATTCGTTAATTACTTTTTACGTGTCTATTTCATCTGATGAGAGGGGTATATTTTGCTTTTCGAAATCAGCTCTAAGTGCTAAAAAGGTATGTTAGACATAATTTTCAGTCTCAGATAATCAAGAGAATAAGGATCAGATGCGAGAATGCCGATGTCGATGTACGGGAAAGTAGGCTCGTTTAGTTCTTGACAGAACTTCTTGTTTTTAATCTGTTATTTTTTTATAGCCTATCGGAGGTTGAAAGAAAAACAAGTCTCGTATGTCTGCTACATTCTAATGTGTTGCCACTAAGGCATCGCATTCTTGAAATGGATGGTTACAAAAAGATACAACATTCCTATTCCGGTCGTGTCGGACAGAATATAAAATACTGCGAAAACAAACCAGTGGTCAAGTTTAATAAAACTGACTACACTATTTAGGCTTTGCATGTGAAAGAAAAAAATATGAGCACTGAATAACAGTAGTTTTATGCATTATGTCTTTGCCATAAAAGAAAGCAGTTGAATTCTCACCGTACTGATTTTTTAGAAAATACAGTCGACGCTCGATATAACGACCATCTCCGTCCTACAGAAAACGGTCTTTATAACGAGTAGTCGCTATAAGAGGTAGAACAGCGTATATTGAAATACAGTTGGGGGTTTTCTCACCGGTCGTTATATTAGGATGGTCTTTATAACGAGGCGCCATTATAATGAGCGTCGACTGTACAATATTTTTTTCATTTTTCTTCAATTTTCGATGCCAATAAAAATATTTTTGAAAAAAAAAAAAAAAATTGAACCGACTTCGGAACTTCACTCGGCAAGTGCTCTAAAAAGTAAAAATTAATTTTATTCTTTGAACACCATCGACACTTCATTTAAACATAAGTTTTGAAGTCGGCGCAAAAACACTATATAGAATCATACGAAACTATAATTTAACTATATATATAAATTGCAATGAATCTAGGTTCTTTAATCGCATTCGCATACACTAGAGTAATTTTCAATGGTTTCTCTGAAAAATGTCGGCAAAATGTAGTTAAACATCATTTCACCTATAGTTTTTGCACCGACTTCAAAACTTATGTTCACCGAAATCGATAAAGCATTTTATCGACACTTTCTAGCTCATTATATAAAATTGCCATTGCATCCCAAGAAAATATTTGCAATATTTTTTTTTTTTACAAAAATGCATTTTTTTCAAATTTTTCTCTTTTTCATGATCAAATGGAATGATCGGCTGGGATCGAACCCGGGTCCCTCCGGACACGAGTCCGATGCCTTACCGATCAAGCCACCACGGCCCTACAGGGACCCCCAGGGGCCCCAAGGGTTTGGAAAGGGTCCATATAAAAGCTGGATATCTTTTAATGTTCTAGTTGAGTTATAACTAGGTCATGGAGCAACTTTTGCGCGCTATCCAAAAACGAATTTCCAAAAAAAGTCTTTTCGGCCCACCCTCCTCTGCACTCAGTTATGCAAGCAATATATTTGAAAAAAGATTGACGTTTTCTGGTCAATGTATCGATACCACCGATATTTTAATTTCTAACATCGATGTTTTGTCATCAACGTCGCACCACTAATTTTTACTCATTTTTTATATTACATAAGTGGCCCGTCATACGGGATCCATACTGTAATGAACTTCGACACACCGCAATAGGCCAACCGTTGCACTGAAGCTACATTTACGGAGACCACGTTTCAATAATTACATGCCCAGTCATTGTTCCTAGCAATTAGGGCTGTGACATAGATGATAAAACATCGATATTTTGGAAACATCGATGTTGGAAATTGAAGACATCGATAGCATTGATACATCGGCAAAAAAACATCGATGTTTTAAAAGAACGATCTATTTTAGATACATAACGTACACATTTGAGTGTACATTATCCCCTCGTTACGTTTGAAAATTCTCGAACGTAAATGATTGGTTGGTAGTTACATTTTTTTCCCTAATAAGCTAAATACTGCAACTACTTGATTAACGATTAATCTTTTTTTTAAACTTTCTTTTTAAAACATGAAACATCGATATAGAACAGTGGCTGCCAAAGTGGTCCACAGGGACCCCCGGGGCCCCGAGAGTTTGGAAGGGGTCCAAATAAAAGAAAGAAAAAATTGGCGGTTCACAAGATGCAAATAGGGGTCCTTTTGCTGATGCACCAAATTCACTCTATCTCACTTAAGCCTTTTTTGTACCTTACGTACACCTATGTTTTGCATTAGGTGTACAAGTGCCACCTATGTAACACCTTGTACACCTATTCTATGAAAGAATATTAGCTGATTTAAGTTTTGTGCCATTATATTTATGAAAGTATGCATAAAAATGTTACATTTTACTCTTCATTATGTTTTCTTTTCTCTTGAATTTTAATTTTTTACTCTGCAGTCAAACTGAATCCTTTAGAAAGTTGTCATGTTGTTTTAGAACATCAATAAAAGGAACTTAACCATTTAATTCCTGGTTTTTAGAATGCTTGAGATTCCTGATTAGTTTTGGAACGACCAAGGAAAGGGGTCCACGGGAAATTTGAAAACTAGGCAAGGGGTCCACGGATCAAAAAAGTTTGGGAATCCCCTGATGTAGAAGAAAAAGAAAAGTGAGAACTAATCAGCAATGCTTAAAAAATCTCGAGAGCAAAGCATGGATAATAATGATGGAGAATTTTTTCCAATGAGTTTAATGCTGTAACTCCCGACCTATGATGCACATAAATATTTTCCTAAACATAATTATTGCACATTCTTACCAGGCCCGTCATTTAGGGGGGCAGGGGGGGGGTCAATTGTCCCCTCCCTGACTTTGAGAAATCTATGTATTTACCTATAAGTGGGCGTGGCTTTTGATATTTTCCGATGAAATTGCATTGTGTTTGGACCCTTTGCCCACCCCTGGAAAAACTTGAAATGACGTCCATGATTCTTACGCACCATTTTTGCTGAAATATAAAACATCGACATCGAAAAAAACATCGAACTCGAAACATGGGTGTTTGAAAAACAACGACCATAAAACATCGATGTTTTCCAAAACATGGACGTCGCAGCACTATACTAGACAGCAGTTTAAGTTGACAGTGACGTCACTACGGGCGGAGCCAATAAAAGCTCACAAGTAGTTATCGATCTCTTCTCATTCGCCAAGTAGGCTGTGACGTTTTATCTAGCTCGTTTTTCATAGGCTAACGTCACGCTGACGTCACGATGTTTTTTGTCAAGAAAGGTTGCAGTGTAATTTAGTGGGGATGCACCGAGAGCAAATAGATTACTGTCTAAAAATTTTTCGTGCGACCTCCGCCGCATCTGCGCACGCGCCAAGTCTCTTCGGACTTTCGAAATAGGGGGGAAAAGCAACGAGGAAGTAGTAAGCGAACAAAAGCTGAAGGCATCGGGTAGTGCGCATCCTAAACCTATCTCCCCTTTTTCAGATGGAAGCGTCCGTGGCTGCCAGGCGCACAAAACGCAAACAGACAGTACCGGCTAATCTGCTATTGATATTGACCGAACCACCTATTAATGATCACGTTGTTTACTTTTAATGCTAACTATTTTCATTCTCCAAATTTTCACAAAGTAATTTCAAATTTCTTCCAATTTCTTTGGAAAAAATGCATTACGTTAACTAGACATGAAATTAAAAAAAAAAAAAAGAAATAGTCTAGTAAACGAAGGTCAAAATTAGGGTGAAAAAAAACAAAAAAACATGCAGTTTTAAAAATTGGCATACAGGTACAGTAAGGTCTCCTGATGAACATACTAAAAGTCCCCGGTGGTGAGGGGGGAGCTCGCAGCGCCACCTGGTGTTTTATGGGTGATTTTTCAGTTTTCGTCTTTTATCTCAAAAACTATTGACTTGCGAGAAAAAAAGTCAATTAATAAATTAAAGAGCATAAAATTATCTTTAAAACGCTTTTTTTGTTTTTATTATAGCTATAGTAGTTGCCGAGATATTGAACTTCAAAGTTTGTCATTTTTTGAGAAAACGACTATTTTTCCCCTCTTTTCTATTTTTGGAGCCGCCTCAGTGATTAATTTGATATTATTCTTTTCTTTTTTCGACATGAAGTAGTACAGGTCATTAAGGTGATTTGATTTCTTGAAACGGGGAGGCAGGTTGGGGAGGAAGGAGGCGAGGAATGAAGGGAAGAAAAAACTATGTGCAAATGTACTTTTCACTATTTTTCCCTCTACCATAGTTCAGCAAACGAAGGCCCAAAATAAGGGCGAAAAAATAATATAGTTTTAAAAATTGGCACACACGTTCAAAACGGGCTTTTGATAAACGTTCTAAAAGTCCTCGGTGGTAGGGGGTGAGCTCGTAGCGCCACCAGGGATTTTGGGTGCATTTTTTTCAGTTTTCGTCTTATATCCCAAAAACTATGCATTCGCCAGCAAAATCATCAATTGGTAAATTAAAGAACATAAAAATACCTTTAAAACGAATAAAGAATGAATTAGTATTTTATAACTGAAATAGATGGAATAGACTTGACATTTAAGTTCTAAACTCGTTAGATTTTGAAAACCTATCTTTTTCTTTTCTTCTTTCTTTATTTTTTGGGACTGCGAAAGGCATATCAATCACTTTTTTCTTAAATTTCGATAGTGCTGTGCTATTTAAGTCAACTAAGGTCCAAGAAGACCTTAAATCATGTTATAAATAAAACGTATACCCTTCTGCGAAAAGTATAAATAATAAAAATAATGATAAAAATGCCCAAACATTAAAAAAATAGAATAATGCAAATAAAATAATGAAAGTAAACAGATGTAGAATAAATATAAACTAACATGAAAATGACATTGTACTCAAGTTCAATTGATACTTTCGTCGTCTGACTGTTCATCTAATGCGATATCCAATTTTGAACCGTTAAGGCAGATACCCTGGCAGTTTAAGCAAGCAATGCTGCAGTTTATCCTTGATTTTCTGCAGCCGCATCTTGCACCACATCCTTTTGTGCATGAACAAAAAATCATGGAGAGAATGGAGTCAGGAGCAGGAAGCCTTGAAGTTGTTATAGGTTTCCATGATGTACCTGCTTTTTCCATCCCCAGGCATCGGGTGGAAGTAATCTCCTCAACCACTTTTGAATCTGGTGATAAACTCTTAATGAATCAAATTTTGCGGCATCTTCAGTAGGTGGGAAGGAAGCAAGATCAGGTTTTATTTTTCTTGCTGCTCTCTGAAAAGATATAAATCTCTGTTCATTCAGAGAAGTTATATTTACTGGAGCCCCATATAAGGCTAAGAAAAATGATTGGCCTGCCTCCGCTACCTGCTCTGGGGTAGAATAATATCAAATTAATCACTGTGGCGGCTCCAAAAATAGAAAGAGGGGAAAAATAGTCGTTTTCTCAAAAAATGACAAACTTTGAAGTTCAATATCTCGGCAACTATTATAGCTATAATAAAAACAAAAAAAGCGTTTTAAAGATAATTTTATGCTCTTTAATTTATTAATTGACATTTTTTCTCGTTAGTCAATAGTTTCTGAGATATAAGACGAAAACTGAAAAATCACCCATAAAACACCAGGTGGCGCTGCGAGCTCCCCCCTCACCACCGAGGACTTTTAGTATGTTCATCAGGAGACCTTCCTGTACCTGTATGCCAATTTTTAAAACTATATTATTTTTTCGCCCTTATTTTGGGTCTTCGTTTGCTGAACTATGGTAGAGGGAAAAATAGTAAAAAGTACGCACATAGTTTTGTCTTCCCTTCATTCCTCGCCTCCTTCCTCCCCAACCTGCCTCCCCGTTTCAAGAAATCAAATCACCTTAATGATCTGTACTACTTCAGGTCGAAAAAAGAAAAGAATAATATCAAATTAATCACTGTGGCGGCTCCAAAAATAGAAAAGAGGGGAAAAATAGTCGTTTTCTCAAAAAAGGACAAACTTTGAAGTTCAATATCTCGGCAACTACTATAGCTATAATAAAAACAAAAAAAGCGTTTTAAAGATAATTTTATGCTCTTTAATTTATTAATTGACATTTTTTCTCGCAAGTCAATAGTTTCTGAGATATAAGACGAAAACTAAAAAATCACCCCTAAAGCACCAGGTGGCGCTGCGAGCTCCCCCCTCACCACTGGGGACTTTTAGTATGTTCATCAGGAGCCCAGGGCCGGATTAAAGTCTATTTACGCCCTAGGCCAAACTTAGAAACTACGCCCCACCTCACACGCCCGAACCCTATCAAAATCGAATCTCCCCCTCCCCGCCCCTTTGATGAACTGATTTATGATTTTTGTTTTTTTTCTTTCTTTCCTCCCTTTTTTTTCGTATTCTTCTGTCAATGCTCGAAAAAGAAAGGTCCAAAGGTGGTTCCTCGGGATTTTGTCGAAATTGAGGCTTTTAAAATGCAATTTTATTCCATTTATCTGAAAGTAATGGGACAACTCGCAGCAGGCCAATTCAACGAGCAATTTTAAAGATTATTGATTTTTTTAAATTTATTGATATTTATGAATTTTATTTTTTATAAAGCAAAATTGTAAGTGTTTTGTTACATTCAAAGCAAAATATACGTTGTAGAAACGATCTTTTCTCCTGGATTATTGTAATTTTTAGGCTGAATTTAATGGTATAATAATCAAGTTGAAAAGCCCGATATCACAACGTATATTTTTCTTTGAATGTTACAAAATACATACTGTTTTGCCCTAAAAATGTCAGTCGCTCACCTCTGCCTCCCCCGGGTAATTTTTCGAAATTAAAGTCCTACATAAGCAAGTGTGAGTCAGCTTTGATGATGTTTGATAAAGGAATGAGTTTGAAGACTCCTCCTCACCCCTTTCGAAACTTAAGATTTTGACGAACTTTAATGATGCTTTGGAAAGGCGGAAATCGGGAGAGCTCTCCTGGAGCTCTCCTGAGATCCTAAAATACAATATTAGACGATTGGGTTCAGTAATTCGCTTCGGTAAAGGTGTCGGAATTGAAGTAATGAAAACAATTAAACTATTTGAATAGTGTTAGATGAGGACTGAATGCCGAAAACGGGGGACTCTTTGGAAATATTTATCAAAATTGAGACCCAAAACACGAGATTTTAGACAATTTTTAATCAGGTGGGAGAGGCCTGAGGTCAAGGTCACTTCCCGAAAAAGTTTTCAAACTTGCGGTCTGAAAACGAAATTTTAGATTATCTGTTATGGTGTGGTGGTGTGGCGCTTAAGAGCTTTCCACAGAGAAAACATTTTGAAATATGCATTTGTAAAAATTCTAATGCATCTATAACAGTGCTGGGTGAAGAGATGGGAGTTGGAAACTCTTCTCTTATTAAATTTTTTTGAAATTTTAGGAGGGTTTAAAATGTTGGGAGGGGTCGGGGTGAGACCCTCCTTGAGAGATCTGTTGAAATCAGATAAATGAAATTGTCAAAAATCTTCGGTGATGTAAGGGGAAAAAATTGGTTTCTGGACTCTCCTCAGAAAATTTTCGACATTTAAGTCCTAAATGCGAGGTTGAAGATCGCTTTTGATGTTATGGGAAAAGATGGGGTTCGTTGATTCTCACTCGGGAACTTTTTAAAATGGACGTTTCATAAAAAGCAAGATTAGATAATGTTTGAAGGTGTAAATTGAAGCGGATTCAGGGGATCTCCCAAGGAATGTTTTCGAAATTAAAATTATTAAAACACAATTTTAGTCTGCTTCGGTGACGTGAATTTCATGGATTAGGCTCGGAAACGCTCCCTTCCCTTATTTCACTACGTCGCTAAACTTTTATTTATTCTTGAAAATATGTTGTAAAACATCTTGTCTCACGCTTTCTTTTTCAAAAAACGATTTTTTCTATTTTTCCTTAATGAAATTGAAAAACACACGTCTGTGGCCTCAGAAAAAAAAGAATAACAATGGTTTGGGCTGAGGAGATAATTAGCAATGATAGCTTAAAGTATTTTTTAATTTATTTTATTTAAATTTAAAAAGCATGGCTCTTGAATTTCTTGATACACTTTTGTTTTTCTTTCATTTTCTACATTAGAAAGATTAGAATGTTGTCTCCTTTCCTCACAATTGTTTTATCCCTCTCTTTAATGGTTCTTTTATTTAAAACATAGTTCAAGGCATGTCCTGATTTTTGTCCACTTTGTTTTGACCTTCATTAAAATATTTTGAAAAATAATATGTTGAAAGTGAACCCCAATAACCGATATAATTATAAATAAAATATATAAAATTGTGCTTTAGAAATTATTTATTAGGAACTTGTTATACGATGCATGTGTCTGTTGAGAACTAAAGCAGTCTATGGCAAATATTTTAAGTACAAAATAAGCAATATTTGTAGCAGAAGAGCTCGGACGTGAGGTCATTGCTAACTCTCCAAAATGTTCTTATTCGGCAAATGATGTGTCAGTTTGGCAAATTCGGAAGCAAATTTGTAATAAATCTTTATAAGGGTGCCTAATGTCTCTTTTCGTTAAATGTTGGAACTTGTGTAGGCTCGTATTTTGTCATTCGGCAAAATTTGAAGTTTCATTCGGTAAATTGATTAATATGCCCCACTTCCAAAAATTTAAACTTCGTACGCCCCTGTGGGTTGACTGTCTTAAATAAATATAAATTAATAAATTATTAATTGCAAAACAACTACTGATGATTTAAAGATATCAAGAGAAAAATTATTTCATAAATAAGTTTTATAATAGACCATTTTCTATACTATGGCTGTTACTAATTTTCCTGTGTGCTATATTTTCAAGAAATGATTGCTCAAATCGAAGGTATTGAAAAGTATTTGCTTTGACCAGAATTATTTCGACTCAAGCTTTACGCCCCCTACCTTTCAATTTTTTTCTCCTGCTCAGGGGGCAGGTTGCAATCCGTTCTAATTGACCATTTTTCTCCATATACTAGCGTGCCGCGTTCTTTTTTTTCTTTCTTTCTTCTTTCTTTTTTGTTTATTTATTTATTTTATCAACGAACTATGAATATTTTTTTTCCTCCTCAATATGCGCCCTTTCCAGCTTGCCCCCCTAGGCCAGGGCCTAGGATGGCCTAATGGGTAATCCGGGCCTGCAGGAGCCCTTCCTGTACCTGTGTGGCCAATTTTTAAAACTGCATGTTTTAGTGTTTTTTCAAATCCCTTATTGACTAGACTAAAATACTCTGTGGAGAGTATGCTTATTTAAAATTATTTGTAGCCTAAAAGAATACTAAAAGACCTGTGCTAAAGAAAAAAAAGTACCGACCGACACTTAAAAAATGTCGCAGGATTATATGGGCGGTTCTCTAAACCATGGCTACCTGCGATCCTTTAGCGGCTAGCCAGACGGGCGAAAAAGAGCGTACATGCAGCAACTTACAATTTCTGCCACTTCAGTCATTTGACGCTGATCTCCTAGTGTTCAGTGCGGCTTTCTTAAGGGACGGCTATAGTAATAACATGCGTGTAAAGACTTGATTTCTAGGAGTGAAACTGTTTCAGTCTTGATGAAAAAAAAACATCAAAATACATAGTGTTATGTGGTCACAGTTTAGAACATTTATAATGCACATGAAACAATTTAAAGATTGTTTAAAAGTCATAACACATATGCAGTCTTCGAAACTACATTTACGTGAAACATTACGTTTACATCTGATTTAGAAGATAGCTTTATATATTCGAGAGACAATCATTTATTTAAAGGATTACATTTTCCTCACTTTCATTTCAACCAGAGTTGCAAAAAGGAAAGCTGATTCTGCTAAAATTATATTTATAGAAGCGCCGAAGAAAACGTAAAAGTTCAATTAAAATGCAGTTAGATGCAGGCCCGTTCTTCCGAATTGGGGGGGGGGGATTCCGAATTGGGGGAGGGGGTCAAAGGGGGTCAATTAAAATACAGTTTTGTATTTTAATTCACCCCCTCCCCAAATTGGGGGGGGGAATCAGAATGGGGGGAGGGGGGTCAGAGGGGGGTCAATTAATACAGTCCCCCCTGGGGGGACTGTATTTTAATTCCTCATATGTTTAAGAAAATTTTATTGAATTTTAATTTTATTTATTTTTTTAGGGTGAAATATATTCAAATAATCATGCAATATAAAAATGAAAGCAATAACCAATGAAAACCTTGTGCCACGAAAATAACCCGAGAACGAAGGAAAAATAAAAGAAAGAAGAAGGACAGATATTGAGATCTTAGCATGTGCAGCTCAGCCAAATAAGTTATTTTTCCCCCCAATCAATTCAAATTGCTTTCCTATTAAAATTTTGTATTTAACAGAAAATTAACGAATCTCAAAAAATAAACAAAGAAAAAAAAAGTTAAATAAAATAAAATAATATAATGAATATATGAATGAATTTAAACTTTTCAGAGATTCAGATTATTCTGACGTGAAGTATTAAGTGAAGACAAAGAGCATACCAACGTTCTTATAGCGCCAGTACCAGTTTTGAATTAAATTGCAAACTAAAATACAAAAAAAAAGTGCCTGCGAAAAGAATGAAAATGATTTTCGTCAATACTTTGCAATAGACACTCTAAAACAACATTCACAAAAAAAAAAAAAGAACACATGAAATTAATGTGCAATCAAGTATCGTGGGATGTGTTTCGATGAATAATGCATAAACAGAAAAATAAAATCACTTGAAAGAAATAACGGGGTTTTCACTGAAAAGCAAAGCGAAATCCAGATTTTTATAACAGAAATACGCTCAAACCTACCCTAGGAGATCAGCGCCACAAGCGGCGACAACGGTAACTTCGCCCTGTACGGGATTTCCTTTGTTCTCCGGCGCTCTGACTAGCCGCTTAAGGATCGCAGGTAGCCATGTCTAAACTCGTCATTTTCCATCCAGAATCTGTCCGGGCATGTTTTTTCTAAATGTTCGTATAATATCAATACTATTGCTCAGGAAATTAATATTACTTTGGATCGAAAGAGGGCCAATTGATGTTTTTCTGATAAATCATGACAGGGGAGCTTATTTTCACTTAGTTGCGCAATATTTGAAAATGACTGGAACATAATTTGCTACGAAACTACTTATACATGTAGACACAAATCGTGGACATAAATAACACAGTGAACTCTCACTTATACGCCGCCTCATTTATGCTCCTTTTTCTCTTATACGACGATTTTCAATGGTCCCAGCACACTCCATAGCAAAATAATGATAGTATCATTCGTTTATGCGTCGCTCTAAAGATTAGTATTTCACTTATGCGCCGAATATTTTGTAAAATAAAAAAAAATAATTTTTCTTTAAAAAAATAAGCATGTTTCTTCACTTTCTTCTTTAATGTTTCGCCTTTATTGCTCACGGAAAGCATTTTTCCCTCACGAACTACAGCTCAGAGAGAGAGATAATTATCTATTATGAATTGTTTTAAAGGGAACAGCTTGTGATTAGGTATGCTACAATTTTTATTTTCTCTTTATCACTGTAGTTACGTTACAGTCATTGCCAAACCGTAGTAATAAGTCCCTTTTTTGTCGAAACATCCTAATTCATGCTCTCATTAGAACCTATGTTGCGTTTTAGTCCTTTAACCCTTTAACTGTCAAGTTATTTTGATTTTTAACACTTTTCCAAGCACAAACTCGAGAAACAGTCGGGTTTGACAAAGAAATGAAGCCGAAATAAACGTCTCCCGATATACAGGGTTATTCTAAATGATGGACCCCTTTTTAAAAATTCATATTTATTAAAGTACAAATCCGAAATGAACAATCTTTATTGCAATGGAAAGATGAAATTTCAATTTTTTTTTTAGTGCAAAATTTTTTTCTGAAGCTGCAAAAAGAGGGCGCACCAGTAGAGTTTGCACCGGATTAGATTGTAATTTGATTTACTGGCGCAGCTGAAGAAAATGGCGACCGTAGACCAAAAGGTTTTCTGCGTTCTTCAGTTCGTAAAAACTACGTTACAAATTTTAGTGCAGCGGGCATTCCGAGCCAAATTTGGAATTAAAGCCCCAACTAAAAAAAGCATAAGCCGTTGGTTTAAGCAGTTTCAAAAGACTGGTAGTGTTTGTAAAAGGAAAAGCAGAGGAAGACCGCCTGTGTCACAAGAAGAAATCATGTTTGCCGTACAGCACTCGGTGGACACATTGAACATTTATGATTATATATGAAAAAAAAATTCAAATCTTCTCTTTCCGTTGATATAAAGAACGTTAATTTTCGTTGAAAACTTTAATAAATATGAATTTTTAAAAAGGGGTCCATCATTTAGAATAACCCTGTATATTCGGGTATAACAATACATTCAAAAAAAAATACCCCGAGTAATACTCGGGCGTGACATTTTCGAAAACCAGCTGTGCCCGAGACTATCTCGGGCATGACAGTTAAAAGGTTAAATAGTCCTGTTCACTTATACGTCTCTCTCACTTATGCGCCTTTTTCTGTTGGTCCCTTGGGCCGGCGCATAAGTGACAGTTCACTGTATGTCTCATAATTGAACTAATTAACATTATTAAGCATTACACCGCCAACTCGGCTATTTCGATCCATGGACTGCAGTTTCGTGCTAAAAAGCACTCATCAGCACGGAATACGAAAGTTGGAGTCAAAAATTTGGGGCGATCACTCACTGCTTTATACCCGAGCTCTGCCTTAAAATTTACGAGTTGTACCGTACCAAGTGCGATCGCTCGCTGGTATTCTAGTTTCACATTAGCTACCAGTTTTATTGGTTTTCTTTGCTCTATAAGAGGGTTTTTTTGCCTCCAACTTGGCTACTTTCGTATCCCATGCTGATGAATGCATAATAAGCACGAAACTGCAGTCCATGGATCGAAATAGCCGAGTTGGCGGTGTAATGCATGTTCCTGCCTTAGCCCTTGCTTAGGGGCGGTTACTCACTGCTTTATAATTAACATTAGTAAAATCACTTCCCAGAGGATTGGTTTCGCAACGGCCAAGATGCATACTTTCATCACACATGTGGCTCTGAAACTAAACAAAGTAGCCTTCCAACACCGTTCTCAGCAATTTAGACGTATTCACACTGATCACGTTGAACTTCATGCCAAGAAAACATTCGCAAGTACAGTAGAGAACCAATTATCCGGGATGTTCGGGACCACAGCTATCCCGGATAACTGACTTTTCCGGTTTTCTGGATCGCTACAAAGCGATATTTGCCAATTGTTTATAAAACCGAAGTTATCATAATAAATAGTAATGCATCTTAAAATCTGAGGAGAAAACGATCCAGAAGTGCTTATTGATATTACCGTATTAAAAATTTCTGAGCTATATGACACTTATATGGTATTTTCAAAGAAACCGAAAATGCGTATTTTAAAAAGTAGCGGATAAATGGACAAAATGTTGCCGGTTTTCTGGTTTCCCGGTATTTTGGTTCCCGGATAAAAGGTTCTGTACTGTATTTAGGATTTTTTCTATTGCAGCTTTGAATTGGTGGCAGGGGACTGTTTGAAAAAAAAAACTCCGGACAGAACTTACTTGATAATACAGTAGCCCCTCGTTATATCGCGCCTCGTTATATCGCTCATTCGAATATATCGCTCTTTTCTTTTGTCTCCCCCCCCCCTCACCCCCCCCCCAAAAAAAAACTTAGTTCGAAACCATTTTTGAGAAAATATGTGTGGTGCTCAGAAAAGGTCTCTTTCTCATTTATTTTGTCATCAATGAACAAAACGAAGGTTCTTCTATTCTGAATTCGCTGAAAAGAAGCAGCAAATTCCTGTCACCCAAACTTGCATACTGCAGAGACAGTTTGGAAACTACTGAACACTTTCTTTTGTATTGATACAATGAGTGAAACGCTGACTGAAGAAAAAATCTAATGTTCGAATAAATGAATTTTTATGCATGTGCACGTATAATTTACTTGCATGCTGGATAGAAAACTAATTTTAATGACCACGGTTCGCGCTTTCGGATATATCGCGCTTTTTTCTTGTCCCCCGAAAAGCGCGATATAACGAGGGGTTACTGTATTAAGTTTTATACACACGTAATTAAACCTTATTTCATAAGAAAAATATAGTTGCATTATTCCATTTTTAAATATCCACTGTCGAATTTATGTAGTGTTAATAGGTTTTTTGAAATATTACCCTATAGGATTGGGGACAGCCAGGGGACTGTTTTTAGGGCTTAATTTCTAGAAAAAAAAAATTAAATTGTTGTCGCTCCAAATACAACTAAGCTGTAAAGTATTAATTCTTTACTTAAATTAAGAATGACAATTTCTTTATTACACTATTATTTTTGAAATATTCGGTTCATACAGCCAAGCAGAAGTAACTGAAGCCTTTGACCCACGTGAATAAAACGTTGCTCTCTAACGATACCTTATGGTAATTTCTTGGTACTGTTAGAACTAAGGAAGCCCATTACCTATTTTTTAAAAAATGTTGAAAAATAAAACATTTTGCATAATAAACGGCCCCATAGGCAACTAACGATATTAGCTCAGGCCTATATAATTTTGCACACATACTAACAATGAAATAAGGCAAATTTTCACGCACTATTGGAAATTTGATTAAAAAAATTTTTTTTTCGATGCACTCTAGTACAGTTCAGTAAACTATGATTATAGATATGTGCCTAATTGCTGGATGTTTAGCAATTACCACCTGCTCTACTGTAAATATTTGCAAGTGAACTTATTGTGCTTTTATCAAGATTGGAGTCTTTCATTTAGAAACAGGGGTGCCCAAGGGGGGGGGGGATTATGACGCAAGTTGCGCCACCAGGATTTTGGGAGAGATTTTTTTAAAACTAATTTAAATTATTTATTTTTGAATTAAAATTATTTTGTTTTTTAATAAAAATATTCATTTCTCGAATTTTAATTATTTTTTATTACTTTATTATTGTGTGTGTGTGTATGTGCTTGGGATGTCTGGAAGTGAAAAAGTGATTCTATTCTGCGCATAATTCGAACTTTAAAAAAATATGAAAAAAGTTATAATTAAAAAAAATATATTTAAAAAATAAAATAAGAGGGGTAAAAATAAAAAGCACAGGAGGGTTGTGAAAATGGGGGGGAGGGGATTTGTGCCATGGAGCTTGGGGGGGGGGGCACCCCTGTTTAAGGAAGTTTGATAGTGCGACGGACTCTTTACAATATTTATTGAGTGCAATTTCAAAACTGCTTTTTTGTACATTTAAAAACTGAGCTGAATAAGAGAAATCGACCTCTAGAAGTAGACATAAATCTAGTTTCAATTACCACGAAATTAAAAAATATTTAGATTTGCAACAAACAGGAAGTCAAAAGGTTCCTAGCAATCATGAAACAATTGTTTGCAGTGATGTGCAAATTTGTGCCTTTGATTTTCTTTTACTTCTCATAGTCTAAGATCCCACCGCAGTTTATCTACACTCATAGCGTACACTCATCACGTTTATATCAAATTAAAGCACATGTTTTTCTGAACGTGATGCACTAAGTCTTCGTATGTAAAAGTGCCCGAAACCTATAGGCAGCCTGGTCTAAACGGGACATTTGAATGTAGTATTTCTACACTCATTGCGTACACTCATCACGTATATATCAAATTAAAGCTGAGTTTTTCCTGAATGTGATGCACTAAGGCTGCCTATGTAAAAGTGGCCGCAACCTCTAGGCAGCCTGACCTAAACAGGTCACATGAATGTAGTATTTCTACACTCATCGCGTACACTCATCACGTATATATCAAATTAAAGCTGATTTTTTTCTGAAAGTGATCTTCTAAGACTGCCTCTGTAAAAGGGGCCGCAACCTGTAGGCAGCCTGCATAATAGGTCACATAAATCTCAATTTTTTTCACTCATCACATGTATATCAAATTAAAGCAGATTTTTTTCTGAAAGTGATGCACTAATCTTCCACTGGAAAAGTGGCCGCAACCTATAGACAGCCTGGTCTAAACAGGCCACATGAATGTAATATTTCTACATTCATCGCGTACACTCATCACGTATAGATCAAATTAAAGCTGATTTTTTACTGAACGTAATGCATTAAGGCTGCCTATGTAAAACTGGCCACAACCTCTAAGCAGCCTGGCCTAAACAGGTCACATGAATGTAGTCTTTCTACACTCATTGCGCACACTCATCACGTATACATTAAATTAAAGCTGATTGTTTCCTGAAAGTCATGCACTAAGGCTGCCTATGTAAAAGTGACCGCAACCTCTTACCAGCCTGGCCTAAATAAGTCACATGAATGTAGTATTTCTACACTCATCGCGTACACTCATCACATATATATCAAATTAAAGCTGATTTTTTTCTGAAAGTGATGCACTAAGGCTGCCTATATAAAAGTGGCCGCAACCTGCAGGCAGCCGGGTCTAAATAAGTTACATAAACGAAGAATTTGACATTTATGTGACCTGCTAGGCAGGCTGCCTACAGATTGCGGCCACTTTTACATAAGCAGCCTTAGTGCATCACTTTCAGAAAAAAATCAGCTTTAATTTGACATATACGTGATGAGTGTACGCGATGAGTGTAGAAATACTACATTTATGTGACGTGTTTAGGCTAGGCTGCGTAGAGGTTGCGGACACTTTTACATGGGCAGCCTTAGTGCATCACGTTCAGGGAAAAATCAGCTTTAATTTGATATATACGTGATGAGTGTACGCGATGAATGTAGAAATACTTCATTGATGTGACCTGTTATGCCAAGCTGCCTACAGGTTGCGGCCACTTTTACATAGGCAGCCTTAGTGCATCACTTTCAGAAAAAAAGCTGCTTTAATTTGATATAGACGTGATGAGTGTACGCGATGAGTGTAGAAATACTACATTCATGTGACCTGTTTAGGCCAGGCTGCCTAGAGGTTGCGGCCACTTTTACATAGGCAGCCTTAGTGCATCACGTTCAGGAAAAACTCAGCTTTAATTTGATATATACGTGATGAGTGTACGCAATGAGTGTAGAAATACTACATTCATATGTCCCGTTTAGGCCAGGCTGCCTATAGGTTTCGGGCACTTTTACATACGAAGACTTAGTGCATCACGTTCAGAAAAAAATGTGCTTTAATTTGATATATACGTGATGAGTGTACGCTATGAGTGTAGATAAACTGCGGTGGGATCTTAGACTATCAAGCATAAAGGTATTTATCAAATTCTTATTTAGATTTGGTTTCCTTATGATCCGATTTAAAGTAGGCGAACACTAAAAAAAAAAAAAAAAATTCTACAATATAAATCACACCTTTCTAAAACTTGCACTGATTATTCAATATGACAAATTTCTAAAAAAATTAGCAATTAATTTGAAGGGCCAGAGGGAAAAAACATGAAAGTGACCAAAATGCGATTTCTCGTAACTCCTTGTGTAGTTAATAGAGTTTTCATGCACATTTCAGACGATTCTCATCTTTTCTCCCCCTTGTTCTACCAGATATTAATCCTTCATAGCCCCTGATAGCGCTAGTATCACAAAATTGATGAAAAAGTGACTCATTCCCCCCCCCCCCCCCCGGCCCTTCATTTGCTAAAACTTTTTTCTTCCTTAACACTTCCAGTGCATTTCTTTTCCTTCTTTCACATTTTTAAAAACTTGGTCTTTTTCTTCGTTAGGTACCGCAGAAGGATACGACCCTCCAAAATTGGAAACAATTAACTAACATTGTATAACTAAATGTTTAAAATTTCTTCCTAAAAAACGTGGTTTTAGCCATCTAACTTAAGTACATTGTTTAAAATCCCTGTATTGCATGTACACTAACTTTTAGAGCTTTACATTACAGTTATATAACCAATAACCATGTTCGCCCAGTTTCAAATGCTTAAAGTAAACACTTTTTCTCTAGAGTTTGCGTAAATGGAAACTTTGAAAGCGTGGTTTTAAGAAAACCAAGAAAGAAAAAATAACTTTCAATTAAAAGTAGCGCATTTGCATTTATTAAGATTTCTTCAATTTTTTTGAACAATTCATAGATTCAATACATTTTTGCAAATTTAAAAAGAATATTGGGACTATCTAAATGTCTCCAAATCTCAAAAACTTTTTTGAAAAAGTTAGGGTGTTCGCCTACCTTACATTTCTTCTTGTGTAGTTGCCTGTGTAAGGAAAGAATACATCATTCGATTTAAAGCATCTAAAAAATTTTATTTGCGGTAAAAATGCTTATAAAGAATAAAATCAGTAAAACTTGAAAAATGTAAACACTTCAAATTACACGGTACAGTCTGGGTATATGAGCGAACAATTCGTAGAGGAAGTCCCCCTCACAACTGCTACAGCGAAATCGTCCAAACCAGGGTACGAGTTCCTGAAAAGAAATTAGAAACTGAAGTTAAATAGATTTAACTTAAGGGTTAAAAGACCAAAAAAATTTTATTTCTTATTTCAAAAGTAAAAGTTATTCAAAACACTCAGAAAAAAAAGCATTGTTTTAGCTAAATTATTTAAAAAGTTATGAGTGACTTTAGGGCATGCATGCTATGTGTTCTAATGGAAAAGCCAAACTTTAAAATGCTTTTTCTCGGTGATCAGTTTTTAGTGTTTCCATGAAACTGGAAATGCTTACGGAATTTTTTCTATTAAAGATATAACTTTAAAGCAATATTTTTTGCCATCAGGATAATATATTTAACAAAACTGTGCATTGAATAAGCGTTTTATAAATTACAAAAATTTTTTAGAGTTTGTTAAACCTCGAAAGAACAAAATTTTCTAAGAGTTTTTTACATAAAAGGTCACAAAATAATTTCGAATCAAAACATAAGAAAATGAATGCACAGATTTGTTGAGGTAATCCTTGTGATCATTTCGCAAAAAGAAATATTGAAATTAGTGCAGAAACAAAAAAGCCTTAGGGGTTTTAAAAAATTGAAATTCTTACATTTTTCAAATTTTCAAAAACAGTTTTCAAAATTTTTAATGCTTGAAAATAAATTATTGATTGTTAAACAAGTGCAGAAACAAATATTTCAAAGAATCGACTTTTTCACTTAAATTAAAGAAATTTGTTTGAAAGGTACTGTAACCCCTTAAAATTAAAAAAAAAAAAAAGAAAAAGAACAAAAAATCTCGGAAAAATGCTTCCGTAAATAATCTCTCATCTAGATCGTAAAGTTAACAGTTAATCAGCCCTGTCATTTCTAAATTTTCCAAAGGGAAGGAAGGGTGTATACTACGGTGCATTACGAAAATCTTTTTAATTCAAAATTTCAAATTGATAAAAAGTTGTTACTATATTCACATAGTTACCAAAAAAGTATTTTCGAATTGAAAAATATTTAGGCCCCCGGGATGAACTTGAAGTTTCAAAATTTTTAGTAAAAAACGATGATTTAAAATGCATAAATTATGTGTACAGCAAAATAAATGTTTGAGTGGAAAACAGTGACGCAACCAGAATATATTTTTAGGGGGGGGGGAGCACTGAAAATGTTTTCCCGTATTATTAGAGGTTCCGAGGTTCTCTCCCCCCCCCCCGAATTTTTTTTAACGTCCAATCCTGAAACAGTTTTAAACTAGTCTCTGGTGACGTTTGGGGGAAAAAAAGGTTTTGGGGACTTACAAGTAAAATTTTAGAAATTGAAGTCTTAAAAGCGCGATTTTAAATGATTGTTGTTGGCGTTAGGGTAAGGGGCGGGGCTTAAGGGCGGTCTTACTTTTGTCTTCCGTTTTTGAAAATCAGAAAAATCGGTCGCTCTTCCCAGTAGTTTTTCGAAATTGAAGTTCCAAAGCTTTGATGTTAAGGGAATATGCTCCAAGGCTCTATTGAAAACATTTTGAAATAGAAATCCTAAAAAACAATATTTTACAGTGATTGATATATTCAGTGAGGTTTTAAAAGCCCTCTGCCTTATACTTCTGGAAGCATTTACTTTTTTCATTTTCGGAAATCATATGACATCAAATACTAACTTATTTTAAAGAGGATGCTTGATAAGTGTATTATTCAACTTTCGTTTTAAAAACTAATTTTTGAGTATCTTGGGTGACATTACAGAGGGACGTCATTTCAAGTTTTTCCAGAGGGGGGGGGGGGGCAAAGGGTGAAAACACTATACAATTTCATCGGAAAACAGCAAAAACCACGCCCACTTATATATAAATACATTTCTCAAAGCCGGGGGGGGGGACAATTGATCCCCTGCCCCCCCCCCCCTAAATAACGGGCCTGGGCTTGGGGCACTCTCCCGAAGAAGTTCCGAAATTGAAGTCTTACAAACACGATTGTAGGCTATCTTTTGTATTAGTAACGTTAAGGGCTCGTCAATTTTTAACATTTGAAGCTTGAAAAGAGCAGTCTTAAACGATTTTCAAGTTGTTGGAAGTAAGGGCCGATACAGTTTGTTTTGGAGGGGGAGGGGCAGATAGGGGTCTGATGGATTCACCAGTAGAAAATTTTCGAAATTGTAGTTTTGAAAGCGTAGTTTTAGAGTTTTCGATCATGTTAGAAAGAAGAAAAGTATGAGGATCTCTGTGGCAAGTTTAAGAAGTTGAAGTTTTATACATGTGATTATAGTTCCTATTTATTGTTAGGAAACTCAAGAGGGTCTGGTAATGCCGCCAATCAGTTTTAAAAAATCGAAATCTATCCACAACTCCCCTTCCCAATTTTTCATAATCGAATATTCAAAGACGCAATGGTGGACAATTTTTGATTATATCTGCAGGGAGATTTAAACTCTCCCTCGCAGAGATTTCTCGAAATAAAAGTCCTATGTGTGTGTGAACGAAGTTAGTGCTCCAGTAGTTGGCCACAATGACATAAAACTTCTCATAAATAGTACATTTTTAATTCAAAATCAGATATGGCACATTCACACATTCATGTACCTATCCTCAATCATCAACCAGTGGCTGTTAAGTTTTGGGTACTTTTTTTGAATGAGTAATGAGTCATTTCCATTTTGAATGGTGTGCCCGTCATCCAAGATTGCGATTCTTCTTATTTTTCAGCTAAGATGATTCTGTGGCCGACTACTGGAGCATTTACTAGTGTTGACAACAGCTCGGATTTTAACATAATTTTTTTTTTAATTTCTGAAACAAGTGGGTGATTCACTATCAGAGAGGTTCATTCTAAAGTTTTACCTTGTTTTTGTTGCTGTATTGATAGCTAAAAGTTCTAGGTTAGCCAAGATCAACAAAATATCTCTTAAATGGCCGACTACTGGTGCTTTTACCCTATACGGTATGAGGAGAATGAGTTCAAAAGCTCTCCCTTTTATTTATTTATTTATTTATTTTTTGAAATTGTAGTTTTGATGATATCAGCGAAGTTAAGCTCATACTTGGTAGCGTTCAGGGCACTGCAGTTTGTTCAAAATTAAAGCCCCAAAAATGTTTAAAAAGACATTTTATAAGAAGAAATAAAATCAGCAATTAACATAACTGGGAGGCCGGGAATAACTTTGAAAACTTAGCTTTTTTTCTTGAATGTGAACGATGTGACTTTTGATAAAGATCCTATTAAAACTGCTACAGAACCCACTTTACAATGGTTATGTGTTGCAATCTGTTAATAACGAATTGAAACAATACCAAGGTACCCATTGAACACTATTATTTGGTTGAAATGCTTATTTTGGGGAAATTCAGACCCTTTTTTGGACCGTCCCTAAAAAGGGACGCTAGGCATTAATGGGTTAAAAACTAAATTGGAAAAAGAAACGGAAAATGTAGAACATAAAAGAACCTCGTTTCAAATATCACCTGCTTCCCCCCCCCTTTTTTTTCTTTTAAAATTGAAACTAAGCAAATTAATCCTAACACTGCGTGTATGGCAATTGAATCGAAGTGCTTTCCAATGAAAACTGCTAACATGGTTAAGCAATTTTGAACCCTATATGATATTTAAGAGACAAGCACCAGGCAGCGAAGATAAAACGCCTTGGAATAATTACTTTAAAGATAAGATGCTAAAATTAAATATTCAATACTCCAAGAAGCAGATGCATTATTTGTGAAATACAGTCAACGCTCGATATAACGACCATCTCCGTCCCCCAGAAAAAGGTATTTGTAACGAGTGGTCGCTGTAAGAGGTAGAAAATAGAGTATGTTGGGATGAAGTGTTTTTCCCACCAGTCGTTGTATTGGGACAGGCTTTATTACGAGTGGTCGTTATAACGAGCGTCGACTGGATAAGAAACATATTGAGAAAGTAAACTTGTGGAATTTAAACCAAAGTGTATTTTTTTCTGTAGCAAATTGCAGTACAACATTATCGGATTTCTATTTATGTCAATTAAATATTTATGAATATCCTTTGGTACCAGTATCCTATTGATCGGATTTCTATTGATGTCGGTAAAGCTTTAAGTGATATCCATTGGGATGCTTTCCTACTGACCAGATTTCTATTGATGTCTATAGGCCTTTATTGATATCCATTGAGGATATGATCAATAGGCTACAGATATCAGTAGCTTCTATTGATATCAATAGGGACAACCATACAAATCTATTGATATCCATTGAGGATATGATCAATAGGCTACAGATATCAATAGCTTCTATTGATATCAATAGAGACATCCGTAGAAATCAGTTCATATCAATAGAACTGAACTGATATCAATAGATTTTTCTATTGATTTCTATGGGTCATTTTTAGTAGGGTTCCCCTGTGCAATTACCACAAAAGCTTCATAATAGCCTATACTATGAAATTAAATTGTCCCCTTCTTTTCCTAAATATTCGACGAACTTCAATGTTATCAAGAGTTATGTTTGAGGAATATTTTAATAAATTTGGAGCAGGTCAGCTACACTTTTTTTTTTTGGCAGCGGTAGTTTGAATCACCAAAAGTTTAAAACTGTTTCTTAAATGCTAATTCGGGGCAATCCCATGGTGTCATACATGAAAAATGAAATCAAATTTCTCAGTTTTAATTCCATTTACCAAACTAACTGTTTTAAAATAGTTAAATTTACGTAAAACACTTCTTACATCATACAGAATAAAAAAAATCTTGTTAATTAGCAAAGTTGAACCCTTAAAGTAATTAAAATAATTTGGTGTCAGACGTAAACACACAAATGGTAAAATTGGTTTCTTAGTGAAAAAATCATCGAAAGACTGATTCAGCTCACATTTTAATTTTAAAAACAATTAAATTCAAAGTGGAAAAACACTTTCAGTTTTCAAATCATTATCAAGAATAAAAATAATTTGAAAATATTTTAACCATGGCGTCAAACGTAAACTGCTCACATTCGAAGTAAAATGCTGCTCTTAAATGTAAATATGTGCATGATTATAGTTAAATAGGTAACAAGCTTAACAATTATTCAAAGGTCATAGATTATTTTACTCCTAAAGTGATACATCAAACTGACTGTTTCCTAAAATTACAATTTACAGACTCGACATTGAAATTTACTTTGGTACTTGAATCGATTAAAGCAAAATTCGATACTTTGGATTCAATACAAGTAAATACTCTTCTCTACAACAGCTTATAATTTTAATCAAAAATAATTCTTTTAAAACTTATGACTTGTAGAGTTTTATTATAAAACATGTTAGTTATGTCCACAATTTGTGCCTAAATTTATAGGTAGTTTCGTAACTAATGTTCCAATTATTTTTCAGATATTAAGCAACAAAGTGCAAATACACATTCCCCTGCCTAGTCATACTAGGCAGGAAACTCACACCTATCATGATTTATCAGAAAAACAAACTTTAATTGGCCCTCTTTCGAAACAAAGTAATAGATTCGTTTCAAGAGCAATAATATTGTTACACATCTTGTAAATAATTGTTTTTCCTGCCTTGCATCATTTTCACTAGTTTTGGTTTTATCTGGCGACTTGTTGCAAAAGTATCTGAAGATATCACTTCTACCATTTGTATACCGACCCTTAACATTTTGCAGTTTTTGCACTTACCCTAACTTTAATAAGCATGAAGACATTTTCGCTCGGAGTTGTAATGTAATACCGTGGGTTTTTCTTTTTATCACTAGAATTTTCTTGAATGGATTATTTAAGTTTGTGAATAAACAGGACGCTCCAGATTTTGCTAGAATGTTGTAGAAATTTTTTTCCGAGTATAAATATCTGTCCAACAGCCTTGAACACAGTTGTTTTCAGATTTGATTTTTGGTGACTTGTTTTATTCGCTTTGGGCGAATGTTTGTTTTGCTTTTTTAATTTTTTTAATTACTGTTTACGTTAGATACGTGGTGCTGAGTTACTGTTGAGAGTACAGTGTACTGTTTTGCTACCTAATTGCTGGATGTTTAGCAATTGTTTCCTGCTCCTTTTGTAAATAAGTATGCATACTTGTAAATAAATTTATAGTTAGTTCCTCAAGATTTGAATGCTCATTTAAAGAAAGTTGAAGATGCTACGGACTCGTTGCAATATTATACGAACATTTCAAAAAACATGCCCGGACAGATTCTGTATGGAAAATGACGCGTTTACAGAGAATCGCCCATGATCAGGGCATAACAACTTTTCATTAAATGAAACATTAAAATCTAATCGAAAACTTTATGGATGTACTTTTTTTTTGTAGATTTAAACAAATTGTTAAAATTTTAAACAAAAAAACGAAAAAAGCTAATTTTTTTTTACGTTGAAATAACTTATCACTGCAGCATTTTTGAAAACTCAATATCAGTCGCAAAATCTTAGCAACATCAATCCCATGAGTACTAAATATTTTCTACACTTTCAGTTTTAAAGTTTTTTCAATAAAGCGAGGCAAAGTCTGAGATCTGTTTCAAGGGGAAAAAGCTGTTTGGTTTATGTTTAGTTTGAAGAGAATTTCATACTATACACAAGGTCACTTATTCCAATGTCTCTCGTGTCCGTCAGTCACATTTATTCCCCTTAATTGAGCACAAAAGAGTTCCCCGTGTCCAAATTAAAGGGTGGAGCTAGTTAAGGTACAGCAACAGGATATTTTAGACCAATTTTAAATAACAAAATTTAATGCCAAGACACAGGGGTGCCCCCCCCCAAGCTCAATGGCGCAAATCCCCCCCCCCTAACCTTGATGGCGCTACTTGCGCCATAATCCAACCTTGTAGTCTGTGAGCCGAAGGCAGAAAAGATGCTTAGAAACATGGTTTCGTTTGCCAACTTCGGGGACTACAAAATGTGATATTTTTCTGAATCCTTAGAGTCTACAGATGAAAAAAACACAATGTTCCCGAAAAAATATTGTCTCATTAGTTTTTTACAGGTCATTAAAGATAGATGGCAAAATATGCGAAAATGGAATTCTAGGGGCGGATAATTACGTTAAATATCATATATATGTGTCTGTCTCTGCCTATATATTTATATGTACATATAGATGGATATATAGATACTGTTTGATATTCTTTTCGGCGACCTTCCTCGAATTCGCGCATGCGTCAGGTCCCAACCGATTTTATGAAACAGGGGGTGATTGTGATAAGAGATAAGGAATGAGAAGGGATTTTTCTTTGTTTTGTTTTTCGTTACATTCGTATATTTGAGGTGTTGATTTGTGTTGGTGTTTTTTTTTTTTTTTGCTCTTCCTTATCATTTCTATAAAAATAAAATATCGGAGTACGTGGAAATGCTGCTATCGTGCATTTTCGTAATCAAGCTGTCTCCCTTTTTAAAATAGAACCATTCAACGTTGCTTGACAAAAATGGAGAGTTTTTCCGAAATTTCTCGTTTTTTCACAATATACACCTGGAAAATTATTGAAAATTCGACAAATATGTGTAGAAACACTGTTATACAAAGTTTGTTTAGCTTGAATTTTTATTTTAAACCAATTTTTCCCACCATTTCCGCGATTTTTCGAGAAACCCGAAATTTGCTTCCCCCTCCCCCCCCACCTTTAACTCACCCCCCAGGGTCGGGAACTTTCAGTATATTAACTTACTACCCCTAACAATATTCTGTAGTCAAATACTCTCGCATATTCCATGCATTCTATAATGTATTCATTGACTGGATTATATAGTGCCATTAACGAAACAACGAGATTAAGAACAAGCGGAAATGTGGATTGATACATTTTTGTGATTTTCTTAGTAACTGAATCACAAAAGACGTGAAGTAAGTATATTATGACTTATTAATATATTTTGCAACATAAAATCGTATGAAAAAGAAAAACTAGGGTAGAGAACCTGTTTATTGAAATTTTAAATTGCAAATATTTTGTGCAACAGCGCCACCGAGAGACAATTTTTGTTGTGAATGAGCCAACAGGCTAAGGAATATAGTCCCTATTTCAGTTACTAATTAAAACTTAATGAGACAAGGTCTGCTTGGAAACATTGGATTTTTCGATTGAGTAGATCACTATTAGTTGATTTCAAGCAAGTTCCCGTAGTCCCTAAAATTGGTAAACGAACTTGAACGATATCGGTGCTTGGCCCACAGACTATAGGTCCTGTCATGATCTTAATGGTTTCATTTTAAATTTTAAATTACATTTATTAAAGCACATCATACAATATGCATTACTTTTAAAAGCTCAAAATTGACGGAAAAAGTCACGAATCATATTTGGCGACGATTGACGTCGTTCAAAACTTACTTATTCGTGGTAACAAATCAGTCCCTTATATACAAGGGGGAATCCAGAAATGTTCCAAGGGAGGGGCGATTGAGTTTTTTTTCTTACTTGCCCATTTTTTTCTCCATGCACCCTTGTTAACACATGTTTTGGTTACAAATGTTTTGGTCTTCCATTTCGAAAAATTTCCGGATCAGAGCTCCGAATAATCACCCTTTCTCTTAATATCATCAAAAATCAACTAAAACTGCCTCTTTTGAACTTCAAAATCTAAGAACCGCTGTGGAAGAGTCCCTCAAAAGAGGGGCGATCGCCCCCATCGCTCCTCCCTTGTTTATGTATCCTATATGTATTTACACAAGCTATTTCAAATTTTTCCAGGGGAGCGGGGGCAAACACTGCATACACAATGTAAATTGCACCAAAAATGACAAAAACCACGCCCGCTTACATGTAAATTGATTTTTCAAAGCCGGGAAGGAGAGGAATTGACTCCCCCCCCCCCGCTCCCTTAAATGACGGGCCAGTGACTTTATAAGTATTGGTTTTCTGAAAAACAGTAATAGTTAATTCATGTTCTAGAAATAAAGCAGCAACAAAAAATGTCTAAACTGGTTCTTATTTAATTATATCTCCTACACTAACTCCTTTCACGACTGCAAGTTATGTAGCAAAAACAATAAACACTCAATTTTATAAGATTTAATTAAAATTTTGAAAAATCAAACGTTATTCAAAATAGCAGCGTAAAAAACGCAATATTACCGTATTTTTCGCCGTGTAAGACACACCCAATTTTAAATTAAATCCCCCAATTTTAATTAATCTTAAATTTATGCCGTATAAAACTGTGCGTCTTATACGGCAAAAAATACGGTATACAACAATGTCGTTCCACTAAAAGTTGCTCTTTGTGAAACATCGCCAAAAGGGGATATCAAGCCATAAAAGACAGCGACGCGAAACGAAACCGCGCGAACTGACGCTCTTTGATCAAAAATAAAGAATGAGAATATCTGAAACGCCGCCTGGCGGATTGATACAATGTTCGATTTTGATTTTATATTAAGTCACACAGCGAAAAAAGTGAGTGATTCAAAACGTATTAATATATTTTGAAATGTAAAATCGAGTAAAAAAGTAAAATTATGGTTGAAAAACTGTGTATTAAAATTTTAGATTTCAAATATTTTGTGCAATAGCGCCACCTAGGGACAACGTCTCTAGTGAAAGAGTGACCAGGCCAAGGAAAAGAGTTCGTGTTTCAATTACTAATTAAAACTTAATGAGACAAGTTCCGCTTGGGAACATTGGATTTTTCGATTGAGTACATCAATATTAATAGATTTCAAGCAAGTTCTTGTAGTCCCTAAGATTGGTAAACGAACCTGAACGATATTTGCACTTGGCCCACAGACTATTGTGGGCACCCCTGCCAAGACAGTACTGAATTTAAAAAGTATAAATCTAGTCGAATTGTAACGCCCGTTACCGTGAAATGACCCCAATGTAACTTTGGAATCTCATTCGGATTCACATTTACAAACAAAAGGTTTAGTTCAAGGTTGAAAACATCCAATAAATACATTCTAAATACGACATGGAAACTTCATGCCTGAAGACTAAGTATTGTCAGGTGTTTGAGCTAGGACAGGTTTAAACTCTGTACTGGAAATGAAAGTTTTCTTTAACGAAGTTGCGCTTCGAATCTTAGTGTTTGCATACATAGGCAGCGAACTGAAAACATTTCTTGGTAATTGAATGCATTGAACGTTAAACTTTTGGAAAAAAAATGAAGGTACTAAAACAGAAAAACTGAAAGTTCAGTACCATTCATAGTTTTGTTTAACTTTTAAAAGTAGTTTTTTTTCTTTAAATTTAAGCTGCCTGAAATTAGTTTCCCTTTTGTAAACGCCACGCAGCGAATTACAGTTTACTAATCCAACAAAATTCAGATTTAATTTCTTTGTTGCGAAGAAGCACGAATTTGTTCTAAGTAAAAATGTTCGACATAAAACTTACGATTAACTCGTTAGCGCCCAACTTATTAAAATCTAAGTATTTGAAGGATATTTTTTTAATTACAATTTATACTTCATAAAGAGAGTAAAGAAAGTTTTATCCACTTAAAGTATATTTTGTAGTTGAAATAATAGATCTATAAAATAGCTGGGCGTTTTTGGTAATAGAAAAGGATATAATTTTCCTCTAATCCAATATTTGAAGATTTAAATTTTGTAGATTTAGAATAAAGTTTTTGTAAAACCAAAACCAGCTAAAGTAAAGTATACTTAAAAATTCGTTTGTACCCGAAATTAAAAACGGCACTGAATCTGCAAAATGACAAACTTTGGACGTTACCTGCTGTAACGAGCGGGAAAAGAAAGGTTCGAAAGTTTTTAGGGGGTAGCTATGCGTAAGGAAACCACCCCCCATAAGAATAACAAATGATAAAAAGATATTGTTTTCAGTGAGGGGGTTGAAAAGAGGTGATAAATAGGTCAATGGCCTGTAACGGGTTAAAAACTAAATATTTTGCATTAAAACTATTTCAACGAGCAAATTCAGGAGGTCAGGTATACGAATAGACATCCTTTTTCTTTGCTAACTTTTATTATTTATAGTTTCCTTTTATGAATCCTTTTCTTTCCTCCCCTCAAATTACATTTAAAAACAGACGTATGATTCTAACGAATATTTAGAACTTATTCCAAAGCGAGCAAAATTTAGCTCGAAATATTTTTACCTCTAGCGGAACGATAAAGTTGAAGAAATAGCAACTACAGTAAACTTTCACTTATACGCCGCCTCATTTATGCGCCTTTTTCACTTATACGACGATTTTAAATGGTCGCAGCACATTCCATCGAAAAATAATGATAGTATCATTCGTTTATACGTCGCTCTAAAGATAAATATTTCACTTATACGCCGAATTTTCCCTAAAATGTAAAAAAATTAATCTATTTTCTTTAAAAATAAGCATTTTTCTTCCCTTTTCTGTTTAATCTTTCGCCTTTATTGCTTACGGAAGGCATTTTTTCCGCATGAACTAGAGTTTGGAGAGGTACAATTATATATTATACATCGTTTTAAAATAAACAGTTTGCAATTAGGAATGCAGTAATTTTTGTTTTCACTTTATCATTGTAGTTATATTACAGTAATTGCCAAACCAAGGGCGTATTTAAGGGGGGCGGGGCGAGGGGGCCCGCCCCCCCCCCCGAAATCGAGAAAGATTTTTTCAAAGTAGGTGTTCGGTTAGTGTTTGCTCAAAAGAAAAAAATCCTTAAGAAAAAAGCCCACTCTCTATTAACATTGTTTTCAAAGGTGTATATAAGGCAGAACTCCAGAGGGTCTTTCCCTACTATGCCCCCCCCCCCCACCCGAAAAAAAATAGGATTTTTTTTAAAAATAAAGGTAGTTATTATTCGTTTTAAGTTTACTCTTAAATTATTTACATACTTTTAGCTTGAAATACAAAAATAAATAATTATTGCTAATAATAATTCGTTAGATGGCACCAGGCAGTGGTGCAACCCAAGAGGGTCAGGGAGCTCTTGCGCTTTACTCAAGAGAAAAAAGAACGTGTCTTGGGAAAATGAAGATATTTCAATTAGAAAACGCATAGAAAAAATCCTAATCATTTTGAATAGAAATCTTTAAATGAAAAATATTCAACATGTAGATTATTAGTCAGCAAATTACGTTTCTCTCTTTCTTCTCATTCCTCCTTTTTTTCTAGTCAGTCAGGAAATAAGTCTTTAAAATCATTGCTACACTCAATAAATTTAAAATAAAGTGTAATCATTTCTCCCCGGCAAGAAATTTTAAAATAAAGTAAGTATTCCTCCCAGTAAGAAATTAAAAATAAAGTGCAATCATTTTCGGTTTGTTTTTTCACAAATAATTTCCAACAAAAAAAATAAAATCGAAAAGAGGTAGAAGTCCAAGCCGGCCGAGCTAGAAGGGGCACGTAATTTTCAATCTCTTTACCAGTGATGAAATTAAAGAATAGACTGCCTTCTCAGTGGCGGGTTTAGGGTAGGAAATCGAGGCTCGTATATCCGCCAAGCATGTATTCAAAGAAGGCTGAGATCTTAAAATTTCGCTTTTACAACGTGTAATTTAATTGCAGTTTCAAGACTTCAATATGCAAAAATTTTCGGAAGAGTTCTTTTCCCGTTTCTTCTTCAATACCTTGGTCAAACATTGCCTCAAATGGCATTTTAGAGATGTAAAATTCAAACGGTTAACGGTAGTTGATATCCCCCTTACTTTTCTATAGTCTTAAGCTCTAAAATGTGTTTTTGGAAAAGAGAGAGCTCGCGAATTATAGTCTATGCCCAAAAATTTCCAGAAGAGTCCCTAAATCCTTTTATTATCCTAAATGTTCTCAGACAAAGCCTAAAAGCAGTTGTTCCTATTAAGAATCATGGCGTAAGCGGCGCTATTGAATTATTTTTAAGGGGCGTTTTTAAAAGCTTTTGTTTTCTTTTTCTTTTACGTGTGGCTCTCGTTTTTAGAGGGATTTTCGTGGAATTCTTGAATGACAAGTTTTTGCTCTTGGGGGTAACGGGCACCTCTGCTAAAAGTAAAATTTTGAACCTTCAGTTTCAAAAAATAGAGCTTAAAATTGCATTCTTGAAGCTTCAATGCCGCAAAATTTCGGGGCACAGCGCCCGAATCCTGCTTTTTCTCTTGACGGTATTAAAGATAACCTAAATAAAAATGTTTTTAAAACATTAATTTCGAAACATTTCGGGAGAGAGTCCTTGCTAACGTTACTACCAAAGATAGTCTAAAGTAAAGATGGCTTAAGGTTTCAATTTTGAAAAAAGGTAGCATAAATAATTTTACATTTGAAAAAAGTTTTGGAGGGAATTTTAAAACTTCGTAATTTTCTATCTTTTCCAAAAATTACAATAATTTAATTCAATTTGAAAATTTCTACTTGTTTTACAGTAATAGCGGAAAAAAAAACTGGGGGGGGGGAGGCTAAGCTTGATTATATGGGCCCCCTCCGAAATAAAAACCTATATACGCCACTGTGCCAAACCGTAGTATAATATGTCGCTTTCCTATTGAAACATTCTTATTCATTCTCTCATTGGAACTTATGTTGCGTTTTAGTCCTTTAAATGGACTTGTTCACTTATACGTCTCTCTCATTTATGCGCCTTTTTCTGTTGGTCCCTTGGGCCGGCGCATAAGTGAGAGTTCACTGCATTCCATTACAAATTTTACTACAGCGTTTTAAGTTGATTCATGATGTTTGAAAATAAAAATATGTACTTGCGCAAGTGGCGCAAAAAAGAAATAAAAAAAATTAAATTCCTCAAATGTCCAACACGGCATATAAACTTCGTTTTAACAACAAAGCAGGGTTTGAAAAAACCCGGGTTTTTTTGAAAGAGCCCAGCCTATCTGGGTTTGATGAAAACCCGGGTTTTTTCGAGTTTTTTTTTTCAAGAATTTTACCATCATTCTTTATTCAAATACAGTGAACTGTCACTTATGCGCCGACCCAAGGGACCAATAGAAAAAGGCGCATAAGTGAGAGAAACGTATAAGTGAACAAGCCTATTTAAAGATGAAAACGCTACATAGGTTCTAATGAGAGAATGAATAAGAAAGTTTCTATAGAAAAGGGACATAACACTACGGTTAGGCAATTACTGTAACGTAACTACAATGATAAAGCCTTCTGTAAGCAATAAAGACGAAAGATTGAAAAGGAAAAAGAAAAATGCTTATTTTTTAAATAAAATAAATTACTTTTTTACATTTTAGGGAAAATTCGACGCATAAGTGAAATATTTATCCTTTGAGCGAAGCATAAACGAATGATACTATCATTATTTTGCTATGGAATGTGCTAGGACCATTTAAAATCGTCGTATAAGTGAAAAAAACGCATAAATGAGGCGGCGTATAAGTGAAAGTTTACTGTATTATGCACCTACTTTTACTTTTCATAGAATCCGGGGAGTAATGAGAGGTCACTGTGACCTCCTAAAAAATCTTATTCTACTAATTCGGAAACAGCATTGCAATATTTAATGTTTTGAGTGGATATTATGTTTTAAGTTGATATTGAATTGAATTTAGAAGATCAAAATAATTATTTCAATCTATAAGTGTTAAAAAAATATATATAGTGTACTAAAATTCAGGTGTAGTTTTATTTCTAATACCTAATAAGTTGTCAGGAAAGGAAGGTGGCAATTTCTGGACCAGTTGCTGACCAAGATTAAATATTGTAACGAACTAATTGCAACTTAATTTATCAATATCAATTTCTAGGCTTAAAATGGATCAAAAGATTCGAAATAATAGTTTGTTTCTGAAATAAATGTTTTTAATTTGCAGTACATTTTGAAAAAACCCACTTTACCGACATAGTGGTTTTTTTTTCAAGTGAGGTTTTTTCGGGCTCGGCCCGAACTGGCGATTCCTGCAACAAACTTAGGAGCCCAGGTACACACCCCTTTTTCTTTCCAACATTTAAACTCTCACCTTACATTCTCTTTTCACCGCTTTCAAAAATTGGGCCGCAGAAACAAACCTTATAACTTATTCTGATAGCAATTTGGCCGAGTTGCCGAGTACGTGCACCGCAGTTTAAAATACAATAACTTTGATTATTAAAATATTTTCGGAATAGTTTTTCAAATTTTTCTAAAGTATTACTTATCCCAAAATACTCGCACCTTTTCCTTACAATTATAAAAATGACTTAATTTTACCCCTATGTACTGTTATGGGCGATTCTCTGTAAAGTGGTAATTGGCTGTCCGGACCGAGTATTTTAAAAATAATAAAGTGCAATAAAGTAATTATCGCTCTTAATACAAGTAAAGCATTAATACTCTGTGGCCCAATCTTATTTGGCGCGATAACAATTTAATTTTTTTTCTAGAAATTATCTAAGAGTGCTAAATACACAGTTTCCTGGCTTTCCCAATCGTACTGGCTAACACTTCAAGGTAATATTCCAAAAATCCTATCAACACTACATAAATTTAGCAATTAATATCTAAAAATAGAATAATGCAGCTATATTTTTTTCATAATATAAGGTCTAATTACGTATTTCTAAAACTTAAAAATTGTCATGTAAATTCTGTCCGGAGATTTTTCAAACAGTCCCGACATAAATTCAAAGCTCCAATAGAAAAAATCGGCTACTCTAGCAAATGTTTTTTGACATAAAGTTTAAAACAATCAGTGTGAGTTTGCTGAAATTGTTGAGAACGGTGTTGAAACGATACTTTGTTTAGTTTAATAGTCACATTCGTGATGAAAGTATGCATCAGGGTTGCTGCGAAAACAGTCCTCTGGGAAGTGATTTTATTAATGTCAATTGGTTTAATTATGATTTATGAAACATTAGTTATGTCCACGATTTGTGCCTAAATTTATAGGTAGTCTCGTAACTGATTATGTTCGAATAGTTTTTGCAGATATTACGCAACAAAGAGCAAAAACAGTCACCTGGCACAGTCCCTTGCCTAGTTATACCAGGGGGGGATTTACCCCCCCATCATGATTTATCAGAAAAACACAAGCTTCAATTGGTCCTCTTTCAAACCAAAGTAATAGATTTTTTGAGCAATAGTATAATTATACGAACATTTCAAAAAACCATGCCCGGACAGATTTCGTGTGAAAAATTACGAGTTTACAGAGAATCGCCCTTATCACTACAACAAAAACTTGAATCTGCAAAACGATGGTTTAAAAAATTCGCTATCTAAGTTTCCAAATGATTCAAAACAAATTGGAATATGATGTTCTGGTTTCTTATTACTAGTCTATGAATATTCATTTTAGGGATCACATTTAACTGTTCCCGCCAAAAGTGACTAACGCACACTAAATGTGGTACGGGAAAGTTATATTCATAAGTGTTTATCGTAGAAAAGACATAGGCGGTAGCTAACTTTTTCCAATGTAAATTTAACAAGGAGACTTTTTGGACTCAAACATAGAAAACAGTTGTATTTTGTGAATAAAGCAATTTTTAAATTTCTCAAATTTTTAACCTTGAAAAATATTCAATTTCTACTACAACTCGACATTGGCTGAAAACCTGCTCAAAATTTAGCCGAGTAACCGGTAAAGCTCGACCATGGAGAGACGGCGCGTGACCTTGAGGTGGAAACTGGTAGCCTCATTTTTAAGTCTAACACTTTTTCGAAATAAAGAAAAGCTAAATATCACTTTTCAGGTGCAATATTCAGCTTCAGGTCTACCGCTCAGGTCAGGAGATCAGAAAGTTCTATTCCGCAATGGATTTTAGATATACAAAATGTCAAACGTAATATACCATCCATACCACACTATATTATGCGAAATATTATTTTAAGATTGGAAGTAGGTTAAACATCTAAGGTTCTGGGGCTTTTGCTGTGCCCTGCTTGTTTGTAAACAAAAGCTTTTTTATAAAAATGGACGTAAGTTTGTTCCTTATACAAATCCAGTCTTCGTCGGATTTATCTCGAATTTGGCACAGAGGTTCCTCCATGCCCTAGAATTTACATAGGCGGAGTTTTGAAATTTTTAAAATCCAAAAAGCTCAAAATTCAAATTTTTTTGTCTCTAAATGGCCATTGTTTTTCCAATTTCGAATAGATAGAGTAAAAAGTCTTTAAGCACACAAATTGATAAAATTTAACATTTAAATGTAAGTATTTTCCAACAAAGATTACGATAAAAAAGGAATTATCAATTTAAGGCTCACCTATTTCATTTAGAATGAACTAAGTTTTTAACAATTACAGTGGAGCTATAATTAGCACTCGGGCAACGCCGGGTAATAAGCTAGTTCTTCATAAATATGCTTTCGTTTTGAATTTAAATATTGATACTCGCCCTTCAATCTAAATTATTTTTTACGTTTAGCGTTGTAGCACGCGGACGCCCTAGCTCGAGGACCACACTTTGGGAGACTTAAACTACGCCATTACAGATTTTACCACAGAATTTCTAGACGATTCCTAAATAAAAATATCTACTTACGCCAGCGACCTGAGGAAAGAAGAAGCCAACGGAAGATTGACTTCAGTCAACTGTCCGACGCGACACAGAAACTTGGCCACACACTGATTGCTAACCGCTCTGGTGAAAAAGGACATGTTGCCCTGTAGGGCGCTCAGTCTCTGCACCAGCAGGGAGCTAAAGGCCCTGATTGTCGACATGGTGCTGTTCAGGGATATGACAGTCACGTTGGTGATGACATTTGTGACAGGGCTGAAGGTGAAGGTCCTCATCGCCGATTCGGACATCAGCCCGTCCAGTGGTCCGGCATCCGAATTGGCGGATCGCGCGGACATCTTGGATTCGTCCGGGTTCAGTCCGACGGGGAAGCCGAGCCTGGACATCTGGCCCGGTACTAGTATCACCAGGCCGGCGTAGAGGAAGTAGGACAGGAAGACGCCGACTAGGAATGGCTTGAACCTCAAGGCCAGGGAGGCCAGGTAGGCAGTGGCTGTCAGAAGCACGCCGTCGAATGTGCGCAGGAGGTTGGTCTCTTTCAGTAATTCTGTTATGAGATTCATGTACTGCAGTTGCCGAGAATCGTCTTTTTCTCGCTTGATCTCTGCGCAGAACGCCAAGTTCAAGAGCGGGTACATAAATACGAAAACGAACTTCATTTTAAAGGACGTCTGCTAACACTCGTGCGATCCACCTCGAGACCAACTCACACGAGCTTCTGCTTTTGGCAACTATTTAAAGGAATCTGTTGGTAGAGTTTAGTTGCCTCCAGCTGCTGATTCAGCGCCACCTCGTGGAAATTTTAATTTAGAAGCCAATTGGCTTCACGCAGGAAGAGGACTGCGTATCAGGCGCCTTGCCCTCATACAAGCACAAAAAAGATTTTACATTTGGCAGGTTGTTCAAAGATACTGCAGTTTGATATTTGTCCCGGCGACGTAGGTCGCTTTTGCGCATGCCTCGTGTATCTACTGATTTTGTCAAAATATTAGTTATGGTTATAAGAGAGATAAGTAATGTGAGGAGATTTTGCTTTGTTTTTCGTTGAGCTCGACTATTTGACGTTTTGGTTTGAGTTGATATTTTTCTTTTTTCAATTCAGTCCCCCTTTCCTTATCAATTCTACAAAAATAAAAACATTTTTGAAAAAAAAAAAATTGAACCGACTTCGGAACTTCACTCGGCAGGTGCTCTAAAAAGTAAAAAATAATTTTATTCTTTGAACACCATCGACACTACATTTGAACATAAGTTTTGAAGTCGGTGCAAAAACACTATATAGAATCATACGAAACTATAATTTAACTATATATATAAATTGCAATGAATCCAGGTTCTTTAATCGCATCCGCATACACTACATTGACAACCACATATTTATGTAATGGTACAAATATTCAGCTCTTAATTTTCAATGGTTTCTCTGAAAAATGTTGGCAAAATGTAGTTAAACATCATTTCACCTATAGTTTTTGCACCGACTTCAAAACTTATGTTTAAATGTAGTGTCGATGGTGTTCAAAGAATAAAATTATTTTTTACTTTTTAGAGCACCTGCCGAGTGAAGTTCCGAAGTCGGTTCAATTTTTTTTTTTTTCAAAAATATTTTTATTTTATTCTTTTTAGTGTAAATGTACATATGAAATAAGGTAATGTTTCCATTACAAAACTTCACCTAATTTGCTTAAGTAAATGCTTCATAAAATAAACTATGTAAAGAAAAAAAATGAAAGAAAGTATCAACGCGTCTAAAATTTTAAACGATTGACACTAAAAAATAATCCTTGTTATTCTCTGGTATTTATTTGTGTACTAGTTAAATCAAAGGCTAAATATTAACGGCTTTTCAACTAATTCATATTTCAAAACAACACTAGATTCTCGCAGTTCATAAAATTTTACGACGTATTACGTACGTGGCCCGCTGTTTGCTTCAGTTAAGCCTTCATTAAAAATTTTCATAATCATTATAATAACTGTTTCATATCAATCACGTTTTGTAACAATGAATTTCATATTTAATCATTTAGGACAAATCGCTTTAAATTTGAGTAAAAATTTGGAGATTTTCCTCACTTTCTTCAGAATTCCTTTATCAAACTTTATGTAAATTAAGACTAATAAAACCTGAAATATTACGAATCAATTAGTACCTGGTACGACTTTCAGTTCGTTGGAGTTCAGGAGAAAAAAGCAGGACATAGAAAGATACTCGGTTTAAAATTTTCAAAAAGACCATAGAAATGAATTTCATTATGCAATCCCGAGAAGCCTGGCGTTCAAAATGGTCATTATTACGATTACTGTGATCCCAATTTCTTTTTCGAAAGATTTCTGCAGGTTCCCGTTATCGAACCCGGACCACGAGAGGATGGGACCAATCGGAAAGAAAGACCTTTCTAACAAAAAAAGAATTTTTGAAATCGGTCCAGGCATCTTCGAGTAATCTTATAACATACAAAAAAAAAAAAATTTCTCCGACGAATTGTATAACCTCCTCCTTTGTTGAAGTCGGTTAATAAAATAACATCAGACTGCTACCATGGTGCATTTCTTTAATCAAGCTGTCACCCATTTTTGAAATAGAGCAGTTCAACGGTGCTAGGCGCACCGTTCGAGGTTGGACAGTATATAGTGGGGTTACAAGTGAAACACACTAAGTCAAAAAACATGATTTTGAGAAAACGCTGATCAAAAAATTTTTATTTTAACTTCTTTAGAATTGACATAATTAAATCAAATTAAATTATAGTAATGGTAGTTTTTTGGTTATTACGAACCATTCTTGATTCTGGCATGCTTATTTTATATTATTATTCCCAGCATGATAATGGTAGGGCACTAATAATTATCATTAATTATACGACTTAGTGTGTTTCACTAGTATAGCATTGCATAATAAAGATATGACTTAGTGGGTTTCACCAGTAGAAACAGCTCATTTTTGTGTGTAAGATAAACTAAAAATCTGAAAATGAATAATTTTGACTGAGTGTGTTTCACTTGTAATCCCACGATATAGTGTAGGGCAGAACGAAGGCCCCGTGTGGAAACATTTAAAAATTCCTTTGGAATATCGTTTTGAATTTCCAGGATTTAATTTTGATAAATTTCAGAAAAATATTTCGCTCTCTTTAAAGCTAGTTGTGTGTAAATATCCACACGGCCACTCATTGCTGAAAAATTTAAGCATTCTGTTCTACCCCGAGTTGAAATTTAAAAGCGTGGATTTTAAATGAAATGAAGAAAAATCTTTGCAAGCCGTACCATCTCAACTATTCCAGATTAATGGTGTACCGGAGTGTAGAACAGGTTCTGGTCTCTAAATATGCAAATTTAAAGCTTCGGTATATCACATCTTGAGTCACAAAAAATTCTGCTCCTGCTAAAAAAAAAAACACCCAAACCGAAGTCTCTAAAACTAACTACATCCGAGGTACCTAACGTTACATTGAATTCCATGGGCGCTTTATCTTAAGAGGTAAAAAATTGTTAACCTCTTTAGTCCTGACTTTTTTTCAACGATGAATTTCAAGTTTTTAAACCTTTGTTAGGTCTGAATACTAATAAGAAAAAAAAATTGGGATTGATGAAAAATAAATGCTACGATCTTAGATTTATAATGCATAGTTTTTTTCGTTATAATTTGCTTTGAAATCAAATATAAATAAAAGCTTGGAAGGTACACATATCGCACCCTTGCTACAAAAGTGCCACAACTCAAAAAACTACGTTTTCCAGGAATTGCAAAAAACTGTTCCCGGGCTGACTGCGCATATTTTAGTATTTTTGAATTTGTTAATATGAAGACCGATCAGTGGCTGATCCAGAGGCTCGATTTGGGGGGGGGGGGGCGATTTTATCCCGTGAGCGGTTGGTGCAATAAAAAGTGGGAGGTCAGAAAACGCACGGGGGGGGGGGAGATAACATGAAAAAATAAATTATGCACGCTTTATTAAGTCGATTCTTTCTTTGAACGCATGAATCGATCAGTACCAGCATTTTTGATTCGATCGATAATTTTGAAAATTTAGAAAAGTCCAATCCTCCTTTCCTCTTGAAAAGGAGTGGGAAGCCGCCTGTCTTGCCTTCCCCCCCCCCCCGCCCACATATACGAACCGTGTATGGCTGTCAGGGTTGCCAGACGTCCCGGATTTCAAGGGACAGTCCCGTTTGAAATATTGTCCCGCGTCCCGTGAAACCTCGATACGGGACGGCTAAAGTCCCGTATTCCGACTAGAAGCATCATTTTACCAAACGAAACATTATTTTCAGAAAAAAATGAAGTAAAACAAAAAATGTGAAATAAAGTAATAAGAAAATTGATTGAATTATAGTATTTTCCTGTTCTGAAGTAATGTTAGTGTTCTATTCATTTAGAGCAGAAATTATTGTGATAATCAATTCAACAAAAGTTCGTTGTAAAAGTGGTGTATCTCCTTGTAGATTATTTTACTATGCCTTACAATTATGAAAGAAATATATGTGTTCAGCTACTATTAGTCACCAGATGTTTTGAATCAATCAATTTCAATCTTTTGAAATTTGCTTCGCTTCGCTTTTGAACTAAAAAGATGAAATTAAATGTTATTATATTTAGCAAAAAAAAAAAAAAAAAAAATACGCGTTTTAAAAACATGAAGATACTTAATTTTTACAATGAGCGATAGAAATATAAATTACAGCGAGCTTCATGGCAACCTAAAGACCATCAAAACTTAAAAATTATTATTTCAGCAGTAAAATCAAGTACTACCATATATGATTTTTTAAAAAAGGAATTTTCCGACATTATATAAGAATAATTTTCATGTTATAATATTGACAAAACTGTACAGTTTTTCCCCAAAAGATATTGAACTTTGATTTATTTATTTGTTTTAGGTTAACTTCTTATCGTGAGTTAAAGTAGTAATTTTTAATTCTATGCCTACTCAATTGTAATCAAATATTTTTTAATGATTCATCAAAATTATTTTGCATTCAATTTCCCTATTGGTACGTCTAGCTTTTTGAAAAAGTACATAATGAACATTAGTCATCAGTAGAAGCGACTATTATATCTTTCATGCCAAGATAGGCCCGTTATTTGGGACATCAGGAATGGCCTCCGCCTGGTTTTGGGAGATTAATGTTTTTACATATAAGTAGGCGTGGCTTTTGCTTTTTTTAGGCAATTTACATTAAAATTTCGTATAATTTAACTCCCCCCCCCCCCCCAGCAAAATTTGAAATGATTTGCGCCAGGAAAAAGGGGTTAATAAGAGGGAAATACGAATTTTCACAATAATTAGTGTTAAACGTTTCCTACTAATAGTCCGAGAGCCAGTAACAGATATATATGACCAAGTTCCTCTCAAGTGATAATTAGTAAAACGCAGCAGAAAATCGAACTATGAAGCCTCGTGAATGTCAGCTGAGGCTCGGTGGGGGGGATAAGCAGTTGGAACCTCCCACGCTTGAAGAAAAAAAAAAAAATTCAGTCATTTCCTCTCGCCTAAAAATTTACCAGATGATAGCTTATATGTAACTATTGATAAATATATACGTCAGCTGGCTGTATCTCGGTGGAAAAATTGTCAGCTGATACTTTGAAGGTCGTTACGTAGAAGTTAGCTAGAAGCATTTACTGACTACACTGTTCGACAAAAAAAAACCTTGAAAATGCTTCTGGTATTTTGAAGGCTGATTCTTATGTAAAATGACCCCCTGAATCCGAATATGACCCCCGTTTTCCCCCATCACGTCCCAATTTTTTTTTTAAAACGCCCCCCCTTTTTTTTTTCATTTTTCCTTAGTTTCAGGGCTATTATATTTTTTTTGGAGGGGAAAGGAGCCTTATATTCACCAATAAATTTTTTTGAAGGTCAAGAGAGACTCAAAGTTTAAAATCATGAGCACCGAGAAAAAAATCGGGGAACTTGGGGGGGGGGGGGCGTGGCCCCCCAAAATATTTGAAAAATCACCAAAAACGATCTTTTTATTCTAGTTTCTTTAAAAAGACCTTTAAAACATTTTTTTCGGTGCAGAACCAGAGTATAGGATCCGTTCCTATGGCTCCTGGGTCAGAAAAAATTTTCACGCTGTAAAATTAAAAAAAAAAAATAAAATAATGCTTTAAAAATCGCACTTTGCACTCGAGTTTTAAAGCAGGTCTTCAGCCAAAAAAAAAAACAAAATTGTGGCTGATTCTTATGTCAAATGACCCCCTATTTCCAAATATGACCTCAGTTTCCCCCCTCCACCCCCTCTTTCCAGAGAGTCCCCCCCCCCCCAATTCAGAGTCATTTTACTAATTCGGAGGGGAAAAGTACATTACGTAACCCGTTAACATAATTCTAAAAGGCAACAGAGGTTCAAAGTTCAAAATCATGTACATGTGTACCAAAAATATAAACTAGGGCGGTATACCTCCCCCCTCCCCCCCCCCAAAAAAAAGAAAAGAAAATTCAATACTCTGATTTTTCACAAAAAAAAAAAAAAAAAAAGGAAAGGTTTAAAACGTCTCTTAGAAAAACAAGAAAAGAAGATTTTTTTTTTTTGGGGGGGGGGGGGTACACCGCCATAGTTTATATTTTTGGTACACATGTACATGATTTTGAACTTTGAACCTCTGTTGCCTTTTAGAATTATGTTAACGGGTTACGTAATGTACTTTTCCCCTCCGAATTAGTAAAATGACTCTGAATTGGGGGGGGGGACTCTCTGGAAAGAGGGGGTGGAGGGGGGAAACTGAGGTCATATTTGGAAATAGGGGGTCATTTGACATAAGAATCAGCCACAATTTTGTTTTTTTTTGGCTGAAGACCTGCTTTAAAACTCGAGTGCAAAGTGCGATTTTTAAAGCATTATTTTATTTTTTTTTTTTTAAATTTTACAGCGTGAAAATTTTTTCTGACCCAGGAGCCATAGGAACGGATCCTATACTCTGGTTCTGCACCGAAAAAAATGTTTTAAAGGTCTTTTTAAAGAAACTAGAATAAAAAGATCGTTTTTGGTGATTTTTCAAATATTTTGGGGGGCCACGCCCCCCCCCCCCCCCCAAGTTCCCCGATTTTTTTCTCGGTGCTCATGATTTTAAACTTTGAGTCTCTCTTGACCTTCAAAAAAATTTATTGGTGAATATAAGGCTCCTTTCCCCTCCAAAAAAAATATAATAGCCCTGAAACTAAGGAAAAATGAAAAAAAAAGGGGGGCGTTTTAAAAAAAAATTGGGACGTGATGGGGGAAAACGGGGGTCATATTCGGATTCAGGGGGTCATTTTACATAAGAATCAGCCTTCAAAATACCAGAAGCATTTTCAAGGTTTTTTTTTGTCGAACAGTGTAGTCAGTAAATGCTTCTAGCTAACTTCTACGTAACGACCTTCAAAGTATCAGCTGACTATTTTTCCACCGAGATACAGCCAGCTGACGTATATATTTATCAATAGTTACATATAAGCTATCATCTGGTAAATTTTTAGGCGAGAGGAAATGACTGAATTTTTTTTTTTTTTTCCTTCAAGCGTGGGAGGTTCCAACTACTCATCCCCCCCACTGTGCCGCAACTGACGGTCATAGGGCTTTATGATACTGTTGTCTGATGCGTATGGCCAATTATCTATCGAGAGGAAATAATTAACCAAATTTTCACCTGGCTCTCGGACTATAATATTCATACCGAAAAATAACTATGCAATGGTAAAAAATGAAGTTTTTATTCATGATCATCATTGTGTATTTTTTAACCGACTTCAACAAAGGAGGAGGTTCTCAATTCAAAGCGTATACTTTTTTTTTTGTTTGTTCGCACATAACAGCTGATCTACTGAACCGATTTGGACGATTTTTTTTTTTAATCGATAGGAGATGGTGTCACTTAGGTACCATGTACTCATATGACGATATTTGTTCTCTAGAAAAAAGTTATTATGGAAAATAGTAAATTTCATGTCATTTCCCCATTAAATGATTAAATTTTCAATCCATTGTTGCAAAAATTTGTTGCCTCGCAACAGCAATATTAATAGTAATCATGATGAAAATTTTGAACCATAAGGCTTCTCTGGAGTAAGTATGAAATATTAATAAGTAGTCGAATTTAAAGCGATTTGTCCTAAATGATTAAATATGAAATCTACTGTTACAAAACGTGGTTGATATGAAACTGTAATAATAATGATAATGAGAATTTTAAATGTTGGCTTAACTAAATCAAACATGAAGTTCAATTAATTTAAATCAAACATCTTATGAACAACGAGAAACTAGAATTGCTTTGAAATATAAATGAGTTGAAAAGCCGTTGATGTTTAAATGGCTTTGATTAAGCTAGTACACAAATAAATACCAGAGAATAACAAAGATTATTTTTTAGTGTCAATCGTTTAAAATTTTAGATGTGTTGATAGTTTCTTCCTTTTTTTCTCACAGTTTATTTTATGGAGCATTTACTTAAGAAAATTAGGTGAAGTTTCGTAATGGGAAGAGACATTACCTTATTTCATAAGTACACCTACACTAAAAAGAATAAAATAAAATCATTTTGGAAAAAATAGAACCGACTTCAGTTGGAAATTGCTCTAAAAAATAATTTTTTTCTTTGAACACCATCGAAACTACTTTTAAACATAAGTTTTGAAGTCGGCCCAAAAACAATGTATATAATCATACGCAACTACAATTCAACTTTTTAAAATTTAATGGATCCAGGTTCTTTAAGAGCATTCGCACAATGGTTTCTCTGAAAAATGTTGGCAAAATATAGTTAAATATCATTTTACTTATCGTTTTTGCGTCGACTTCAAAACTTATGTTTAAAAGTAGTTTCGATGGTGTTCAAAGAAAAAATTTAATTATTTTTTTAGAGCAATTTCCAATTGAAGTCGGTTCTATTTTTTTCCAAAATTATTTTATTTCTTCATTTATATTTGAGAAACGTTTGATTTTAAAGTCAAGGTTGTAAAAATTCAACCTTTAGGTTTCATCTCTCAACCCCCCCCCCCCCAGAGCGTGTCCCGTATTTACAGTTCCTAAATCTGGCAACCCTGATGGCTGTATCTTTTCTCTCAGACGCTCAAACGTGCCGGATGCATGGAAGCTGTTTCGACGAGAAGATTTCATCATCATTCCTTTTTAATCCAAAATGGCATAAATCAGTTATTGTGACTTCTCAACAAGGTTCTTTATCTGGAATTTTTTTTTTTTTCAAATTATCTGGCAAATTTCGAAACTGAATAGGAAGGAAGCATTTTTAAAAATAAAGCCTAATATCTATTCAGTTTCGTGTAAACACTAATACTAATGCTGTCTCTTCTCAGCAGATTGAGGCATTAGTGCATTAAGCAAGTAAGTTGCCACCCTTAAGCCAGGCTGCCAACTTACAGCCTTGTACAACTACTGTGCATAATCTTATTTTATTATTCGGCAAAATTCTAGTTTCATTTGTTAAATTGAATTTCCCCCTACCAAAAACTGAGTTCAGGCGCCCTTGATCATAGGAGCTCAATTAGAGGTGAATAGGGGGCATATGTTATGCAGGCGAAGGCAGGGAGGGTGGTGAAATCATTACGTTATGCATCATATGTGACGTATCGATGCAGATTTCATTCGGAACACCTGGAAGTGACATTGAATACGGGGAAAAAAAGTTTTGTGTTATTTTTTCAGAGTGCGCCCCCATACCTCTGGTGCTCCCCCCCACCCGCGCCGCGGGGGCGCTATGTACGCCACTGCGGCCGCTGTTACAAGCATACAGGAATGAAAACACCTCTGAACATTATAAAGCAAGCTTTGGAGAAGGGAATAAACTTCTAATTTCTAGCATTTTTCATTTAAATTTCGAGCATTAATACATAACTTTGAATGTGTTCATAGAAAGAGATCATACAAATTTTGAATATGAAGAAATATTATAATTTCTAATTTCTCAGGAAGTGTTTGAACGAAAAATATTTAAATATGCATCCCTTAACCCATTAATGCCGACTTCGAAAACATCAATAAGACATTCGTTCATGTTTTAAGCTTATTATCTCACACGTTTTCGACAAGGGTGCGAAACTTATATATAGTATCCTTTCTGTGAGTTTTTCCAATGTGAAATGCACAACTGTTAGACTGATAGAGCCACGTAAGGACAAGTTATATTACTTTTCCGTGTTGGTATATTTTTGTACCAACCGGCATTAATGGGTTAAAAGAAAGTCTCTGGGGGGGGGGGGGGGGCGATCGCCCCAATCGCCTCCCCCCCCCCCCCTGTGGATCCGCCACTGAGACCGATACATATCAAACTATGATCGTTAGTTATGCACGTTACTCTACGACGGCTGGACGACAACTCAAGATATGCCATTTCAGGGGAAGGGGTCCTATTCATCTTGATAACAACAAAACGCCATAACTGCTCTCTGGCGGCTAATTTTTCAATGCAACTTCTGGCTCTTTTGAATATTGGTAGAGACGTGTAAACTACGTCTAATGATGGTCATAACTCAAAAATTACAATTTTTGAGGTTAAATTTTACGCATCATTAATTTAGCCTGTTTTCTGTTACCAAGCCAGATTCTCCTCATTTCTTTATCAAATTCCGCGATTTACCCCTCATTTTAAATCTTATCGTGCCAGCTACCGACAAAAAATAGACTCACGGTCTAAAAATTGTTTCTTCGTCAAAAACCTGTTTATTCCTGTTTTTATGACACATAACTTCAATAAATAGCAAATGAAAATTACCACGCACCGGCTTGGTTAGTAGAGTAATCTTCCTTTTCATGGGAAGGGCATGAGTTCGAATCTGGGAAGAAAACTATCTTAATAGGTTATTTAGTAGAATTCTAATCCAACTTTCATATATAATATTTCTCAAAGGTGTTTTTTGTGGGTAAACCATAATTTTATTAACACTGCATCAAGCTTCAAAAGTAGGACATGTCAAAGATGTAATACATCACCAGCTCCTTTATTCTATCCATAGCAGTTTCGTACTTTTTAGCACTTGTCAGCACGAACAGCCTTTTAAAGAAGCAAAGAGAGCCTAAAACTGGAAGCTGATGTGAAATTAGAACACCTCTGTGTCTTTTTTGCTTTAAGAGAAGTTCTGCCTGGTTTACTTCCCATTCCGTGCTGACGAGTGTTAAAAAGCACGAAACTGCAATTCATGGATAAATAGCCGAGTTGGCGGTGTATTGCATGTTTCTGCCTCAGCCCTGGCTTAGAGACGGTTACTTACTGCTTTATAGCATGTCAGATTTTTTTCAATAATCGAGCAGCTCTCAATTTTGCTTGTTCAAAATATTACACAAAACGGTTTTCTGCGGTTGTTTTGTCAACTGCAAATGCTTAATACGGATCAGCTAGTAAGCTTTTATTTCGATCTGAATAGCGATTACAGAACGATCACAAACTCCACTCATTGAAATTTATATTACATTTGAAATCTGCTTCGAGAATAGAGATTTCGTTTCTCATTTTTTTTTTCTTCATTTTACCAAGGTTGCATTTTCATTTTAAAATATGGTCGTTCCCGCTTAATCGGGTAACGGATAAACGAATACCCCGCTTATACGAATAAAACCGTCCGGAACCGAACATTTCCCCCCATAGACACAATGTTAAATATCCCCGCTTAATCGAATTTCCCCGGATAATAGAATAATATTTTTATCTTCCTTTGCAAAAAATTTTGCTAAGAAAAATGTAGAATAAAATAAAAGTGTTCCCACAAGACCTTGGAGCAAACAAACCACTATTGTGGACTGTTTCAGAAACGAAAAGTGAAAGGCGAAAAACATTTTTTGTAGCACAAAGTTGTAAATTACTTTTTTTTATGATTTTCATATGACCGTACAATATTTATACTCGATTATTATACCATTTTGTTGTTAACTTTTCTTATTTCAAAATCTTTTTATCAATAACATTAATTATTTCCTTTATATAGCTACTAGCGGTACCCGCACGGCTTTGCCCGTGGTATAAAATTAAAAGTTCATTTGTAAAATAATTGATATAGCAGAAAAAATGCTCTATTTTAGCTTAAATTCAACTATAATTCCTTCAAAGTATGATATAAAAATCTGATATGAACACTACGCTACTTAATTTTACGTGTAAATTTCTTGGTAGATGCCTTAAGTGCTAAAATAGTGCTTGAAGTGAGCAAGATAACAGTTCAAACATTTATATGCCTAGTTTGCCACGAAACAATGCAAAAAAATGTTTCACAATGAGAAATCTCCTAAATATCGCCGATTTTAACATCATTCAATGGATTTTTCGCAAAATATCGCCAATAGCGCCAAATTGAGTCCAAATAAAAAAAAAAAAAAAAAAAAAAAAAACACCACACAATTTTTTCGCCAACTTGGCGATATGTCGCCAAATTAGTGGCAAATACTTGACGACCAAAAGCTTGGCGATATATTGCCAAGTGGTCGCGCCAATTCATATCACTTTTGTCTGCATTGAAATGAACACTGATTTACTGCATAAAAGGGGTAAAACACCCCCTTGGAACATTCGAATGCAACACCAAGGGGAGATGCACAAAAATAAGCCAAAAGAGAAAATAAGAACAATTTTGTTGCTCACAGAAACCAAGAGAAATCTTACCAAAGTTTAAAAGAAGAAGAAAGTTTTATTTCCTAGCTTTAAAAATAAAACAATACATTTTCCGAAATAAAACACTTTTAAAAGAACGATGCAATAACGCAATTGATAAGATATTTGGTTAATCTGTGCTTTAGGTATCCTTTTCTCGCTAAATGGGCGATAGGCGCACCAAGCGTGGTAACCCTGGCAATTTTACGTAGTTTCTCTCGGAGCTTTCAATTCCGCGAGACACGCAAAAACGCGCCAGTTGGTGACTTTTCGAAAACGCGCCAAGTAAGGTCCCAAAGCATTTTCACCGGGAAAAAGACAGGGTTGCCAGCGAATTGAAACAAAAAAATACTACGCCTCCTCTAAAAAAATATTACAAAATACTACTGTTTCCAAACGTTGCCAAAATCAATGTTGCTGAAATGCGAAATCTATGAAAATAAAAAAAAAAAATCCGCCAAATCTTTTAATTAAGTCATTAGTATATTGGAAACAGGGTTGCCAGAAAAATACTACGCTCCTTACTTGGGCCGAAAAAATACTACTGTAGTATCAAAAATACTACGTCTGGCAACGCTGGAAAAAGAACGAAACAAAAAGAAGTATGAACACGTAACCATTGGCGGATCCAGAAAAAATCTACAGGGGGGCACAAAATGTTTTTTTATTTTTTAACTGAAAAATAATAATTATTGTTAAAAACAAACAAACTGTCATATTCTTATGTATTTTCGTATTTTCCTCACCTTTCGGTTCCTGGTAATAATGGCATTCCATCATAAACGTATGCAAAAAAACATTTTTTAAAACAATACAAAAGATATATAAAAGCACTTAATTCACTATCGTCAAACATTGAGAACAACCTCGCCCCCCCCCCCCCACTCGAACTCGAGAAAATATCACTGAAGAACTATCTACTTTCTCATAACGGTTAAAATATAACAAAATTTTTTCGCTGCAGTGCTTTGGATGTCTTCTTTTTTGATGAGTCTAAATTCGGAAGAATGCACAGGCATGGCGCCGTATCATTCAGACAATAAGTATCAAAACATATTTTAGCGTTTGAAGAAATGTAGCCGTCATAAAAATGTATTAAGTGAGTAGTTTTTCCCTTTGATTTACGTTTAAGGAATAGAAAACTAAATGCCTGTAATAGCCAAGTGGAATGAGAATGCAAAAAACATACTTCCACTCAACCGCTTGTTATGTCTCCCCCTTTTTTTTTCTATATGCAAATACAAGGTAAGCAAAAATACGTCAAAGCAGAGTGCCTTTGCTTTCAAATGATCTGGAGCCATGGGATAAGTTTGAGACATTCGAAAGTTCCGAAGATCAATAAATAAAAGGGGAAAAAAAAACGACACATTTTTCTCACATCGGAAATGCGCCAAGAGTATAATACTCAAAATGAATTTTCTTTTTCGATTCCGTTGCCAAAAAACTGTTAAAAAAATATTTAAAAAAATGCAAAACAGATGTAACCAATCGGCACCGAAAATTTGATCGGTGTTTCTTGTTTAATATGGGTTTTAGGCTCTTCGAGAATATATGACAGGGGGGGGCACGTGCCCCCGTGCCCTCCCCGCTGGATCCGCCACTCATAGGCGGACTTAGGCTGCAAATTTTGGGGGTGCAACAGTGGCAGAAATCGGGTGGGGGGAGGACCCCAGGACAACAAGCTAGTGGCGCAATCAGAAAACAGGTTTAAGCAGGGTTTGAAAAAACCCAACCCGCTGGGGTTTTGATGAAAAACCCGGACTTTTTCGAGCTTTTTCAAAAGTCATTTTAATATCATTCTCTATTCAAACATTGAATACCAAACAACTGCTTGCTACGTAAAATTTTTAAAGAGTCGGAAGAGTAACGAGGAGAGGTCCCTGTGACTCCCTAAAGAATTTTTTATTTGGAAAAAGCATTGCTATATTGATTTTTTTTAATTAATTTTATTATATTTTAAATTAATATTGAATTGAATTTGTGGATTTAAATAGCTCCTGTTTATTTTGATCCTCTAAATATTCAAATAAATAAATAAATAACTGAAATTCATATGCACAGTTTTAAAGGAAGATGCCTTTTTTTGGACCACGTATGAACCGAGACTAAATATCATAACACTCTACATGTTATAACTAAACTGATCAATACCAATTTCTAGGCTTAGTATTGATCGAAATATTTGTAATGTTTAGTTTGTTCCTGAAATAAATGTTTTCAATGTGCAGTAAATTGTGAAAAAAAAAAAAACACTTCACCAACATAGTGTATCATTTCAAGCGGGCCACTCCCAAAAATCTCGGGTGAGTTTTTTTCGGGCTGGGCCCACGTTAGCGAATCCTGCTTTTAGGTTTTTCTCTATTTGATAGGCAGGTTTGGGGATTATCCCCAGGAAAATTTTTGATATTGTAATCCTGAAAATGCAATTTTAGATGGCCTCTGGTGCTGTGAGGGGAAAGAAAAGTTCACAGGAACTTCCACATAGAATTCTGGAAATTGAAGGTATAAAAACGCGATTATTGGCGATATTTGTTGACGCTCATTTGAGGGATGGGGCTTAGCTTAAGGACTGTCCCCGATCAATTTTTTGAAAAATAGAGCAAAATCGATCGCCTTCCCCGCAACTTTTCGAAGTTGAAGTTCCAAAAACGCAACTGTAGACAAACCTTGATGATGCTACGAGAGAAGCGTTCTGGTTCTCTCTCCAGGAAATATCTCGAAATAGAAGTCCTAAAAAACGAAGTTTTACAGCAATATTCAGTAATGTTAAGAGGAGAGGTTGTAAGGCTCTCCCGCCTTAAAGTTTTTCAAATATTAGTTTTTTCATTTTCAGATTTCATACGGAAGCGTCAGCCACAGCCTGCTGTGCCAAAAAGTTCTCTTTACACTTTTCAAAACTGTAGTTTAGAAAACCAAAATTTTAACGATTTTTAATGATGGAGAAATGGTGGTTGGGGTAGCCCTTGTCCGAAAATTTTCCAAGATTGAAGCTTTAAACATGTGAGTGTATGTAATATCATCAATGGCGCACCAACGAGGGGGAGCTAAGGGGCTTAAGCCTCTCCCAGAAGAACAAAAATGAAACCCCTTGATCTAACTGCTCTAACTGATCTAACTCCCTAACTGCTTGAAATGCGTTTTTTGGACTTAATTTTTGGAAATTTGACAAGAGATAGCCCCTAGCCCCTTTCTTAATTTAACCAAAAATGACTAGTTTTTCCACTAGGAAGCAATCCTGGATGCGCCACTGAATATCATATTTGGTGGCGTTAAGGACACAGCAGTCTTTCAAAATTGATGTTTCAAAAATTAAATTTAAAGCGATTTTCAATCTTTTAAGGTGTTTGGTATTTGGGGGATTTTTCCTGAAAATTTGGCTGAATAGCTAAATTGAAGACCAGGACATGAAATTTGATGCTCCGTAATTAATAACTTTGGCGGGGTAGAGGACTTCCGAGAAATAGCATTTCGAAGACTTTCTTATTTTCAGACAAAATCAAAAAAATAAATAAATAAAAAGAAAAACAGGCAGAAATGAAATTGAAAACAAGAGGATAGGGCGAGAGGGGGTGGGGGCGGCATACAATTAGCTGAGTAACAATCTGATGCTGTTGAAAAATTTAGGTGTAGAGATTTTTTTTATTTTTGAACGAAATTAAGATGTTTTCTCAACATTAGGTATTTTGGTGCCTTTTCCCTAGACGCGTTCTTACCTTCTATTCAATAATAAAGAATTTTTTTTTTTAAATATCAACTCAGCATTCTGGAGAAAGGGTGGGAGGAAGGGAGCAAGAGCATCGTGGGCCCCCTCTGGTTGCGCCACTACAATAAGAAGTCGGGGGGGGGGGGAATACTTCTATGGAAAATTTTGAAAATTTACCTTAAAAATGCTGGTTTTCAGTTGATTTCAGGACAGATTTTACTGATAAAGTTATTACAGTCCCGTTGTTTTTTAATTTGTAATTTTTGCCATGGTAGTTTTAAAGTAGAAGAAATTGTAATGATGTGCCAATAAATACCCAATTACGGAGTATACACTCATTCTGTACTGCAACACTGAACAATAAGGTTTTTTTCCAACTGTATTTCTTGGAGAAACATACTTAATTTCATTTTTTTCAAAATCCAGCCAAAAATGTTGGGGGTGCGGCGCACCCCCTGGCACCCCCGTAAGTCCGCCTATGCCGCCACTGCACGTAACCATGGTAACAACATGAAAAGTTGATTTCCGTTGATAAAATAATTCATTTTATCTCTCTTTTCAAACAAATTTTATTCTCGAGATGAACCATTTTAGAATCGTCTGGCTTGCTTTACTGAAGGTATGCCTTGAATTCCGGGATTTTAAAAACAATTGTTACAGCTCTCCTGCTAATCGTAGAAACTTCGAAAAAACTTCATTTTGTGCAGAAAATTTCAAGCTTTCGAATGACCTAAGACTTGAAAATGTGTATGAAATATTTCTTCCCTATTTTATCGAATTTCAGCTAAGAATTCGAATAGAAAAAGAACGAAATGGAATTTTCGAAAAATCGCTTCGAGGTGCAAAACGACATGCTACAAACTAATTTTGTGCCAAGTGGCATGAAAATCGACCGAACGGTTTTGGCGCTACGCGCGTGACAGACAGACAGACAGACAGAAGGAAAGAAAGACAAACCTTCAGCTTTATTATTAGTAGAGATAGAGATAGATATTTCTTTGTTATTAATACGTTTTGAGACTAAAATTGTAAAAATGGAAAGGTAAAAAATGTTCCCCGCTAAATCGAATAACATTTCTTGGAACCGACAGTATTCGATTAAGCGGAGCCAACAGTATTTTAAATTTCGTTTTGAAAAATGTCCAGTATGGTTACTTACTTCTATGATTGCCGATTTAAGGTCGGTGAAAACCTTTATTTTCAAAAAAATATCTTTTGAGATCGAGACATTTAGATAGTCCTAATATTTTTATTTTTCCAAGTCCGCAATTTCTTTAGATCAATGATTTATTCAGAAAACTAGAAGAAATTTAATGAATGCAAATAATTGCTTCTAACAGAAATTTATTTTTTTCCTTTTTCAGTTTTCTCGAAACCATGTTTTCGAAGTAATGTATCATAATTAATGTTTCATAATTAAACTAATTGACGTTCATAAAATCACTTCCCAGAGGACAGTTTTCGCATTGGACAGTTGATGCATAATTTCATCACAAATGTGGCTATTAAACTAAACAAAGTATCGTTTCAACACCGTTCTCAGCAATTTCAGCAAACTCACACCGATTGTTTTAAACTTTATGTCAAAAAACATTTGCCAGAGTAATAGATTTTTTCAATTGTCTCGGGGGACTGTTTAAAAAATCTCCGGACAGAATTTACATGACAATCTTAAGTTTTAGAAATACGTAATTAGACCTTATATTATGAAAAAAACATAGCTGCATTATTCTATTTTTAGATATTAATTGCTAAATTTATGTAGCGTTGATAGGATTTTTGGAATATTGCCTTGAAGGGTTAAACTATTGGATTGGGACAGCCAGGGGGCTGTGTTTTTGGGGCTTAGATAATTTATAGAAAAAAATTAAAGTTACCGCTCCAAATGCAATTGGGCCACAAAGTATTAATGCTTTACTTGTATTAAGAGCAATAATTACTTTATTACAAAAGGGTTAAAGAATGCGTTTACTCCTGTTCAGTTAAAGTACAAATAACTGCAGCAAGTGTTTTGGCACTTCAAGAAACCCTTTTTTCAAATCCTGAAAGTTATAAACTACGTTTTTGTGAGATAGCTTCACATCCGTCAAATGCGGATCCAGAAATGTTTCATGGGAGGCGCGATCGATTTTTTTACTTACCCTTTACTTCATGTACTAGTTTACAAATATTGACTACAAATGTTTCAGTCTTCAATTTCGAAACATTTCCGGAGGAAAGTACTAAATCTCCCTTTTCCCCAACATCAAAAATAGGCCAAAAATGTATTTTTGAACTTTAATGCTGAAACTTTACTGAGGTAGAGCTCCTCAAGGGAGGGGCGATCGCCCCTATCGCCCCTCCCTTGTATCCGCCCTTGACATCCGCAAGCTCACAACTTCCTATATTGAAAAGGGGGTTTCTCAAAACCTTGAAACTCTAGCCTGCTCCCTTTTTCAAATGAATTATTTACGTGTCTTTAACTACTAAATAGAAGCACAAGATATTATTTTCCTAATCTAAAAAGGTTTAAAGCGGCAATAACAGATTATTTATTTACCATAACATTTTATATAGGGTTGGTTAGGGTAAGTAGGCCCCCCTTTTTAGAACAGTTCGTTTTCAAAGCCTTATACAAAAGTTTTAAAGCAAAACAGCTTAAATTTGTTGACTTATTATCTTGGACATTATTAATAAACAAAAGTTCAGCATTATTTCCTAAAAAAATGCTTTAAATATTTTTAACTTTCTTATTCTTTACAGAATGGCTTGGGGGACCCACTTACTCCCGAGGAAGGGGTTTGTGGGTCCTACCTGATAAAGTATGCAATGTTTTAGTAAGGAATATTTTTTTATAAATGTATCTATTAATGAGATATCTACTTACATTTAACTGTGTATCAAAAAAAAAATTATAAAACGGACTACAAAACAATTATGTCTGTGAAATTCATTAAAAACCGTTAGACGTATTTTTTGCTTTTACATATAAATTAATGTTGAATGAACCTAATGGAGTCAATTAAGATCAATTTTGGTAAAATCAAAAAAAAAAAAATATATATAGGTTGAAAAAAAAAATGGAAACACTTAATGGCAGCTTCTATTTAATGTTTCCTGAGGGAGAAGCATTATCATTTCATCATCAGTTATAATTCTAACATCACCTGCATCAAACCAATAAACAGTGTAGCTATTTCTGTTCTTTCTATCAAATTTTGCAGTGTTTTTTTCATTCATATCATGTTTTAAAATTAGACCTTCATAATACTTAATGGTTTTCTTTGATGCAAGTTTCACAAATACATAGTTACCAGCTTTTGCAGATTTTGTAGCTGAACCATCAATTTCTTCTAGGTCTCCATAATTATCTTTCACTTCATCGTAAAAACTGCTTCATCAAAATTGCTTTCTATTTTGAAATCATAATTATTATGGGGGGCCCACTTACCCTAATAGAGAAAAACTACGGGGTAAATGGGACCCCTTCCCTCAAACACTTATTAATAATACTTTGCCTAAAATTTCTTACTGTAATGTGTACTTTAGGTTAAACTGTACAAGAAAACTTGATGAACATAGAAAAAATAATAAAAACAAACGTTGAAACACTTCTTTGAAAAATGTTGCTTGAACTCGCAAAAAAACTTTTGGAAATTTTTTTGACATAAATTATATGATCCCAAAAAAAAAGTTCCATGAAACCCAAATATATGCAAAAGCAATCACTGTGATGAAATTTGCCATGATCAGTGCAAAAAAATATAAAAACCATGCGCGCATTCCATTTTTAAGGGAAGGGAATTCCATTTTCAAGTGGCCCACTTATCCGAACCAACCCTATCTCAACTTCGGAACTTTAAATTTAACAAAATTAATTTTTAAAATTTTTTTCCGAGTGCTAATGTTACATTTTAAACAGTTGTAAGATAAGATTTACAATAATATCTCAATTTTGTATGTTATTATATATTTTAAAACGGATTAAAATTTTCTTAAAATAGTAAAAGTTCATTTTACACACCGAGAATATAAGGGGCACTTTTTAAATTAGATTTTAATCTTATTAAAATGATAAAGATGTGCCCCTGTCATTCTTGGTGTGAGATAGATGTACACATAGAAAATGTTGTAACTCTGACTTGATCAAACGAATAGCAGTGATTCTGATACAATATTTGAGGGCTTTTTAGTTTTAAATTAATAGAACATAAATTCGGAAGAAAAAAAAAATGTTTGAACCTATGCAATTTCAATATATTTCTTACTTTTTTAGTTAAACTATTTTTTACATATATTTTAATCTTTGAGTAATTGAGGAAACTTTTAATTACATTTCATCAAAACAGTAAGTACTTCGCACATAAAAAAGGGTAAATTACTTTTCACTTTTAGTCAAAAGTAACATTCTTCAAAATGGCTTGAAATCTAGCGCGTTCAACTGAAAAAGCTACAGAGGAAATTTGAAACATTAATTATCAACTCATAAAACCCATAGGAAATAAAACATCTCATTTAAAGGAACTTATAAGTTTTACCGTAAAATGAGGTGTAAATTAGGAACAGCAGGGTGATTTGGAACAAAACTTCTTGATCATGCAAAGGAATTCTTCATAAATATACCGTCAGGTATTTTCGGCAGTTAATTTTTTTTTTTCAGAAAGGCAATAGGCCTACTATAAGAAGTAGGAAAAAAATATTGTCATTTTGGCAACAATACTGGTTTATGTGCTAGGCTGCAAATGGGACGCTAAAATACATCAAGTTTTCATGGTCTGCAAGACTTAGTGTGCAAGTACAGACCCCTTTGTATTTCAAATCTAAGAATCAAGGGCGTATTTAAGGGGGCTAAGCCCTCCCCCCCCCAATCAAGAGATTTTTTTTCAAAAGTAGGTATTCAGTTCGGGTTTGCTCAAAAAAAAAAAAAATAGTTAAAAAACCCCCTATTTTAACATTGTTTTCAAAGGTGTATATAATAGAGGGGCCCGGAGGGTCTTTCCCTCCCATACACCTCCCCTCCCCCCCCCTTAAAAAATTAGGATTTTTTTTTTTTTTTTTTTTAAATAAAGGTAGTTATTATTCGGTTTAAGTTTGTTCATAAATTATTTACATACTTTTTGATTGAAATACATAAAAAATAAACAATTATTGCAAATAATAATAATACGTTAGATTCGTTTGTGCAATCCAAGAGGGTCAGGGAGCCCTTGCGCTTTACTCAAGAGAAAAAAGAACGTGTCTTGGGAAAATGAAGATATTTCAATAAGAAAAAGCGTATCATTTTGAGAAAAAATCCTAATAATTTCAAATAGAAATCTTTAAATGAAAAATATTCAACAGATGTAGATCATTAGTCAGCAAATTATGTTTCTCTCTTTCTTCTCATTCCCCCCTTTTTTCTATTCAGTCAGGAAAAAAGAGTCTTTAAAATAATGCTACACTCAATAAATTTAAAATAAAGTGTAATCATTCCTCCCCGGCAAGAAATTAAAATAAAGTGAAATCATTCCTCCAAGCAAGAAATCTAAAATAAAGTGCAACCATTTTTGGTTTTAGTTTTTCACAAATAATTTCCAAGCTTTCAGCTGAACAAAAAAAAAATCGAAAAGAGGTAGAGTCCAAGCCGGGTCCGGCCGAGCTAGAAGAGGCACGTAATTTTCAATCTCTTTGCCTGTGGGGAAATTAAAGACTAGAGTACCTCTCAGTGCCGGATTTAGGGTAGGAAGCAGGGCTGCGGAGTCGGAGGAAAAATGGTCGACTCCGACTCCGACTCCGGGATTTTAAAACTTTCGACTCCGACTCCGACTCCCGACTCCCGCTTTTTTTTATTATTTTTTTTTACCCAAATATGAAGAGGGAAAAACCCTAAACAAAGGTTGAAATATTAAGACCATTTTTAAAAGTTTCATTTTTATTCATGGTCGTAGCTAGGACTCACTTTAGGGGGGCAGATAGCAAACTGGGGTATCCCAGTCAGAGGTCATGAGAGGTCATTGTGACCTCTCAAAAAGTTCAATTTTCTCAAGAATTCTCGCAGGTAATTTCACCACATTCACCTCAATTCTCGGAGGTCACTGTGACCTCCCAAAAAGTCCATTTTCTCCAGAGCAAAAGACAAGTGCCGCTATTGTCATTTGACTCCGTACAAAACTAATCATTTTTTTGTTAAATGGCCAGACTTTATTTTAACACATTGCATTTTTGCTGCAAAGACCCGCCATTTGAAGCACTTTTTAATGATCCTAGATGCTAAGGATTTGGATATTGGACGCTGAAAATTTGTATCTGTTAGTTTCAAAGATATGTTTTCACCTCCATAAAGTTTCATCCAAATCGGAGGTGGTCGGAGTCGGAGTCGACATGTTTTTCAGCGACTCCGACTCCGACTCCTTTGGTTCAAAATCAGTCCGACTCCGACTCTTCGACTCCGACTCCGACTCCGCAACCCTGGTAGGAAGTCGAGGCCTGTGTATCGGTCAAGCATGAATTCAAAGAAGGCTCCTGAACTCCTTGAAGAATCCAAAGAGATCTTAAAATTTCGCTTTTAGAACTTGTAATTTAATTGCAGTTTCAAGACTTCAATATCCAAAAATTTTCGGAAGAGAGTTCCTTTTCCCGCTTCTTCTTCAATAATACCTTGGTTAAACATTGCCTCAAATGGCAGTTTAGAAATTTACAATTCAAATAGCTAGTAGTTGATACCCCCCCCCCCTTACTTTTCTATAGTCTTTAGCTATAAAATGTGTTTTTAGAAAAGAGAGCTCCCGAATTTCAGTCTCTACGCCCAAAATTTTCCCGGATAGTTCCTAAATCCTTTTATTATCCTAAATGTTCTCAGACAAAGCCTAAAAGCAGTTGTTCCTATCGAGAATCATGGCGTAAGCGGCGCTATTGAATTATTTTTAAGTGGCGTTTTTAAAAGTTTTAGTTTTCTTTTTCTTTCACGTGTGGCTCTCGTTTTTAGAGGGATCTTCCTGGAATTCTAGGATGATAAGTTTTTTCTCTTGTGGTAATGGCACCTCTGCTAAAAGTAAATTTTTGAACCTTCAGTTTCAAAAAATAGAGCTTAAAATTGCATTCTTGAAGCTTTAACGCCCCAAAACTTCGGGGCACAGCGCCCGAATCCTGCCTCTTCTCTTGACGGTAGTAAAGATAACCCAAATAAAAATGTTTTTAAAGCATTAATTTCGAAACATTTTGGGAAAGAGTCCTTGCTAACGTTACTACCAAAGATGGCTTAAGGTTTCAATTTTGAAAATTTTCGGAGAGAGATCCCCAAACACTTTTTGTCTCTTAACCTCTCCAAAGAGAACGCGAAATTGCGCATCTATGTTTCGAAAATCTTCCAATGGAGGGTTTTTGAACTTTTCCTTCCGAAAGATAACTTAAATGAGATTTCAGCTCAAAAAAAAAAAACTCATCTTTTCTTTTACTCTGTCATGAAAAAATATATCCTGAGTTCTGCTTCAGTGTCGAAAAATTTCAGAAGAGATACCGAGTCTTTTCAATTCCTTTAACGTCACTAAAGATAGCCTGAAATTGCGTGTTTAGAATTTAAGTTTCAGTGAGTTTCCCCAGAGGAGTTTTGATCCCCCAACGTCATCAAATGTATCCTAAAATAATTTCAATTTTGCAAAAGTTTTGGAGGGAATCTAATCCTCCCTAATTTTCTATCTTTTCCAAAAATTACAATATTTTAGTTCAATTTGAACATTTCTACCTGTCTTACAGTAACAAAAAAAGAAAGAAAGTTGGGGGAGGGGGTGGCTAAGCTTGATTGTATGGGCCCCCTCCAAAATAAAAACCTATATACGCCACTGCTAAAAGTAGTATTTTTTAATATGAATGTGTCTGAGCAACTGAGTACCACATTAGAAGAGACAACATATTTTAATTGTGGCATAAAAATGAAAAACTCTTCATAATGTCATAGGATAAGGATTTGCGGGGCGAATCGGAACACTTTGTTTTGTTGTTCCAATTTAAACTTATTTAAAGGAAACTGTTTGAAAAATCATGATTCCAACCCCAATTCTTCTAGTCAAGACAAGGACATGGATTTATTACTGTTTATGCCTTCTAGGGAGCAACTAGATCTTAGAATGACAGAAATTTGCAAATTTACAAAAGAGTTTTGCTCCAGGAGACTTTTTATTTTAAATGCATGGGGGAAAGTCATACAGACTTTATGTAGCAAAAGTCTAGCACACAGACAGTGAGGAATAAGTAGGAAAATCTTGCAGAACAATCCCCGAATCCCAGAGATTTTAAGAAACTAAGGAAAAGGCAGCGTTCAGCCCAGAAGATGTTATGAAAAAACTTGAGCCAAGCGACAACTACTAGTTTTAAGGACAAGTACATGTTTGTGGACGACATGAGTGACTTCAATTTTTGTTAAATCTTTGTATTTCAATTCAAAAGGCATTTAAAATTTTAATTTTTTCATCAGAGTTCAAAATTATTTTGAATTTTTACTAATCAAAACTTTTACTGGCATAGAAAATAAATTTTTATTTGACTGTAAGTATCTGTTCTTATTCTCCTCCATCAATATTACTCATGTTTGTGAGACCTATTACAGATAAAATTGAAAAAAATAAAAATTTTAACATGTGTTCCGATTGACCCCTATCAACGGGGTGATTCGGAACACCCCTAAATTCCTTATATTTGTTCAAAATGTTTTGTTTTTGCTTGGAATATCAAAAGCAAAGCAAGACCGAAGTTTTAACCCAAAAAATAAAATTAAAAAAAATCTTTTAACTACATTTTGAACAATCAAAGCTGAAAAGTGTACCGATTCACCCCATTTTACGGTCCCAAAGTTTCTCAAAGTGTGCTAAACGAACAAAGTGTCCTGCTAAAACGTAAAAAATAATTGAAATTGAATGACGAGTAATAATATTTTAATTCAAAACGAAAGTTCTTGTTTACTAGAAAGCAGGGCGCAGCAAACGCCCCGGAACCTTCGATTTTGACACATACTTCCAATCCTAAAATAATATTTCCTATGGATATATTATGTTGTGGTTATGGATGGTGTATTACGTTTGACATTGTACTTTTAAAATCCAATGCAGACTTTAACTATCTGATCTTCTGACCTGAGCACCTAACAAGCGATATTTAGCTTTATTTTGATTTTAAATGAAGTGTCAGATTCTCTTATCTTTTAAAAGTCAATGTGGGAAATCGAAATAAGGTAACATGCTAAACATTTATTTTATATACATTAAATAAACGTACAAACATTTCGGGAAAAGGAATTAAATGTATCAAATTAAGTTTTCTTTTTAAGGCGCCGGCTGCGAAGCTAGTAAATATTTAAAAGGGGGTCCGCGGAGGTCTAGACTTAGAACCATTGGGTTGTATGATAGGTAACACTTAAAACACGCTGAAAAACTAACAATCCGTTCATTAGTTTAGATATTGTAGCCTTCTTTTTTATTTTTATGTTATAGTATAGAATACTTAAACGAGATTATGGTATCACATTGATAAGTTTTTTTTTTTTCAATCAAAATTAATTTGAAAAAACTAGACAAAGTTAAGTTTTTTCTTTTAATCTCCGAACTTTCAATTTTTGGGAAAATTTTCAATTCGCCGAATGAAACTTCGAAATTGCCAAATGATAAAATACGACAATACCTACATAATTACATCAAATGAGAAGATATTATATAGACATTTTAAAAAAAGCAGGTTTTTCACTAGTATCGTCCAATTTGACGAATCGTCAGACAAAATATGCCGAAAAAAGGAGTTGTTGGGAGGTCGCAATGACCTCCCATTATGGGGTTCCTGGTTATAATAGCTATAATTTCTCTTTTAAACTACATCAGAGCTTCCCAAAGTGCGGTCCGCGGACCCCAGGGGGTCCGATATGCTATCCTGTAAAACGTTTAAAAAAGAAAAAATTAGATTGAAGAACGAGGAAACATTTTTCTTCAAAACGAAAACACATTTCTAGGGAAAAAAAAAGTTTTTTCTTACGGGGGGGGGGGACACACACGCTTGTTGCGTACAGCCCTTCAACTTCAACGCATATTCGACGCCTATTTACGTTTCGAAAAGATTTTCACTCCCACGGCCATTCCCGTCACTTAGGGTGGCCGGGGGGGGGTCAATTGCCCCCCCCCCTGACTGAGAAATTAATGTATGTACCTACAAGTGGGCGTGGCTTTTGATGTTTTCCGATGAAATTGCATTATGTTTGGACCCTTTGCCCTCCCCCCCCCAAGGAAAAACTTGAAATAACGTCCCTGCCCATAGCTCAAAATAATAAAGTTGAACAATGAAAACTAGACAAGAGCTCTAAAAATATACAGAGCAATGAATACATTTTAAGAAAAAAAGAAAAAATGTGTAGATATAAGGAATTTTTTTTTGAATAAATGTATCAATTAAAGATTTTTTTTGCCTGCATGAGTGGGGGGGGGGGGGGGGCGAGTCCACAAATTTAGAAATTTTTTGGAGAGAGTCCGTGAGGGCCTGGACTTTATGAGCCTCCAAAGTATACAGTAAACAAAACAGAGGGGGGGGAGGAGAAAGCTTTCGAATAAAAATATCAAACAATTTGGAACTCAAATTTCAAAAGAAGTTTGAGGTTGAAAGTATGTGTTCTCAACATCGTCTAGCTACTTTGGGGAATGGGGGGGGGGGGTCTATGAAAAAGAAGTGTTCATTTTGTGACAAAAATTCTGTAAAATGCTTATTTTGGCGAAGAAAAATTTTACTTTTTTTGACAAATCTGCATCTCAGATCCAGACTAACGTTAGTCCATTTTCGTCACATTTCAGGACAGCGCGAAGAGGTTTGTCTGATGCAGACAAAGGATGAGATTCTTTCCCTTTTAACACTGCAAACTAACTGCGGAAGAATTTGATTTTCGAATAACGTTCTCGTGGGTCAATGCGGAACAAGATTCTGAAAACACAACGCAGTAATAAAATGGAAATCGAAAGTTTGGGACTTAAGTCAGTCTGACTCCGAGGTAGAGAAATTATGCAACGAAACGGTACTCACGCTAGAGATCTCAGCGACGAAGACAGCACCGGGAAGTTGACATCCGTGAACTGGCCGACTCTGCACAGAAATCGCGAAAGGCATTCGTTGCTCAACATGCGAGAAAGCAAAGACATGTTCCCCTGCAGCATGCCCAGCTGGGTCACCAACATGCGACTCGTGAATCGCAGTCGAGACATGGTGTCAGATATAACGTTCGCGGAAACATTCGTAATAACGGTCATCACCGGACTGAACTGGATGCTCCTCATCAGGGTCTCTGCCATGACGTTGTCGAAGATCTTGGTGGTGGAAGAATCTTCGGATCTTGCCGAGGGTTTCGGTTCGGCAGTTTCGGGCATGGTCGGAAGGCCGTACCTGGCCAGCGGGCCGGGTATCAGGAGGGCAGTTCCGACGTATAGCAGATAGGACATGGCCGAGGCGATCAGAAGCGGTTTGAACCGGACAACCAGCGACGCCAGGACTGTACTGGTGGCCAGCAGGAAGCCATCGAAGGAACTCAGCACGTTGGCTTGCTTCAGCAGGGTACTGATCAGGGAAATGTATTCCAGCTGTCTCAAGTCTTCTTTGTCCCGTTTCTGCATTTCTTCTGCTGCATGCGCGATGTTTATCAAGAAACAGCCAAACAAAATACAGCAAAATTGGGCCTGCATGGTTTTATATATTTTGGGAACAGAATTTGACGAAATTGGGTTCAATCTGAAACTTGATTGTTGGCGACGACTTGTAGCTATAAAAAATCACCCACAATTCCTCGTTAAATACACGATTTACATCATATATCTCAACAAATAAGTTTAGTTGCACCTACACTTCATACGATAAAATGATAATAATACTAAATGTTGTAAGAAAATATCGGATTGTGCTGCGAAGATAGATGATTTTACTCAATTCTGTAAAAAAGCTTTTGCAAAAATGAATGCGTAAGCACTGCACAACTTTGAGTATTATTAAAAAATAAATAATAATAAATTCACCGAACAAACTGAAATGCTTCCGTAATCTATAGAAAAATGTGTTTATTAAATTTAAAAATAATTACAGGAGTATACATGTATAGTTAAAAAAAACTTCAAATGCATAGAAAAGCATTTAACATATGCTAATTTAGTGTTTCGTCACTCGTTACGTCACTGATAAAAATAACAGATCGCGTGACACATCAGTAGATGCTCAGTGCGAAATTTAGAAGCTCCGTTGCTGCACGCGTGTAACTTGACAAATCTTGAAGGTGCTTTATAGTTTTTATCTCGCTTGCGACCATGACAAATGTGACAATATCTATTTTCCTTTTATTGCTGATTTGCTGTGCCGATGGCAGGCCATACGGCATGGAGAACTTCGACAAAGCTGATATCTTCTCGACTGAAACATCCCCCCTCATGAGGACCATCGACTCTATGTCGGCAAATTTAGCAACGGCGCTAAGGACTGCATCACCTAGCATGGTGACTAGCATGACTGTGGGTATGCTAGCGTATGTAGCATACGTAGCATCGGTGATGTTTTCGCCATCCACGTTGGAAAAGAACGGTATTCCTGTTCTGACGGATTTCTCGTTCGAAGAATCGAGGACCTTAAGATCCGAATCCGGATTGTTGGACAACATCATCGTGAATTTCGCGAAGGACTGGATAGGCAAGACCGAAGCGGCTGACGTGATGAAGAACACGAGTGTGACAGCTGTCAAGCAGAGCATGGCATCTCTGAAGCGAGTGACTAAAATGTTGAATATCGGACTCAGCTCGTTGCAAGGGATTGTGAAGAAAACGATGGTGGCTTTGAGGCCAGAATGTCTGTCCAAGTTCATGTGTAGAGTTGGGCAATTTGCAGACTATCAAATGCCGATTTTGCGGCCTATTTTCAGGAACCTCAGGTAAGTGTTCCCCCCTATTTGAGGAGTCAAAATAAACCGTAAAATGCAATGGCACAATGGCCACTGGTTAGTTTCGGCTCCGACCCGTTTGGTACAAATGCTGGTCTTTTGGTCTAGCGTGTTTAGTAGCTCTGTAGACCTTAAGAATTTATCAAATCCTTAAAATCTCTACAGATTTTTAGCAGAATTTTGTAAAGGCAACACAAGTTTTTTTTACAAAAATGTCGAGTTTTAAATCGAATTAGCATCATTTACGGGAAATCTAGAGTACTGATTAAATATAGTAGGAAAACTTCAAGATTTAATTGTTAGTTTTATAATCTGTCAATGATTTACTACTTAAACAATTTTTATTTTTCAAAAATTATTGATAGCTGATGGCTCTATCAATTGGAATAAGTTAAACAATTTTTAAGTTCATTGCCATATATTAGTTTTAATTGGGTTAATATTAGTGTAACTAATGGTTAATACTTCAGATTTAGCGTTCGTGCAACTTTGGACCCCCCTCCCCCTTTAACCAATATCTAGCGACGTGCTTGCTTTGAAACGCCCAATTCAAACTCAGTAGTATAAATGAATAAGTTCGATGGGGAAGGGGGTGGGCCTTGGTTCTCGGTGGACCTGCTCACAACTGCTCGGTGGACCTGCTTCTTGTGCGTAGAACATTTTTCGGACATATGAACGGGGTTGGTTCCAGGGCCGGATTACTAAATAGGCAACGTAGGCAGTTGCCTATGAACCCCGTGGTTTTAAAGGGGCCCCGAGAAATCCTGAAGATATCCTTTTTTAACTTCAGATGACACTGAGCTAAACGTTAAGAACATTATTTGATGCAGTATGCGAATAGAACTTAAGTAAGCGTTCATACTTCTATCCAACTTTCTCACCACCAGGGCATAATTTCTACCAAAAGAGGTGAAAGAGCCCAACAATACCCACAACTTATTTCATCGCGTGTAAAGCATGAATTTCGTCTAAAATATTAAATTTCGAAAGTGCAGGAGTTTTACTCTCTATGCAAATAGTCTTGCTCATCATTAACACCATCAATCATTATGATTGATTATGTATTCCATAGTAACAATTTTAAATTATTAAAATACATCTGCACAATATATATCAGTTACTTAAAATCTCAGTTATCAAATCCATATGGTGAAGGGGCCCCCTCATTTCAAACGCCTATGGGCCTCCAAATTTTTAATCCGGCCCTGGTTGGTTCTAAGAAGCGTGGAAATAGTGCAACATTTTGAGAATTGTTTCATTTAAGTTGGTTTTTAATTTTAATGAAATTGAAAATGCAAAGAACAAAGACTCTATTTTCGAACTTTAACCATTTATGCACCGGCGGGACTTATAAGTCCTGCTTATATTAATTCAGTATTACTAGGTGACCCGTGCGGAATTCCGCAAAAAAAAAAAAAAACTCTAAACTAAAAATTTAATACGTCAATTTTTATTGGCTTCATTTGCACAACATCGCCATCTACTGCCGACGTTCTGACAACTTTTCAAAGAGATCAAAGACACGTTCACTTTTACAACTACTACAAAAGTTTAATTTTTATTAAAATCAAATACCCAAGGCTACTACTAAACTAAATACTAACGTTATCGCAAAACTACCATAGTATTTTGAAACAATAAAAGTTACAATTAAGGTTTACCTAGCTAAGCCTTGGCTTGAAATGTCGCATTTAAAATTGATTTGAGCAACCATGTAACGATTTTGACAGTTGAGCAAAAAATTTAACTTTTTCAAACTTCAATCGCTTATAAGTCGCTTAAACGTGGATTTTCGAGATTCTCGTTACGCGGCGCTAGCGGAGAAACGTTCTAAAGAACGCATTTTTTTAAATCTTTCGAATGAAATCAAAATGGAGACGATACGACAATTATTTCGCTAGATAGAGTCAATTTTGTGCCCAAAAATTGAGGTTCGAATAAAAAACGATCCGACACTTTTTAGAGGGTGGGTCTAATTTTCGTCAATAGCCCGCGGGATAAGCTTCAAAATCATAAATTTTCTTGCAATTCGATAAAGAAATGAGCGAGTTTCGACCGGGTATAGGATTCGGCTTAGAGAAATAATATATGGAGATGAATTCTAAATGGCTAGAATCACGCTGAAGCTTTTCAGTACCACTCCTTAGAGCCAGAGGGGACATGATTCAGTTATTTAAATTAATTAAAATGAATGATGTTGCAGGGTTAGATTTCTGCACGGAAAGCAGGACAAGCAGTCATTGTTTTAAGCTGTTCAAATCTCGGGCTAATTTGGAAATTCGAAAAAAATTCTATTTTAGCAGGGTAGTGGGAACTTGGAACAGTTTACCGGAAGAGGTGGTAAGGAGCAATGGAATCGACAGCTTTAAGAGGGCCATTGATCTTCATTGGGGTCTTTAATTTGACTAGGACCAGCCAAGGCCGTATCCAGAAAAAAATTTCGGGAGGGGCCCAGTTTCGCGCATTGCCCAAACACTCATACATTTTTGTGTGTTATGAGTCTAATTTCTAGCTGACCCCCCCCCCCCCCCCATGCTTGATGTGTGTATGCGTGGTTTTATTTATTTATTTTTTCCATTTCTTTATTCTTATTTTCTTGAACTGACCTTTATTGGGGGTAGAGGTATCAAGAGAGATATGCAATGAACACTTTTAAGTGGGGTAGAATATCCGTAATTTTAATGGGTGCGGGGGTTCCTCCCCCGGGCAAATTTTTGAAAAAAAGTTTTAAAATTCTGCATTTTAAGGCCTTATATGGGGCAATCGGTACTTCAAAAACATGTTGGAAAAGTAGGCAAGCAACAATCTCATAAATTTTATACATTCCTTTGCAAATTCAGATTAATCAAAGCATAAAAAATGTTTAGTTTAACAAATGATTAACAAAAAGCGACAAAGGAAGGACAAGGGAAGAGAAAAGATTAACACATTACTTGCTTACATCGGTTTTCACTACAATTACATAGTAGTTTTTGATCAGTTCCCCAACTCACCGACAGTTACAGTACTTAGTAACATAAAATAACCAACAGCATGAAACACATAAAATTCTCTAAAAGAAATAGTGCAGAGATTTAAAAAATAATTAACGAGAGAGTAACATTCTGGCCATTTAGTGAATTCATAGTTTAATTATTTGATAAGAAATAGGATTTGAAGCACTTTTAAAGGAGTTTCAAAAAGGTATTTAATGATTTTCAAAGACTCTAGAACAGTTAAAATTCTTTAAAGCATTTCATTTTCACTTTCCAGTCTCTGACGTTTTAATAGTTGATTGGACAGTCTTACGAAATTGTTAAAACTTTGAAAGACATATCTTTAAAAAAAATAATAGATATTAAAAAATACTTATAACGACAATTTCTTTTTCAATCACTAGTACTGCGGAAAACGAAAAAGAATACAGGTAGTGTAATATTTTTTCTCATGCTTAACATATTAATAAAAGAATGAATTACAAAGTAACTTCTAAAATACTGAATTAGGTGTTTAATGAATAGTCGGAAATAAAAGATGTGAGTCACAAAAAAATATTTTTGAAAGCAAAAAATGCTGGAATGTGATTTTTGCATTACGCAGAATATTTTTTTAATCAAGGAGCTGAGTTTGGTGCAACTTCATGCAAACCTCCCCCCCCCCCCCCCCCCCATCTGTGTTAGAAACTTTAAAATTCAAGGTTTACAGCTACATTTAAGTTTTCAAAGTTTTTAAGCATTTGTATATGGAATTTTTTTAAGGTCCTTTTGTCTACAAGATTGGTGAGCGTCTGTTTTCTGTGAACGTATCTGTTTTTGTGTGGTCTTGTTGATTGAAAACATGTTTAGCTATTAAAATCCCTCGAGGGTTACAAATGCTTTTTAATGGGGACCAATAAAGTACCCTCTTAATTGAATCGGGGCGGTGAGAAGCAATCTCAGCCTAGTCGGAAACTAGGGGCCCGGCGATTTGGGGTAAAAATCTGAGTGATGTAAGTTTTATGTAGGGGGGGGGGGCGCCGATCAAACCAAGGGGAGGGTGGTCCGCCGATCAAAGTATCTTGCCTTGAGCCTGAATTGATTTGGGAAAGAGAGCTGGAAGTGCTCATGAGTCTTGTTTTCAAGTATGTTTTGCAGCTAATGAGAATTTGACTTGTCTTTTTTTTTTTTTTTTTTGTACTTTTTCAAATTTTCACTCGTTTAATAGTAAAAAGGAAAAAAAAAACCTTTTTTTTTTTGCTATTTTAAATTTAAAAAAAAGGAAAACTTTTTTTGCTGTTTTACATTATAAAACATTTCAAATTTCGGGGGGGGGGGCCTCAGTATACGGCCTTGGGACTAGCCCAGTTGGGCCCAGAGCCTGCTACTGGTCGTCACATTTGTATTTGTACTTTGCTGAAAGGTCGACACCTGGTACCTGAGGTCGTAAAGTTTTCTTAGGGACCCTGAGGCATAGGGGGGCTTAGATCCTCGAGATTTTTAAAACTTGTATACTCTGTGTACCTATACATGTTTGACGTATTTTCAACCAAAAAAACATAAAAATTCATTATTAAATTAATTTGAGACAAAGGATTAAAGACAAGCTTAGCGAAATGGGGAAATTCTAATAAAGATGTAAATAAGACTTTAACGGTTCTGATAAATATTAATGCAGGAAAAATCTCTCAATTTGTCTAAAACGACAAATTTGACAAAAAAGCTGTAATTAAAGGGTGGATTCTTATGCTTTGAGCCAGCTCCGATTTTTTTTAAACTACCGTAAAGTCGGGTTACTTGGACCCTAGGGGGTTACTTGAGCCCATTACAGTAAAATGATAAAATCTGAGTTTGGTACTTACTAGTTGAAGACTTGCACGTAGTTCCTCGTTTCTCCGCTAGGTAGAAGCACTCTGCAGTCTCTAACGCTAGTACCAAACCCAGATTTTATCACTTTTCTGTGGGCTCAAGTAACCCCCTTGTGGGTCCAAGTAACCCTACTTTACGGTATTCCAAAAATGCTTTTAATATTTTTTTTTCTTCTGAAAAAAATATTGCAACTATTTTATTTTAAATTGTCCTATTTTTTTTCAATTTTATTTGAAAAATGAAATTATCACTATTAAATATTTATGCAAATGAGTGTTTTACCTGCAGTATATTTTGTTGTTGTAGTTATTGCAAACATTGTTTCTCACATAACAATACACCTTTTTCCTCCGAATTTTGAATCTTCTCATTTGAAAATGCCAAACTCTGCCTACAATATAACTTCTGCCTACAATATAACATTTAAAGACATTTTATAAGAAATAAAAGCAGCAATGAACATAAACTGGGAAGCTGGGAATCACTTTGAAAACTTAGCTTTTTTTCTTGAGATTGTGAACGATGTCATTTTTGATAAAGAATCGCATTAAAACTGCTACAGAACACACTTTACAATGGTTATGTGCTGCAATCTGTTAATAACGAATTGAAACAATACCAAGGTACTCATTGAATACTATTCTTTGGTTGAAATGTTCGTTTTGGGGAAATTCAGACCCTTTTTTGGACCGTCCCTAAAAAGGGACGCTAGGCATTAATGGGTTAAATTTATTTCCTGCAGTAATATTCAAAAACGGATTGCAAATGGGTAGATGAAGTAAAGTTTGCAGTTTAATCCTTGTATTCAAGCCACGGATTATAATTTTATAGTGCGTAGTCGTTTTTCAGTACGCAAATAAAGATTTACATTGAAATTGACTTATAAATAAGTAATTCAAGAAAATAAGGTTTGGCATAAAAACGAGCATAGTTAAACCCGATGAATTGCTGATTGTGGACTCTAAATTCTCTAATCAGAACTCTAATTTCTAAAAAATATGGGGTAGGGCCTCCGAGCTCTTTTCTTCCTAACATCATAGGTCGTCAAAAATGTCTTATTTGAACTTCACTTTTGGGAAACTGCTGGGGTCCTTTCGTTATGAAATATGGATTACAGTTGCGTTTCTAGGATTTCAGTTTCGAAACTTTTCCAGACGATGCTTGATAACTTCCAAGCCCCCTTAACATTTAGAATGGTTCAAGCAATTGAACCATCTTTCATTAACAAAAGATCGCCAAAACTGCGTTTATAGGCGTCAATTTTAAAGAATTGCCCGGGGGAGAGTCGTTGAACCCCCTCCCTTAATGTTACCAAAATATGGTTTTTAAGACTTCAGTTCCGAAAAATGTACGAGAGAGGGTCCCTTCCTTTGGGGTCGGGGGGGGGGCATCGCCAAGGTTGGGTGTGCCAAGCCCCTAGGGCTTCAGAAATGGAACAACAAATTCCATGTTAGTGATGTGTAAAAAGTAAACTTTCGTGGCCTTAAACTGAAACAATAAAAATAAATGAACAAATGGAATAAAAGCATTGGAGCATGTTTGAAAAAAAGTTGTTTTCTGCGAAATTTTGAATGAAAACTCAATTTTTAAATATTTAGAAGCATACAAGGTTCTCGACTTTCAGCACATATTAACCCATTTATGCCCAGTAGCCTAAAAACGGGACGCTTGTTAGTAACTGCATACAAAAACCTGTAATGGGTATATCATTTTACTAAAGCTGTTTTTCACAAGTTAAACAGTCCTTCTTCTTGAGAACCAGTTAGAGCCACTATTTGGACATCAGAGTACATTTATTGAGTTATTTTTAGGTAAATGAGTCAAACAACGATACAGCATGGGTACTCGCAGAAATATGGTGTTTTTTGCGAACTTATTTTTCATAAAATTAAACTATTTTAAAATGATTTGCTTAAAATTAATCACAGAAGTCTTCCGTAATGTTAGTTTGCAAAAATGATTATATAATTTTGGTATAATCATACTCATTTGCTCATATATATGCCCAGTGTCCCATAAACAGGACATTGAATATCTTAATAAATATGGCAGCGGTGATCTATTTGACGCCTAAAATGTATTTAAAACATTCCAAGTAAGAATTTTTAGCAGATAAAAATTGAAAAAAATTTCAAAAAAAAAAACTTGGGCATAAATGGATTAATGGTATAAACAACAAATTTAGCAAATTAATAAAACAATGAAAATAACGACTATTTACAAGATTTGTAACACTATTTTCTTTTCAGAAATTACTCCTTAGATGAATATTCTCAAGCTCTTGTCACTGGAACGTACGGGGACTGCAGCTCCTTATTTAATAAATGCGAGTTATGAGAAACGGACCCGTGCTCTTTTGAGCGAGCCTAAAGACTTTTTTAAGCGAACCAGACTTCAATGAAACTCTCTGGGAGAGTCTGATAGGACTTTTGATAAGTCTTTTGTCTGAAGTCATTTTTAATTTTAAACCTGAACGTAATTGTAAGTTTTTGTAGTTTAAAGTGTATAGAATAGTGTTTTTGTTTTATGCTGTGTGAAATAAAAATATTTATTTTAAATCTTGATTGTCGATTTTGAAAGTGGAGAAAATAGAGGAGGGGAAGTTACATTCAAATGTTTTATAGTTTCCCAGCATGTTGTATATTGAAATGTAGATCAAAATATTGCAAATACTATGGTATATAAGGCTGTAGAAAAATATCAATAAATGAACTAAGTGACTGAAAAATATTTTTTCTGCATAATTAAAAAAAATATGCAATTTTTAAGTATTTAAGAATTTTCAATATTCTAAATATAATCTACAAAACAGCAGCTGATGTGTTCGTTTCAAGCAGTGGTCGGAAGTAGCGCGCTACAATAGCGAAACTACTGTAGTAGCTACATTTTTTAGTAGTTTGTAGTGTAGCGTACTACTTTAAAAAAGTAGTAGTTTGTAGCGATTTCTGGAAACTACTTTTATATTAAAAAAAATAAATGAATGAATGAAAAAAATTTAAAAAAAAAAAGAGAACGAAGAAAAAAAAAAAAAAACAAGGTTTTCTTGTGGCAAATATTTGTAAAAATTGAAAAAAAATCTAAAAAGGTCAAATTTTAGCAAAAAAAAGGAACAAAAAGGAAAAGTAACAAATAAATTCAAAGACAATTCCTAGTTCTATTCCATATTCGAATGAGATAATTTTTTAATCTAAACCACTTTTCGAATTTTTTCGGTCGATCCTCAAACGGTGTATTCTTGTTATTTATTTTTTAAAAAGTAGCGAAGTAGCAACTACATTTCAAAAGTAGTGTAGCTCGCTACATTAAAAAAAAAGTAGTTGTAGCTGTAGTTAACTACATTTATAAGAAAGTAGTTGTAGTTGTAGTTCGCTACGAAAAATATGTAGTTTTTCCAACCACTGGTTTCAAGCACTTTACAAAATAAGGAAAATAATTCACTGCATAGTATACAAACTGGTACAAAAGTTCAGTTTAATAAAAATGAATAGACGAAAAATCAAGGTCAAAGGGGCAGCGAACGTATTTACATTTTTTTCTGTTAAAAATCATCATGAAAATCATAAAATGTGAATATCTGAAATACTGTATAAGAAATGAGATCTTTGAGTATTATTTCGGACTTCCCAATATTCTGCAATTTAATTTACATAATTGAGGGCCGCCGAAATGTTTGTTTCAAGCATTTTATTAACGAAATTTATTCAGGGTATACAGTCGACGCTCGTTATAACGACCACACATTATAAAGATCATCCTAATATAACGACCGGTGAGAAAACCCCCAACTGTATCCCAATATACTCTATGTTCTACCTTTTATAGCGACCACTCGTTATAAAGACCGTTTTCTGTAGGACGGAGACGGTCGTTATATCAAGCATCGACTGTAGTACAAACTAGGGATGCACCGATAAGCAAATTGGCCGATTACCGATTACCGATTAATCGGCTGTTGATAATCGGCCGATTAATCGGTCAGGCCGATTAATGATCAGTTTTTGTTTTATATTATCCGTTTCAGCATCAATTCCCCGCCCCCTTTCTTCTCGATTTAGAGTTTGGAAATAGTTACTAATTTATGTCAGAGACAAGATTTTTTTTCTTCCATTTTCTTAATTTTCCCAAAAACAATTTCAACATTTTATCAAAATTATTTGAACCAATTTTCATATTATAGTTAATCAAGTTAAATTAAAACACTAATTATTCTTAAATTGTAAGTAGCTATTTAATTCAAGATTTTTTTTTTTTTTTTTTTTTGAAAATTAGAGATTATCTAAAAGCGCTATGCTAAGGAAAAAAGTACCGACAAATGAAAAACGTTGCAAAGTTGTCAATATATGCATATTTATGCAAAATAGAAAAATTAATTTTTGAAGCATGTATATCAACTGAAAGCATTTTTTTTTATTTCATTCTTTGATTTTTTTTTTACTCACTACACTTTCGTACGACATATTATAATTTTGTTTCAAGAAAATTATTTATTTTTTGTAAATTAATTCATTATAGTTTCTTGTTCAAGGCATACTGAAAGTAATTTTATTTAAAACATTTTTTCCGCCAGTTGATCGGCAAAATTTGTCTGATTATAAATAGAATGAAGCACTCATGCTTTCTGATTCCAATTTGAAAGTTCAGGAATTTTATTATTTCTAATAGTGTCATTTGAATATCGGCTGTGAGGGTTCTCTTTTAATATTCCATTCAGTTTTACACACTGAATGAACTATTTGTTTTGTTTTTACTCTGTACACACTCCCATCTTGCATGTACTAGTAAGGATTGCAGAACGTTACATTCATTTAGTGTAAATAAAATTATTTATTATAGTTTCTTGGTGAAAGTATGCTTTAAAAATGACATTTAAAAAATATTTTTCCGCCGATTAATCGGCAACATTTTGCCGATTATTATTAATCGGCGAAGTGGCCGATTATGGCCGATTAATCGGTTCTGCCGATTAATCGGTGCATCCCTAGTACAAACCCGTAGAAAACTTCAGTTCAAAAAGAAAAAAAAAATGCATAGATGAATAAACAAGGAGCTTCACTGGGGCAGCAGACGTACTTCCATTTCCTTATCTTTTTATTTCTATGGAAATATCATGAAAATTAGTTAAATGGAGAGAAAGACATGCGACCTCTAAACAGTGGCGTAGCAAGAGCAAAATTAAGACTGGGCGAATAAATTTTGCGAGACCCCGAGTCCCCTCCCCCTTCTGAGATTGATTCCAGTTCATGTTATTCAACTATTCCGTGTAAAAAAAATAAATAAAAAAGATAACCTTCTTGTATTCGTTGTCAATCATAAAAATTAAAATATGATACATTAAAAAATATTTGAGATAAAAAATACAATATAAAATAATTGCATATATTCTGGGGTAGTTTGAACTACTTCGAAATGCTTGATATATTTAATTTTTTGTCACAATATTTTGATGAGCTATGAAATAAATTATAACTTATTAAATTGAAAATAAATACTTATTCATTCCAAATTGTATTGATATTACGCTGTAAAATTTCGGCTGTGCATTAAGCCTCGTTTGATATTGACAATTCTTAAAACACGGTTAAAGCAAAAAATAGTAAACAGAGAAATAAATTAAAATTATAGCCTAAAACAATAAGATTTCATCAAAAAATTTAGTTAAAGATCTTTGTCCAATTTTGCTAATTATTTGCCTAGTCATATTACAATTACAAAAGTTGATAAGATTCAAAGTAAGTTTTAAAAAGAAAAGAAATGGAAAAAAGAAAAACAAAACGATTATAAGTAAAATATCAGTATAGTCTACCAAGTATGAGACGAGAACTACGTATTCGTTTACACAAACTGCGTGATGTAAAATAGTTTTTAGACAAGAATAAAGATGTACTTTGCTTTATTATGCATAAGACTTTTTCTGATATTAGTATTTAATTTCTTTTTGGTTATCGCTGACAAATGCTCGAAAGAAACATTGAAAAATTGAAATTTTTGAATTGTGAAGAAAGATAATTCATTCTATGCTAAATTTCATATTTTAAAAATATTTACATTTTACATTGAATTAAATGGCACTAAGTAAAAGAGATCGAGTGTTTTCATTTCACTCATTTTCTCTCTCTTTCTCTTCTGCAAGCACGATTTTATGAAAATAGAATTTTCAAGTTCTACTTATTTTCTGGTATTCAAGTAGTTACATAAAATTTAAAATGTATGCCTTAAAAAGCATATAAAATTGCATGATTTTGCGATTCCGTACTCAGGGCTCGTACTTAATTTTAAAAACGAAAATAAAGGTGTTTTGGAGGAATTTTGAAGGTAAAATGAGATTTTGAACTACTTTTACCATTTTAAAATTGCTATATCCAAGTCATTTTCCTCTAACACTATTTATTTGTAGAGTCATTCCATAGTGACTAACGTAACATTACGCAAGTGTTAAAAATTAAATGATATATTTGAAAAATGTGTAAAGTTGGCTTTTAAAAACATAAAACACATTTATTAAATCTTAATTTTTTTTTTAGTCTTAAGTGTCACTTTTACTCAAGATGGAGTGTGACTAACGTGACGTGACTAACGTAACCATCGAATAACAAGCAGTAAACACACTACAAACTATTTATTGTGGTTAATCTCAGTGATAATTACAATACTTTTTCAATTTTTTTAACTTCTTATGTTGTATGTTTTTTATTTATTTTTTTATTTATTTATTTTTTTATTTATTTATTTTTTGATACTTTTTTCACTTCGGTATTTTTTTCTCTTTGGCTGAGGTTGACATTTCTATATAATTACCCCGTATGTAAAATCTACATGAGTATTTTTTTTTATCACTGTAACTTATAAACGAACTCTGTTTCACTACTGAGCGTGTGGTGGAGTAAAACAGCTTGAGAAGGAAACTTCAAATTTCTTGGCCCAAACAAATGAACTATCAGACTTGGTATTTGGAAAGATGAGGCCATTAAAAAGAAAATTTTCTTCCAACAGATGTTCAAATACAGATTTTTTAACTAGAAAAAAGTTCAAGTAGGAAGCTAAACACTATAATTTGCTTATAGCTTTCAAATGCTAATTCTGATCAGCTACTTTTATGAACGAATCATTTTTGGCAATTTATAACCAAAACAAAGGCTCTTCAATTGATTCTTAAGAACCTCTATATTCATCCAAAGACGGTGGTTCTGATGTAACAATGTAGGTCTGCTTCCTGAATTTCAGTGCGAAGGTTTTGGTGGTAAATCACTGTTTTACTTACAATGTGGAAAGTCGAAAATAATATTTCTTTAATTGGAAAAGTAAGAAAATTGATTTGTCTGGAACAACTGTCACAGAGGAAGAAAATAGTCTTAACAGAAAAAATAATTCGTTTTGAAGGATTTAGATTTAGTTCCAAAATGCATGAGTTTGAAGGGCCCTTTGAAAAAAAAAATTTAAATGAATGAGTATTGGAGGAGTTTTGGCGGAGTGTACGAACACTGACACTTCTAAAATTATAATTTTAGTAACGCAACAAACATGTAGAAGGTTAAGATAAAATCTGGCGCAGCGAGGGAAAGAATCTCTCAGAGGCCTTGCATTTAACATTATTGGCAAGGACTCTTTTGACCAAAACATTCTTTCAGGCGGTAATACTGGCAGTGGGTAACATAAACGGAAGCATTCTCTTTGACGATTTTTGTCATAATATTGGAAACATTTAGGGGTCAAAAGTTGAAATTTTTGACGGAGGGCCTGTATTCCCTCTACCCCCACCTCAGACGTGTAAGATGAAAAAAATGAAAATAACGATAAATAATATTTTTTCTATGATTTTCGTGTTAATTTCGGAAAACTCATGTTTAAAAGAGTAAGTGTCCAGCAAGTTGAGGGAGGGGGGCACGTGCCTCCCCCTCTGGACGCTACGCTTGTGCTTTTGGGTTTCCACTTGGCCAACATTACAATTTCAGTTATTGGTTAAATCAATTTTAACTATTTGGGGGCCCATAAAAAGCAAGGGGCCTAGTCAGTAATCAGGCTCTGTTGACCAGGCCTCTCGGGCCTTTTTTTTTTTAAATCAGGCCCTGAGTGTAAAAGAAAATGCTTCATTTCGTTTAGTTACAGTTGGTAATTTCTAAAACCAATATATTTGTCTTATCGGTTTTAGTCTGTTTTGGGGCCCTCATGCCCCTATAGCATCGCCTTCGAAAAAAAAAATAGTGACACATTGTCCCCCTCGCCTTGTTAGGGGGCATTAGATGCTCTTTACTTCTGTGTACAGTAAATAAGAGAGCTCGCCGAAAGTTCGCAAAAGTTCGAAGCAAGGCCTCTTTGTTTCTTTTTTAATTTTTGACGAGAAAAAATAGTGTTTTCAACTGTATGATTCGGAAATACTTTGTAAAATTTTGTCTCGGAAAAAATTTCGAATGGAGAAAATTCGGGGCAAAGTGGAGATGCGAGGCCTCGGGAGGCGCGAGGCCCTGGGCGGTCGCCCGATTCGCCCACCCCTTGCTACGCCTCTGCCTCTGAATATGTTTTATACAGGAGAAAAAACAAATGCTGTAAGCGAGCTTTAAAATACTGTGATGAATAGCCACACTAGTGCTAAGTGTCTGAATGTGTAAAGCGAATGTAAACTTTGTCTTGAGATTTACAATCCGTGATATTTTTTAATAAAAAAGAATGGAAAGGAAAAGTCTAAAGGTGTCGCCGAAAAGCACCACATTTGTCTAAAATGTTAAAAGAAAAAATTACTGGGGCAGCAAGCGCTTGTACTTAAAACAAGTAAAATCATCAGGTCGGAAACTGAAAATTTATTATGAGAATATTAAAAGCACTAGAATGGTTTTCGAAGAAGAAAAATAAAACAAGAGAGGGTTTTTGCTGCGTTTTTATAAAAAAAATTAATCAAATAAAAGACAGGAATGTAGTCCAATAGAAGGGTCCAATGAGGTCGATAAACCCTTCATTTTGCGCAACCAAAGGTATCCTATAAGCGACTTTTTAAACTATTCATGTTGAAAGAATTCTAGAAAAGAGTTCTTAAACCCCATTCCTTTTCCTATCGCCTATTGTCATCAAATTTGACCAATAATTTCGCAAAGCGGAGAGCGTCCCCCCCCCCCCCTAAAGCCCTCATAAAACGTCCCCACCCTATTATTAAAGATCCTCTAAAATTTTCTCGTTTGAGACTTCAATTAAGGATCCTCCAATTTGGAAAAGTTCTGAACCTCCAGAAAGGACCCCTGTGATAGCATCATCTGCTGTTACGCTTCTGGAAGTTCAATTTCGGAAAATTACCAAAGGTGGGTCCCCAACCAAACCTCTCCTTCTACAAACATTACCAATTATTATCTGAACACCGAGTTTAAAAGCTACTTGGAAAATTTTCTGCAAGAGCGTCCCTCTATCGCCAACATCATTGAAGATTATCTTAACTTTTTCTTCTTGAGGTCTTGAATGTTGAATGGTTTCCTGGGTATTGCTTTCAAAAACTCCTTATATTGTTAAGGCTACAGTGGACAAATAAAACTGATTTTTTTCAATTACTGATTTATATGTCTAAAACTTTGTGTGCTTGTATTATTGTATATTTACTACATCTAAAAGCATAAAAAACACGAATTAGTGCAAAAACAATGAATACTTTTTTTCAAATTTAAATATTTTTTTAGCAAAATTTCAAAATGTTCCAGGCGTCGTAAATTTTTTTCAAACTTGGAATTTCCACTTAATTTCCAATCATTAGGCATGATTGCATAAAACATTGCATTACATGCAATGTTTTATGTGATAGTTTATAAAAGATGGCTAAAAATGAAAATTTATATGATTTTTTCAACTGAAAATTTTTATTTTCAGCCATCTTTTATAAACTATCTGATAAAACATTGCATGTAATGCATTGTTTTGTGCTATCATGTCTAATGATTGGAAATTCTAAGTTTGAAAAAATTTTGCGAAGCCTGGAACATTTTGAAATTTTGCTAAAAAAATATTTAAATTTGAAATTTGAAAAAAAGTATTCATTGTTTTCGCACTAATTTGTGTTTTTTATGCTTTTAGATGTAGTAAATATACAATAATACAAGCACACAAAGTTTTAGACATATAAATCAATAATTGAAAAAAATCAATTTTATTAGTCCACTGTAGCCTTAAGAGATTTGCAAAACACAAAAATGCACCATCGCCGAGTTTTAAAGCACAATGATTGATTTTTGATGAATTTTTAAAGACCCCATACGCAAAAAGCACCCCTTGAGAAACGAAAGATTGACGTCATATAGCTGAATTTCTCAGCATTTCACACACAAAATTGCTTTGCAGCTGCACGAACTTTTATTGTGGGTTTTTTTTTTTCCTTCCGTTTATCGATTAAAGTTTAATATTTCCCTATGGAGATTGGATTTGGAAAAAGAGCAACCCAATCACTTGCTCCGGGTGTTTTTTTTTTTTGAACTTTTTGTGGTGAAAACGTATTGAGAAATGGCATTATTTGGCAAATTTTACCTATTACGGCAGCCCTGGTGAACAGCGTTGTCAATGCGCAGAAAAAAATGATTGCTGTTTTCGTGCTGTTACGAAAAGCTTCTCGCTCTATTGGCGCCCGCGATCGTAGAGTGCAAAATCCAACCAGATATATCGTCGCCACCACGCTAAACTAACGAATTTGAAAATTGGCACTTTTCATCCAAAATGAGAGCCAAAACACTGCATATGCTGTCTGTTTGCGTATTGTGCGCCTGTCAGCCACAGACGCTTCCATCTAAAAAAGGGGAGATTAGGATGCGCACAGAAAGGGGTTTAGGATGCGCACAACCCGATGCCTTCAGCTTTCGTTCGCTTACTACTTCCTCGTTGCTTCCCCCCCCCCCCTATTTCGAGAAAGTCAAAAAAAACTTGGCGCGTGAGCAGATGCAGCGGAGGTCGCACGAAAAAATTTTAGACAGTAACTTATTCCCACCTGATGTGTTTGGTTATTTTCAATTTTTAAACTTTTATAGACATCTTTAAGTGTAAAACTATCGTTCGAAGGTATCATTTTAATTTTAATTATTTGTCAAATTTGAACTTGAAAAACGAACTTTAAAAACGCGATTTTTCGCATTCGTTAATTTAGCATGGTGCCGACGAGACGTCCGCGTCGCTTGAACTTCATTTATTAAAAAAAAAAAAAAACTTATCAAAGATTTTTTTTTTCACCGATGATGTTCACATGTATGTTATTCTATCATATAAAAATAAAATTAAAAAATCGAATTCTTCCCAATTGAGAAAAACCGCTTGCCCCTTTAACGTTGCTAAAGGTGGCCAAAATCGTGTGTTAATTGCTTCAATAAAAAAAAAAAAGTTCCTGGAAAGGGCCCAAGAGTCTCTCCTGCACCACAGATCATCTAAACTGCGTTTATACAGCTATAATTTCGAAAAAATTTCGGGGTGAACCTCCGAACCCCCTCTCCATAACGTAATTAGATATATGCTATTAAGGGCGGATCCAGCTTTTGCTTCAGGAGAGGGTAATTTTCGCAAAGAGAGGGGTCACAGTGCAATTTCTGTGTTAAAACGCGGGTATTTGGTAGCGTAACGAGTCCGTAGCACCTTCAACTTTCTTTAAATGAGCATTCCAATCTTGAGGAAGTAACTATAAATTTATTTACAAGTATTTACACTATTTACAATAGGAGCAGGAAACAATTGCTAAACATCCAGCAATTAGGTAGCAAAACAGTACACTGTACTCTCAACAGTAATTCAGCACCACGTATCTAACGTGAACAGTAATTAAGCAATTACAAAAGTAAAACAACCATCCGCCCAAGCGAATGAAAACGAGTCCACCAGATCAAATCTGAAAACAACTGACTGACTGTGTTCAAGGCCAGCTATTTATACTCGAAACGTAATTTCGACAATGTTCCAGCAAAATCCGGAGCGTTCCAAATCATTCATAACTTGAACAATTCATTCACGAAAGTTCCAGCAAATAAAAAGAAAAATCACTCCGAGCGAAAAATGTCTTCACGCTTATCAAAGTTAGGGCAAGTGTAAAAACTACAAAGTGTTTCAGGGCCGGTATACAGATGATAAAAGTGATATCTTCAGATACATTTGCAACATGTCGCCAGATAAAACCAAAACTAATGAAAATGATGCAAGGCAGGAAAAACAACAACTATTTACAAGATTTGTAACAGTAGTTTTTCCGAACTATTTTAGGCTATATTTTGCCTTTTAAGGGAGGGGTCATGACCAGTGGTCGGAAGTAGCGCGCTACAAGTAGCGAAACTACTGTAGTAGCTACATTTTTTAGTAGTTTGTAATGTATAACGCATTACTTTTTTAAAAAGTAGAGTAGTGAGTAGCGCGATACAAAAAATAGTAGTTTGTAGCGATTTATGGAAATTATTTTTAAATTCAATAAATAAATAAATAAATGAAATAAAAATATTTTTGAAAAAAAATTGAACCGACTTCGGAACTTCACTCAGAAAATGCTCTAAAAAGTAAAAAATAATTTTATTCTTTGAACTCCATCGATACTACATTTAAACATAAGTTTTGAAGTCGGCGCAAAAAAAGCCAAATAGAATCATTCGAAACTATAAATATAAATTTAAATGAATCCAGGTTCTTTATTCGCATTCGCATTCATTGAAAAATACATATACAAATATTCAGCTCTCAATTTTCAATGATTTCTCTGAAAATGTTGGCAAAATATAGTAAACATCATTTTACCTATAGTTTTTGCGCCGACTTCAAAACTTATGTTTAAATGTAGTATCGATGGAGTTCAAAGAATAAAATTATTTTTTACTTTTTAGAGCATTTTCTGAGTGAAGTTCCGAAGTCGGTTCAATTTTTTTTCAAAAATATTTTTATTTTAATCTTTTTAGTGTAAATGTACATATGAAATAAGGTAATGTTTCCATTGCAAAACTTCACCTAATTTTCTTAAGTAAATGCTTCATAAAATAAACTATGTAAGAAAAAAAAAAGAAAGTATCAACGCGTCTAAAATTTTAAACGATTGACACTAAAAAATAATCCTTGTTATTCTCTGGTATTTATTTGTGTACTAGTTTAATTAAAGACTAAATATTAACGGCTTTTCAACTAATTTATGTTTCAAAACAACACTAGATTCTCGCAGTTCATAAAATTTCACGACGTATTACATAGGTGGTCCGCTAATGAGTTTTATGTTTGATTCAGTTAAGCCTTCATTCACAATTTTCATGATCATTATAATAACTGTTTCATATTAATCACGTTCTGTAACAATGGATTTCATATTTAATCATTTAGGACAAATCGCTTTAAATTTGAGCAAAAATTTGGAGATTTTCCTCATTTTCTTCAGAATTCCTTTATCAAACCTTATGTAAATTAAGGCTAACAAAACCTGAAATATTACGAATCAATCAGTACCTGGTACGACTTTCAGTTCGTTGGAGTTCAGGAGAAAAAAGCAGGACATAGAAAGATACTCGGTTTAAAATTTTCAAAAAGACCATAGAAAGGAGTTTCATTATGCAATCCAGAGAAGCCTGGCGTTCAAAATGGTCATTATTACGATTACTGTGATCCCAATTTCTTTTTCGAAAGATTTCTGCAGGTTCCCGTTATCGAACCCGGACCACGAGAGGATGGGACCAATCGGAAAGAAAGACCTTTCTAACAAAAAAAGAATTTTTGAAATCGGTCCAGGCGTCTTCGAGTTATCTTGGAACATACCGAAAAAAAAAAATTTCTCCGACGAATTGTATAACCTCCTCCTTTGTTGAAGTCGGTTAAAAAAATAAGAAAGAGAGAACAAAGGAGAAAAACAAGGTTTAGGGCAAATCTTGCACGAGTAATAGCAGCGGATGCAATGATAAATAAGAACCATAAAAATATGAGCTGATCATCGATACATCATTTTGACGAAAAACATTCTGTCTGTTTGATGTCAATGATTTATTTGGCATCATAATTTTTATATTCCTTCAAATAATTTTCATGTTCCTAAATATTCCCTAGCAATAACCTAAAAAAACATTGAAGATTGAATTCTTTTGATCCTTCAACCTTTGAATATTTTCTTGTGGTGAATATTCGTAAAAATTGTAAAAAAAATCTAAAAAGGACAAATTTTAGCAAAAAAAAAAAAAGGAACAAGAAGGAAAAGTAACAAATAAATTCAAAGACAATTCCTAGTTCTATTCCATATTCAAATGAGTTAATTTATTAATGTAATTAACTTTTAGAATTTTTTTGGTCAATCTTCAAACGGTGCAAGCTTTATATTTATTTATTTTTTTTAAAGTAGCGAAGTAGCGACTACAATTCAAAAGTAGTTTATAGGTGCTATATTTTAAAAAAAGTAGTTGTAGTTAACAACATTGAAACAAAGTAGTTGTAGTTGTAGTTCGCTACAAAAGAAATGTAGTTTTTCCAACCACTGGTCATGACTCCCCGCCCCTCTGGATCCGCGCCTTAATGCCATTGGCATTTTTAAAGCGTTTTTTTTCGTACAATCAGGGGGTTGCAAATTCAAGAAACTGTGGGAGGAGAAACTAGTTTGGCGGCCCATTAGTGTTTTAAACACGACACGCGCATAATATAATATATACTTCGCAGCAGTTTAACTTGGCAGTGACGTCACTACGGGCGGAGCCAATAAGAGCTCACAAGCAGTCAGCGGTCTCCTCTAATTCGCCAAGTAGGCTGTAACGTTTTATCTAGCTCGTTTTTCATAGGCTAACGTCACGCTGTTGGCTCCGCCCGTAGTGACGTCACTGCCAAGTTAAACTGCTGCGAAGTATAGAGAGCGATAGGGTACATCTTCTGGTTAAGAAGGAGATCACTAATAGAACATGATTAGAGAAATCAAGAGAATTTATTAGAGGAGAAAGGAATAATAGACAATATGAGTTTGATTGTAAAAGTAATATTGGAATAGAAGTAAAGGGTTTGAGGGGTCTCTAGAAAATTTCCGTAATTTTAGTGTTAAAAACGCAATTTTAGACTCTATCTGGTGATGTTGAGGAAAAGAAAGGTTTAGATTGGAGGATTAAAAGGTTAGTTAGATTGGAAGTCTTGAAAAAGCGACTGCAAGCGTAATTGGTATAAGTGATGTAATCGAAATTGGTCAGTCACTATTTTCCCGAAGTTGTTCGATTTTGAAATTTAGAATTCACAATTTCAGAAGATCTTCCATGACGTTAAGACAGAGGGTTTCGGGGATTTTCCCCTCAGAATTTTTTTAAATTGAACGCATAAAAAATTCTGAAACGCAGAATTTTTTTAAATTGAACGCATTTTTAAATTGAACGCATTTAAAGCAATTGAACGCAATTGTAGGCAAACCCCCAGGCCTGTCATTTCAAGTTTTTCCGAGGGGGGGGGGGTCGAATTGCGGAAAAACAATGCCCACTCTGAGATTTCCCAAACTCAGGCGGGCATTTAACCCCTACCCCCCTTACCCCCAAAATGACGGGCCTCCTTTGATGTCATTAGAGAGGAAGGGGTGAGTTTGGGAACTGGGTTCCAAAATTTGGCAAAGTCGAAGGTCTGAAAATTTTTTTAGCGTTTTTTGACGATGTTCGTACAAGGGAAGATTTGCAAACCTTTCACAAAGACATTTTTTGACAATGAAGTTTTAAGTGTGTGATTGTGAGCAGGTCCGTCATTTTTTTGGGGGGGGGGGGCAATTGCCCTTAATTTTCCCGGCTTTGAGAAATCAATGTATTTAAATACAGGGTGTCCACTCCAATCGTGGACCAATAGCTAATTTCTAAACCGTTAGAGATAAGCATATAGTTTATTTAGGAAAAAATCTCCAAATTATGAAAGGAATTTTGGGTCTATTCAATGTTTTTCAAAAAATCAAATTTTGAAAGAGTTACGAAATTTAAATTTCTATACAGCCCCCCAGTCCTATCAATCATGTTTAGTAAAACATTCTCGACACTGTAACGTTTAAAACTAAAAAAAAAAATCACTCTTCTACCACAAAAATTGACCGAGTTATGACGTTTTGAAAAATCAAGATTTTGAAGGATTTCTCATACGGTTCCTTAAGCGATCTCTCGATGACGTCATGAAATAATGCAAAATCTTGGTTTTTCAAAACGTCATAACTCGGTCAATTTTTGTGGTAGAGGAGTGATTTTTTTTTAGTTTTAAACGTTACAGTGTCAAGAATGTTTTACTAAATATGATTGATAGGACTGGGGGGCTGTATAAAAATTTAAATTTCGTAACTCTTTCAAAATTTGATTTTTTGAAAAACATTGAATAGACCCAAAATTCCTTTCATAATTTGGAGATTTTTTCCTAAATAAACTATATGCGTATCTCTAACAGTTTAGAAATTAGCTATTGGTCCACGATAGGAGTGGACACCCTGTATAAGTGGGCGTGGTTTTTGCTGTTTTCCGATGAAATTGCATTGTGTTTTCACCCTTTGCTCACCCCCCCCCCCCGGAAAAATTTGAAATGACGTTCCTGATTGTGAGCCACTATGTAAAGGGACTTTTCAAGCAATTTCTTGACAGTGGACTTTCAAAAACGTAATTTCAAACAATCTTCGACGTTGTTATGGAAAGGGAGTGGCCAGTGGCCTTCGCCACCAGGCAGGACATGGTGGCATCTATGTCCTGCATGATAGCGAAGGAAAAGACTCACTCGTATTACAATTGGTCATTGCGAAAAACATAATTTGAACTTAGGATGTCAAATTTCAAAACAACTTTTTATTTATTTATTTTTTAAGTTAGAGAATATTTTAGGTAAAACTTTGATTATTGTGTATTGTTACAAATTTTGTAAATAGTTGTTGTTTTTCCTGCCTTGCATCATTTTCACTAGTTTTGGTTTTATCTGGCGACATGTTGCAAAAGTATCTGAAGATATCACTTTTATCACTTGTATACCGGCCCTGTAACATTTTGTAGTTTTTACACTTGACCTAACTTTGATAAGCATGAAGACATTTTCGCGCTGAGCTGTATTATTGTAGGTTTTTCTTTTTATCGCTAGAACTTTCTTGAATGGATTATTTAAGTTATGAATGAACAGGATTTTGCTAGAATGTTGTCGAAATTTCGTTCCGAGTATAAATAGCTGGCTTTGAACACAGTTAGTTGTTTTCAGATTTGATTTCTGGTGACTCGTTTTTATTCGCTTGGGCGAATGTTTGTTTTGCTTTTGTAATTTCTTAATTACTGTTCACGTTAGATACGTGGTGCTGAGTTACTGTTGAGAGTACAGTGTACTGTTTGCTACCTCATTGCTGGATGTTTAGCAATTGTTTCCTGCTCCTATTGTAAATAAGTGTACATACTTGTAAATAAATTTATAGTTACTTCATCAAGATTGGAATGCTCATTTAAGAAAGTTGAAGGTGCTACGGACTCGTTACAGTATCACAAAAAAGTCCGATAAGGCTTTTTTGCAATAAAACATTTTACAATTTAAAATTTAAATTGGTGCTGTAACACGCTTAAAACGAATTACTGCTAATACGAACTACATTTCCTATCATCGTCCCCCTGCTTGTATTGTATTGTCTTTCGGATACAACGAACTGTGGTTGAGACGGATTGATTATTAAGTTCCTTCGGAGTTCGCTTTAACGAGGTTCGACTGTACTTAGAGTTTGGTGAATGTTGAAATTTTGATGCTCAGATTAACATTTTCAAATTTCGTGGAATAGCCAGGCCCGTCACTTAGTGGGGATTGCCCCCTCCTCTGCCTTTGGAAAGTTAATATATTAGATAGAAGTGAACGTGGTTTTTATCGTTTTTAGATGCAATTTACATCGAGTCTATACCCTTTCCCCGCTCCCCCCCTCGGAAAAATTCGAAATGACGGGCCTGGGAACAGCCCACACATACACAAACACACATACATATATATGTATAAATCTTTAAAAAAACAGGCTTTGACCTCACCATTTCCGATTTCAACCAAAAATGAGTGTGAAGGACGCCTATTAAAAGATGAGTAATCCTGCCAAATTTTAGGTTTCTACTTTGAAAATGGTACAAAATACAGAGCTGTTAAAAAAATTGAAAAGTGCGGAAAAAAAAAGTTTTTACACGCAACTTCATTTCTAATTATAGTAGAATAAAAATTCAAAAACCGTTGTGAAGACAAGGAATAGAGCTTTCCATTGAAAAACAACGACATACTTTGGCAGGTTTAAGCTTCTCATTGACAAAAATGGTTAAAAAATCACTCTTTTTAGGAGCATAAATGAGATGTAGAGTGACTAATGCAAGCACTCTCTGCCCCCCAGGTAACCCGGATGCTGCTCGGAAGAGTATGGGGAAAGATATATTAAAGAGCCAGACGTCTTAAAATTGTCACTCGAAAACGCTGCTAGCTCTTCGACTATTAGTACAATCTTAATTCAAAACACAAGTCTAAAATTGAAGAATTTATTCAACAACATTGTTTAGATACATCAACATGTTCTTCTCGATAGCATACTTCAAGTAATCAACTTTTTTACATTCGTTAAAAAAAGGAGAGACGAGTTCACGCACAAATTCCCATCAACTTCTCCACTGTGAAAAAGCAGAAGAATTCCCGCTCGGAGAGCTGGGGGGAGAGAATAGAAAATTAAAAAATACATTTTACTCATATTAATAATACAAATACAAATGCAACGACCCGCAGCAGGCTCTGGGCCCAACTGGGCTGGTCCTAGTCAAATTATAGATCCCAATGAAGATCAATGGCCCTCTTAAAGCTGTCGACTCCATTGCTCTTTACCATCTCTTCCGGTAAACTGTTCCGAGTTCCCACTAACCTGCTAAAATAGTCATTCTTCCTCATTTCCAGATTAGTCTGTGATTTGAACAGCTTAAAACAATGACCCCTTGTCCTACTTTTCATGTAAAAATCTAACCCAGCAACATCATTCATTTTAATAAATTTAAACACTGTCGGCCCCGCTTAAACGAATACTGTCGGTTCCAAGAAATATTATTCCACTAAGCGGGGTATTTGTTTAAGCAGGGATCTTTAACATTGCATCTATGGCACTGGTTCCTGGAAGATTTATTCGTATAAGCGGGATATTCGTTTATCCGTTACCCGATTAAGCGGGGACGACAGTAATTGAATCATGTCCCCTCTGGTTCTCCTTTGCTCAAGACTATACATATTAAGCATTCTAAGTCTGGATAAAATTAGTTAATCATTCCATTATTTATAACCACACATAGTGAACAAAAATTTAACATATGCTTTCCAAAGTCATATATGTCGTCTCGATATGTAACCAATAAAGACAAAAGTGTCTTTTGTCGCATGTCTGTGCATACGCAAGCTCCCAATTTTTGCACAGAAAAAGGCACTCCTTGTAACCCCAAAACAAGCGTCTGCAGTATTCTTGCGCATTTGTGCTTTTAGCAATGGTGTATTTATGGTATTAAACACTTTTTGATTTGAAAACACTTCATGGAAATTCAAATGCAAAAAAAAAAAAAAAAAAAAAAATTACCTGGGACTCCCAAAACTGGATTGCTGACCTAAAAAAGAAAGAGGAAATAAATACTTAAAAAAGTTGCACACAATACAGTAATGTTCAAAGTAAACTAAACAACGTTACAAATACACAAATTCGTAAAAAATGTTGGCTTTGATCAACATCAAGGAATACAACTCAGATAAAAATAATACTGCCAGGGCTCGCAGTAGACTTTTTCAAAATTTTAGGGGAATTTTAGGAACATTTTGACAAAATCTTAGGGGTAATTTACGATTTTATTTGACTATAAATAAGTCCGTAACAGTAGTACCCGACAAACCAAACTGAAAATGCATTTTATTTATTACAGCATAAATTACAACCTTCAAATACTCTGATACAAAAATAAATAAATAAATAAATAAAAAATAGTCAAAACAAAAAAGAAATAATGCTTCAATGCTATATAACATGTTCATAATTTTCACTTTCAAAGATAGACATATCTGAATTTTTCCAGTTGATCAGCTTCTACAAATATTAGGTGGACCGGAAAGTAATGTCGTTTCTGCGCATGCCAATACTTGATTGTCATTTGTCAGCTCATTGTTTGGTTCAGAGGCGTACCAAAGACATTGTGAGGTTATAGTGATTTCTTTACTTATAGACAATTGAATTACAATTTTTTTTGTAATTTTGGGTAAAATGGCCAGCCAAATACCAGAAGAGGTACACATCCGGCATTGCATGCTCTTTGAGTTTCGCAAGGGAAATAACGCAACAGTTGCTAACCAAAAACATTTGCGATGTTTATCCAAATGCACTGGACATTCGTAAATGCCAAAGGTGGTTTTCCAAGTTCAAATCGGGTAATTTTGATCTTTCCGACTCGTATCGATCAGGAAGACCATCAACGTTAGACAACGACGTGTTAAGGGCGGAAGTGGAAGCAAATCCGTGTCAGACGATCGAGGAATTGTCAAACAGTCTCAACCAACCTTGGTCGACCATCCAAGAACATTTGAAGCAGATTGGGAAAGTAAGCAGAGCAGGTGTTTGGGTCCCGCATAATCTGTCCGAACAGAATAAGGCTAACCGATCAATCACATGCAACTTATTGCTTCAACGACACAACACAGAAGCGTTTTTTGATCGCTTGATCACAGGAGATGAGAAATGGGTCCTGTATGATAACCCAAAACGCAAAAGGCAGTGGCTCTCTCCAAATGAAATCCCTCGGAGTACTGCTAAGCCAGGTTTACACCCCAAAAAAGCGCTTTTGTGTGTTTGGTGGAGTATTCGCTGCATTGTTCATTTTGAATTACTGAAACCTGGACAAACTGTTACTGCAGACCTCTACAGCGAACAATTGCAGCGAGTCAATCAATCTTTAATTGAAAAGTGGCCAGCGATTGTCAACCGAAAAGGCGTCATTCTCCAACATGACAATGCAAGACCGCACTGCGCAAGGCGAACTCTAGAAAAAATTAATGAATTGGGGTGGGAGGTGCTGCCTCATCCACCATATTCGCCCGATGTTGCACCATCGGATTTCCACTTATTCCGAGCGCTGCAACACTTTTTAAGTGGCAAAACATTTGCAAATTTGGATGATATCCAAAATGCCATCTCTAGATATTTTGCCGAAAAACCAATTAATTTTTATCGATCAGGGATTGAAAATTTACTCACTAGATGGCAAAAGGTTATTGGCAATGATGGGGAATACATCATTGATTAAAAATAAAGACTCGTTAAAAATGTATGTGTTTGTATTTAGCGTAAGAAAACGACATTACTTTCCGGTCCCCCTAATATTAATTTTTTTCAACAATTACTTGCATAATGTTTTAACTACAACAGCTTACTATAGCTGTTTTTAAATGCTATTTCACTAGACCCAGAGATAATATTCATTCTTTAAACTCATTAATATTTTTGCTATTTCAATAAATTTGCAAATTAACATTTTTTTCCCGCTTTTTCCAATAAATTTGTTTTTGAGTTTTTTTTTTTATTTTAATTATTATTTTTTTTATCTAGTAAAACAGCAGCACCCAGAAAACAGTTTGTGAATTTAACCCGTTTGGCCTGTTATATTCAATGTTACGAATTGAAAACCATCTTGTATCACAAAACAATTTTTAGTCAGTAATTTTCTCCCCTCCACCCCACATGTTTTGGAATGTAATGTAAGAAACTAAAAATAATTTATTTTCCATTGCCAGACAACTTTGGAGAATCTCAATGGGTAAAATTTTCTGCATATATCATTAATTAATGCCACAGCTTTATAAAGTCTATTAAGTTTTAAGATTATCTAAAAACAAACCTGCTTGTTAATATTTACCTTCAGTTTTTTAATTACCTGCAGGGTTTGAAATAAGGTTCAATTTTGAGGGGGGAATTCCCCCCTTTACTTCTAATTTCAGAGGGGATTTTTTGAATCTGACGGGGGGGGGGGGGGAGGGAGAATATAAATTCTCATGAAGTCTGACATGCTACAGGTTGATGAAGAAAAAACCTGAACTTTTCGAGTAATAAATAAAACGTCAAAAATCAACATTTAAGATGGTGACTAATGTACTCACAATCAAGGAGCTAATAGAATATTTTTTTTATTGATTTTTTTTTTTAATTTAAACATTGTTTTTTTTTATTATTATTCAAGATTTTAGAAACTTTAGATGATAAAGGAATTCTATTCACAAAAACAATTAAAATTTTGTTAAAATAGTTTTTTTTTTCTTCTAGAATTTACAGATTTGAACACTGAACTTTATATTTTAAATGAAAGAGCAGTGTTGATTTTCACAATGACTTTTTTACTTGAGTCTCCAATTAAAACGTCAGCCTCTTGCGATTTAAATTTAAAATTTATTGATTTGATTACAATTCATACCGGAATTATTTTATTCTAAGCAAGGGATATCACGAAATGTACCGCTGCTGTCGGACACAACGATCGACATTTTTGAATGGAAATGTACTTTACTTAACGTGAATAAGAAAAATGACTAGTTTTTTTGCAACTAAAATTAATTTAAAAATGACGAAGTACAAGAAATATTGGATCGCTTAAAAAAAGACTCAAGAAAGAACTTTAAATAATGCGCACAAAAGCCATCCCCTCAGTGATGAATTGAATCGTCAAAACAAAACCTCTTGCATTCCACACATGCGCAGAGGGGTTCTGCACATAGATCGTTAAATAACCAACGAATGCGCCAAGAGAGTAGTAGGTGAACTTTGACCTCCGCTGGTGTTGGGTACATGACGTCACTCATTGGCAGGGAAGCATCAGAGAGAGTGTGATTTATTGCCAAGAATGGTAATCGGGAAGTTCAAAGCTAAAATGTGACTGGGCATCTGGACATCGCTTGCTGAAGGAATGTTTTCGGTCCGCACTGCCTCACTACTACGCTACCAGATTTTTTTTTCTTTACTCCGCATTCCCTGGCTGGAATTCGTTGTCATGTTAAAAAAAATACCAGGGGGGAAAATCCCGCACAGCCTTTCCTTTTGTGCGGGATTTTTCGATTCTGTGCGCGTTTCGCGCAATCCCGCACGCTATTTCAAACCCTGACCCGACAAGTTTCCTTTGGATAAAGTTCTTTAGATCCACAACAATCCTTTGTTTTGAGACCAACAGCGTAATATCTAAGTATTGTCAAAAGCCCATATGTTTGCTTTTCAACTCTGCCCCCCTTTCCCCCTAAGCAGGGTTGGCAAAGTTTTTCCCACCCCCGGTAAATACCATGGTAAAAACCGGTATTTACCGTCCTGGGAAATACTATGTTTTTCCCACATGGGAAAAACTGATTATTTAAAACATAAACTCAAAACAATCTTTAAAAATGTCAAAATTGAGTTCTAAGTAAATAGCTTGAAATATTTTTTTTAAAAAAAAGAAGATCTACAAAATCGAACAATGGAGTACATTTATTTGAATATTTACATACCACACAGAGTCCCAAACATTTACCAATCGTATTCGTATTCTTCTCATCTCCCCCTTACACATTGGATTTTAGCATCATGTAACAAAATACTAATTTACTGGCTTTTTGTAAACCCAGTCTATTTCTAATCTTGTTTTGGATGAAAGAAAAATTAAAAAAAATACGCTCCAGAGATGCTGATAATGCAGGACATCCCTGAAGATCTTCCATTAATTGGAGAAATTCTGCATCTATTCCTTTTTTACTTAAATTCCTCAACCAAAGTGCACGATCAGATTCCTCCTGATCTTGTAATAACTTTTCACCTTTATATTTTGGATTCATCAGGTGTGCCAAAAATTGGACAGGGGTCATTGCTTTATCAAAGCTTGATTTCATTTTGCTGAAATGTGGAATGAGTTCTTTACATTTTGTAAATATTACACCTTACACCAAACCAAAATTGTAAAAAAAAAAGTGTTTAAAAGGTCAACGTAAAAAGTATTAAAATTTTTATTTAAATTTGAACACAAATTATTTATTGCTTCTCTTGATGACGCTGATATTTTTAAGTTTAATAATTTTAATTCATTGTGTTCCAAAAATTGTGGAAATTAATCATTATAAAACAACTTTATGAGCAAATTTTATGCTTTTTGCAATAATTCCTATTTCGTTATGTCTTTTTTCTGCAGAATAATTTTAAACCTAATGAAAATTTGTATAATAACTATATATTTTTAACTTTAATTTTACACATCAGACAGAAAAATCCAGAATATTGTTTACAGATTGTGATTTCCTAGTATTTACCAGTTTTTTCCGGTATTTACCAGTTTTTCCCGGTGGGATGGGAAAAACAAGTTTTGGACGGGAAAAAACCAACCCTGCCCCTAAGAGTTGTGATATTTGAAGTAACATAAACATTTCTGAATATCAAATTAAGCTGAGGCTAATATTTTATATATGCTACCTCACAATCCCAATAACTAAGACTTGATAAATGATTAATGCATTTTTAAAAGCAGAAAAAGTATGCAAATGGTGAAGAAAAAACTGCTAAGCAAAAATTTTAAAGAACTGTAGGAATAATAAATAATCATAATTGACATAATAACCCTAGTTTTGAATAGAAAATGAAAGTAAGGAAAAGGAATCATTGGCGTAGAACAACACCTACTTTTATAACATTTGCCTAAGTTTACTAGATCCGTTAGATTCTCTGATTCCTGAACTCTAATGCTATCTAAACATCCTTATCAACATTTAAAATCTATTTAATTTTTCAAAATATTTTTTGAACTAAAAACAAAGTTTGATAAAAACTAATGCTACTTTTTAAGAATGTTCATGGTTTGAACTGATTCAGATGCAACAGGATTGATTTTTGAATGGGTTGACATTAAATGAGGAGCTTACATCTAATAGCCTAATCTATAAACAAAAGAAAATTAAACAAAGTTCAGACTAATGGTAAGAATAAAATTACCGATATCCAAGAGGTGAATTTACACAGTAAAATAAAATGAACAAGTTTTAGAGAAGCAGATGCAAACAGATAGCAAAATTCGCAATTAATTGAGCTTAGGCGCACAAAAACAGCTCAAAGTTAAAAATTTTCACAGCAGGTTATGTTTCATTCAGGTAGAGTGATGAAACAGCTGTTTTAAAGATTAAATAGTGTATTCTTAAGTGGAAGAATTTTAAGTTTGACCCGAGATGAAAAATAGTGTGAAGAATGCATTTTTAGCGAAATATTTTGTAAAATGTCTATTTTTATCAGATTAAATATCTAGGAAAGAGTTCACTTTTGGCTATCAAATACTTTCAGAAAAGTATTTTAAGTTCGCCTAAAGAGCACCTGTAAATTTTCTAATTTTTTAGGAATGCCACAAAATTTTAGTACAATTTTAGGAATTTTAGGAGGTCTGAAATATTTTAGGAAATTTAGGAATTTTAGGGGGAATGCGAGCCCTGTATATGATAATAATTTATGTATATGTGAATAGAGGAAGAAAAAGAATTACAGCACTTAATTGCGACTGAATTTTTAGAACTTTTAGCTTCTCATTGCAATTACATCAAAAAACGATAAATCGTTACTGAGGGAATTATTGAAGTTACAAATTACTAGCTGGCAATGACTGGAAATATTTGAAAAAGTAAATACTGTGAGGTATTTTTAGAGGCTCCCAAATGGGAAGTCAAAGGAGGTCACTGGGACCTCCAGAAAAATTTCATGTTTGGAAAATTTTTCTGAAGAATCAGCAACTTTGGAAACAGTACCGCAACATTGACATTTTCTCGATATATTTTTTACGTGTGGGCTTGATCGTATTTTATTCTTCAGAAAAATTAGGAAATTCCTTTGGCAAATTAAGAACATCTTCTTGAGAAGTATAAGATACTCATGGGCACTGGAACTTAAATTTTTACAAAATATGATTAAGCACACGTGAGAAAAATGCATCATTAAAAAACTTCAATGATGTATGCAATACTGTTTCCAAATTTGCCGAATCGTCAGCAAAATTTTTCAATCATGAAATTTTTTGGGAGGTCACTGTGACCTCCCACTAGAATACATCTGAAGATAATCACCGAATTTACTTTTTCCAATATTTCAAAGCTAGTAATATGTGCATTCAATAGTTCTCTCATGATTTCACGTATTTTGAGTTAATTGCAATTAAAAAAATAAAAATTATAAAAATTTAGACGAAATTAAGTGGTTTTAGTCTTTTTCTCTTTTTTTATACAAATTTAAATACATCATTAGTATATACTAAAAGTTTCAGCAGATCTGACCTACTTGATGGGCACATTTTACTAGGAGAAAAAAGCATTAAAATGAGCTACAAAAAAAAATATTTTCTTGAAAACGAGACGAGACCCCGCGCATTTTTCCTTTTTACGTTATTCTACACATATGATAATAATGACAATAATTCATAAAAGTTATTTTTTTCTAGTGTTGCTGTTTTGAGTTAAATGCGATCAAAAAACCACAAATTTTGAAAATTAGACAAATATCTAAGTCTTTTTCTCTTCAAAGCAATGAGATATGAAACAATTTTTGCACCACATATTCTCTTCATAGTGTACATTTTCAGTATATGTTAAAAAAATTCAGGGGGTTGCTTTTAAGGGGAAATAACACAGGTCAAATTCGAGTGAAAATAGACTAAAAACCATAATTTGCAGCACCTTAACTAAAGAAAGCAACACACCCCAACCCAAATAACTATGGGGTCCTCATAGCTACACACTGTACAATCAATAAATGTAAACATAACCTTGGGGTGGCGTTTCTGTAAAAAACTACATTGCGGTGAAATGCTTTTTTCAGCCGTTTTATCAAAAAAGCGCTGCAAAATACCAAACTTTGGGATTTTTTACCGAGCGAACAAAATTTTTGGGGGGGCTACAAACTTCAGAATGTTCACTTCTCATGACCTACTTTGACATATAAAAACTAGCTGTCGTGGCCGTCACGAAACTTTCTTCTATATCTATCTTATGAATTCCGGTTACAAAATAAAATACGTACTCGCCCGAATAATTGGAGACAGCTCCAATTTCCCAATTATCGAAAAACCCCTGCAAATGCAAAATCAATGAGCGAAATTGGAAATCATTGCAAAAGCCTTGTTTAGATTAATTGCAAACATTTTATTTGTTAGTAAAAAGAAATTGGCAACAGTTAAAAATTTCAAATCATTGAAAGTTTTCAGCTGTTTTGATAATTAAATAGCGTGAAAGCGATTTTTTAATGAATTAATTTTTCGCATTGTTGACTAAGCGCAAAAATCACTCCACCCCCCCCCCCGGGGTGATTGGCGCCAAAATTTAATCGATGCTTGCTTCCTTATTGGGTTAGTGTTATCCCAAATTTCATTCAAATCACAGCAATATTTCCCGAAATACGGTAGGTACAATGACAAAATAAGCACTTTTTATTGCTCACCCCCTTTGAGATATTGACACACAAATTGAATTAGCACCTGTACTCAATAGGGTCTACCTATGGCCCAATTTTCGTTTGATTCCGCAGGTTACTTCCTGAGATATAGCAATCACCCCCGCGCAGAACACGTGCGATTGCTCCACCCTCCTTCAAGATATTGACAAACAAATTGAATCAGCACCTGTACTCAGTAGGGTCTACCTATGGACAAATTTTCGTTTGATTCCGCCGGTTACTTTCTGAGATATAGCAATCACCTACGTGCAGAACACGTGCGATTGCTCCACCCCCCTTCAAGATATTGACAAACAAATTGAATCAGCACCTGTACTCAGTAGGGTCTACCTATGAACCAATTTTCGTTTGATTCTGCCGGTTACTTCCTGAGATATAGCAATCACCACCGCGCAGAACATGTGCGATTGCTCCACCCCCCTTGGAGGAATTCGCTAAAAAAAGTCAGGTGCACCAGTTCACATAGTGGTACATATGTGCAAAAATTTTTGTTCGATTTCATGCAGTAGTTTTTGCTCTAGCGCGGCCACAAAAACTGGTCACACACATACAGACTCACACACAGACAGACACACAGACAGACATTTTGATAATGGGATAAACCCATTTCTTATAATTAACAGCAGAGTTAATGATACTAAAGGATGACTAAGTTCATTTTAAAAAACAAAACTTATCTTTATTTTCCCATAAACATCAACGAAGTTTTGAAGCGATGACCAACGATCAATTTAACTAGTAAAACATTTAATTATGACCTAACATCCGGGAAAATATCACCGGTAAACTTTAAAGTTGATTTTGAAACATTATAAAAATGAGCATTGCTCCGAAAAAGTAAAAGAGTTTACCCCTTTCCAGCGGGGAAACAAACTCAAAAATGCGACACACGCAATGTGGCCGATCGAAAAAGCAAGTGAAGATCGAAAGTCGAATCTTCAATTTTATACCCTGCTACATTTGCATATAGAAACGACGTAAAACACGTGACACACAGCAACGCCCTACACACGTGTCATCACTGATTGGTTCTGCTGGCACATGACGAGACAACACCGCTGGTGCGTCATGAACTAGCTCCGCCTACTACATGTGCACGGGAATCCCAGTTCCGAACGATGCACTCTAGTCAGTTGATAGTAGGAGTTACATAAGCAATGTTTGATACAAGTTTAGTTCTTTAAACAAAACAAGATAAAATTAAGGTAAGGAGTGAGATTAACTAATGCATTTGTCTAACAATGCCCCCCCTCTCACTATCTTACCAAATGAATCAAATTTTCTCACTGAAAAGATCTAATATATTATCAACTACCATTGGTCACCGCTAACAATTACAAAACCATTTCCATTTTATATCCAATAAAAAGTAACAAACTATTTTCTTCTTGGTACAAAACAAGATCACATCATGTAGTCCAGATCATTCGTTTTAATCTATAAGAACAATACTCACATGCAACAATTAATAAAGCATTATGTATAAACATATTCTTGAGCAATTATAAATATATGTATCTGATTTTAAGCAATATTAGCAATGTTACATACTATACTTTACTATATAAAATATTAAAATTTCACGATTTATACACTAATGAAGTACCAAGAAAAAACACATGAAAAATTCAAAAACACATTTAAAAATTGACTTGCACAATTCAATCCGACACAAAGGTCGCACAAAAAATTTATATCCTCCCCCCTACGAAATTCAATGAAAAATATCCTCACAAAATCTATTGAGTTCGATACGAGTTAGAGGTTTAGTAAAAATATCAGATTTATTATTTTTACTTCTAACATGCTTTATATCAAAAAAATCTTTATTTATTAAGTCACGAACAAAAAATAACTTAACATCTATATGTTTAGTTCTATAATTTTCTATTGGCGACTTAACAAAATCGATAGTAGCCTGATTATCCACTAGTAATAAAGATTTTACAACATTTTCAGTAATAATACTCATTTTAACACATTCTGATAAAATACGATCAAACCAAGAGATTTCTTTTACAGCTTCAGTCATAGCCACAAATTCTGACTCCATCGTTGAGAGGCTAACACTCTTTTCTTTAAAAGTACGCCAAGCGATAGGAGCGTTATCTAACAACACTAATTGGCCTCCCAAAGAAGTTCTGTCATCTCGGTTTGACGCGAAATCAGCGTCAGAGTAAACTACCAATTGTATTTTATTACACCTTAAATTCAATTTTAAATGACTAGTGTTTGCTACATATCCTAAGAGTTTTAGTAAGCCGTTCCAATGATCTAATCCGGGATTATTTTGAAATTGACTGAAAATATTTACGGCGTAACTTATGTCAGGTCTAGTACGATTAGCTAAAAATGAAAGGCAACCTAAAAGGTTTCTGTAAGGTATTTTTGACATTTCTTTAATTTCACATTCGGTTTGTGGACAATTTAAGGTGGAATAAACAGTACCTTTACTTATGGGAAGTGACGAAAACGGGAATTTAAAATTCTTAAATCTTTCACAAATTTCTAGAATGTAGCTAGTTTGGTGAATTTTCAAAAATTCCCCGTTTCCTCAAATTCCACACCAAGTAATTTTCTGGTTTTTCCCAACACTTTTAAGTCAAAATGCTTTTTCAGAATACTTAAAGTTTTCTCTAAATCATTATCACATTTACCAAATAGAACAATGTCATCAACGTACAATAATAAAATCACTTTAGAGTTAAAAACATATACACAATTACAACCTGACAATTTGTTAAACCCTAATTTAATTAAAACATTATCAATTTCAAGATACCATAATCTCCCGCTTTGATGTAGACCATAGATTGCTCTTTTTAATTTACAATACAGGTTTTCTTTACCTTTAATAATAAATCCGGGAGGTTGACACATAAAAATAGGTTGATCAATAGGGGCATACAGATACGCACTACGAACATCACATTGAATATGCTTCCATTTTTGCACAACAACTAGCAATGTAAAGAAAAATCGAATTATACTGAAATTAATGACTGGGCTGTATGTGTCATTATAGGATTAATATTTTACTTGAGAGCTTCCTACTGCACATAATCGTGCTTTATATTTAGCAATTTGACCCAATTCATCCTTTTTCACAGTATAAACCCACCTGGATTTCACTGGTTCGATATTTCCTTCATGGACTGCTAAATCCCAAACCTGACGATCTTCCATCGTCGAAATCTCATTTTGCATCGCTGCAAGCCATTCAGCACTTTCTTTAGATTTCATAGCTTGTTTATACGTGTTTGGAATTACAATATCAGAGTCTAGTCATGCTTGTGTATAATCTGCATTTAAAACTTGTCCCCCCTTAGGAATATCACCTTCATACTGATCAGAACCTTGAAAACTGAACAATGGAGCATTATATACAATATCATTTTTGTTACAATAATTTTTGACATCATTCAATGACCTCAATCTGGTATTTTTATGCTTTTCGTAAAAGTAAATATCATTTCTAGTCCTGTCTTTTCGCGGTACAACTTTTCTTTCCCAAATTACTTCCCGCTTTATTTTCCTATTTCTTCGTCTGATGAAGCATCTGATAACTTTTTATCTTCCCCTCTGATTCACTTTCAATCTCACTTTCTACTGGGACTTCCGGTAATTCCGGAATTTGGAGATGAATCATTTTATCACCAGATTCATTATCTGAATCGAGGGTTTCAGACCAAGTGATGTGGCCCAACACTGCTCCACTGCTCTTATTAGGAAATTCAGTTTTATAGAAACAATTTTCTTTAAACGAAACATTAATAGTTTCAGTGATTTTGTCATTATCAGGAAACCAAATACGATATCCCTTAGTTTTGAAAGCGTAACCAATAAGTATCCCCCTTTTTGATTTTGCATCTAATTTATTTCTATGTTGTTTGGGTATAAAAACATACCCCAACACCCCAAAAGGTTTTAGATGTTTAACAGAAGGAACTTTGCCTCCATATAATTCAAATGGAGTTTTATTTTGGTCAGAATGACATATCCGGTTCCAGGTGTAGGTAAAATGAAGCATGGCATCTGGCCAAAAACTTTTATCAAGACCGCTTTCTTCCAATAGAACCCTGGCACCGTCTGCCACTGTACGATTGTACACTTCAATAACCCCATTCATTTCTGGGCTAAAAGTATTGGTAAATTCGTGATGGATTCCTGATTTTTGACAAAAATCCCTAAAAGTTTGATTATCAAATTCTTTACCATTATCGGTACGGACAAATTTTACTTTTCTATCAAGAAATCTCTCTGATCTTATAATATGCCGGATTAATATTTTAGCAACTTGGGTTTTATCCCTCATTGGGTAAAGTGAAGTTTTCCTAGAAAAATCGTCAATAATTGACAAAAAATACCTTTCCCCGTTTCTTCCCTTATAGTTACAGGGTCCCCATGTGTCACAATGAAGTAATTCTCCTGGAGAATTAGATCTAATTCTATTTATTGGTTTAAAAGAAACTCTTCTAAGCTTCCCTAGTTTACAACTTTCACAATGAATTTTGGCATTTTTAAGATTAGGCATTCCCCTAACACTTTGCAAATCACATGTTCTTTTAATACTTTCTGTATTAACGTGAGCAAATTTCTTGTGCCAATTCTCAAGTTTTTCTACTTTGGGAATTTCTGTATTAGAAGTTTCAATTTTTACAAAATGACTAGAATTTTTCTGACACTTAGGATTAATATTTTGACAATTAATGCTTGAATTTTGACTAGATTTATCAGGTTTTACTACATAGACTCCATTTTTGAGTTTAGCTATTATAGTACCTTTTCTTCCTGAAATTTCTATTACACCTTTACCTCCCTTAATAGTTGCACCCCCCATATCAAATTTTGGACCTGACAATAAATTTCTTCTTAGATTAGGTGAGTACATTACATCTTCCAGCAAAATTTTGTAATTATTAAATTTTAGTAGAACCTGTCCTTTCCCCTCAATCGGGAATTTCTTTCCTTGGACTGCTACAGCCAACTCTTTATCCTTTAATGGTACAAAATTTATGATATCTCTTTTGTCCTTGATAAAGTGATTACTTGCTGCCGTGTCGTAAATCCAAAGGTTATCATCCTTAAAGTTCACTAGATTAGCCTCACAAATGAAGGAACAAAAGTACTTACAACGTTCTGTAGAAGGCGATCCGGACCTCTTCTCGTTGTTTCTTGGAGACTTCCAGTCGGATCTTCCTCTCTGGTGTTGTTGAAATCGTGATGGGCTGCTATTCCTGGATGAATCTTCTTCTTTGCTCTGGATACCTTGGTCACTTTTCCACGACCAGCAATTCCTCTTTAGATGACCCGGCTTTCCACAATGATGACATTTCACTCTCTTCTTCCAATGTTTCTTGCTTTTCACAAAAGAGGACTTGGCTACAATTTCTTCGGAATCCTTTTCTTTCAGGAAAAGTCGGTTTTCTTCAGCCACGAGATCGCTCACGATCTTCTCATACTTGAAGTCTTCATCTTTTTGTCTCAAAATATTCTGGCAAACCATGTCAAATTTGTCGGGCAGATGTAGAAGTAGTTGATAACATAGGAATTTTTCGGATATTCCCTTCTCATCGAAGGCGATGATCCTTTCAAAAATGTCTTTTAGACGAGCTGCAAACAAATTGATCTTCTCGTTTTCTTCCCTTCTGCAGGACATAAATTCTGTGAAGGTATGCATTTCCATGCACCTATTATGCGGTATATAGTGATTCTTCAAAAGTGTCCATGCTTCAGCTGGATCTTCGGTTTTCCCCATCAGTTTTCTGTACCTGGAATCGATGTGAAGATATATCAACGAGAGCGCAGATCGTTTTCTTTTGTCATATTCCTTGATATTCTTTTCTTCTCCCTCTTCGTCCGTGATTGTCGGAGCTTTTTCTTTTCCATTGACGATCGTCCACAGGTTTCTCTCCATCAGTAGGTACATCATATCCGATGACCATTCAGGATAATTATCTTCTTTTAATTTTTCCACGCTTATCGTTGAAAATGCCATCGTAAGACTATCTCAGTTGATTGCAGAAAGATGGTTCCAGAAAAAAATCGAATGTTGGCCCCCCCGTCGGATGCTATCACCAGCATCGGGGCAAAGACGTCTTCTCAACTTCGGGCTTATGGGGCCGTAGTGGGAACATGGCTGTTAGATATTGCCCATAACCCTTGATAATGGGATAAACCCATTTCTTATAATTAACAGCAGAGTTAATGATACTAAAGGATGACTAAGTTCATTTTAAAAAACAAAACTTATCTTTATTTTCCCATAAACATCAACGAAGTTTTGAAGCGATGACCAACGATTAATTTGACTAGTAAAACATTTAATTATGACCTAACATCCGGGAAAATATCACCGGTAAACTTTAAGTTGATTTTGAAACATTATTAAAATGAGCACTGCTCCGAAAAAGTAAAAGAGTTTACCCCTTTCCAGCGGGGAAACAAACTCAAAAATGCGACACACGCAATGTGGCCGATCGAAAAAGCAAGTGAAGATCGAAAGTCGAATCTTCAATTTTATACCCTGCTACATTTGCATATAGAAACGACGTAAAACACGTGACACACAGCAACGCCCTACACACGTGTCATCACTGATTGGTTCTGCTGGCACATGACGAGACAACACCGCTGGTGCGTCATGAACTAGCCCCGCCTACTACACGTGCACGGGAATCCCAGTTCCGAACGATGCACTCTAGTCAGTTGATAGTAGGAGTTACATAAGCAATGTTTGATACAAGTTTAGTTCTTTAAACAAAACAAGATAAAATTAAGGTAAGGAGTGAGATTAACTAATGCATTTGTCTAACACATTTTCCAAAAATGGTCAAAATGTACTCAGCGCACCTCAAAACGTGCAAATCCGTCAAAATTCGACATTCGAAAATTTTCACGAAACCAATACTTTCTTCTATATATTAGATATAGAAGAAAGGATAAATGAGGAAAATCAAAAATGGTCACTGCCACACCTTTGTATTTCAAAATAATGACTCTTAAAGGAAAGCGCACTCACCGAACGTGGAGGCATTCCCGAAGACGGGGGCGGCGCCGAATGGGCTCCCCTGCTGCCCAAAACTGCCGCCCTGGGGCTGCTGCGGGGGCGGGCTGCCGAAGCTGGGGGTCTGGGAGGCCAGGGACCCGAAGGTCGGGGAGTTGGAGGCGGCGAAGCTGGAACGAAACACATTACATCATTAGTGAGATAAAAACCGAGTCTGTGGACCAGCATTCGCCGGTATATATCATGATATTTATTTTGAAAATATCGCGGTGTTTTGACATTTTGGATATTTATTTCTCAAACCACGATATTTTTAACATAAAAATTAATATTAATCATATTCATGGTGCTCATTTATTATTCAAAGAACCACAAAGTGATACAATATTTATATGATATATTAATGCAGGGGTGATTAAATACCTGAAATTTTTAAGGAGAAAGTGCGAGTTGGAGGGGGGGAGGGGAATTAAACCAAGACTCTTATTAAATAAGCACACCAAATATTATAATTATACATATATTATAATTAATTGCCTTTCATACACAAACTAGACACATTCCACAAATTCGAATAGTTTCAAATAGTTTTTAGTCAAAATAATGTGCATGCATTTAATTAACGTGCAAATGAGTCATAAAGTTACTTTTGAGCTGGTGTTACACAAAATATCTTCAAAAAATATTCTAAGGAGAAAGTAAAAGTCTAACAGAATTACTGTTTGTTGTGCGAAAATATTTATAAAGTAATGAAAGTTGCAATTGTTACTGAAAATATGGAAAAGAATTTATCTAGATGCAGTACCTATAAATCTCCAAATCAATACAATATGAACTGAGTCAAAGATTTCATATTTATTAATACTGAAATGAAATATTATTTAAAGATGTTATGTATGTGTTAAAAACTTAAATAGTTGAAACAAAAATAAAATTCTGCTAGAGATTCAGCATTTAAGTTTTTGACATTTGACACTCTTAAAGAGCATGGAGTTTTGTTTAAAATTTTTATTTTATGCTTCAATTAAAATAAAAAGAAATGTTATTTATCTGCCTTTCAACAAGAAATAGCAAGCCATCAAAAGTGAGAAACATCCAATTCTCACAGCGAATGTAAAGGGATCGTAATTTTCAAAATTAAGTCATTAAAAGTATGAAAATGGCATATAAAAGAATTCAAATGAACTTACTCCAGATTTACAATTAAGAGTTCTACGATAACCACATTATTTTTACTATCCACATAATTGAAGTAAAAATCAAATCAAATCAGAGCTTCAAATTTTAACTTTTTCATTTTAATTTTCATGAAAAACACATAATTTCGCTCGAAAATTTTAAATGAATGATTTTTTAGTATAAATAAAAAGATATTTCATTTATTTATCTCCTAACTAAGGGTAATAAACATCAAAAAAGAGAAAAATTCGATTCTTATATAGATACAAATTGATTGCATTTTTTAAAATGACGGCATCAAAATTAAAAAAGATGCAATTAAAATAATTAATTAAAAGAAAATTTTAATGGCATCTTTCCATTTCTATTTAATGAATATTATTAATAATTATCGGTATAATCACCAAAAACTCGAAAGAGCAAAAAATACCAGAGGTAGGAAGATAAAAGCATGATTTAAAATATTTTATTTCCAGTATTTTCGAACATGAAAATACTAGAATCGATCATGAAAATACCGGAAATCCGGTAAAATACCGGACCACAATCACCCCTGATTATTAATGGATTATTATTAGAATATAATGTAGAAGTATAAAATTCCTTTTTTATTTTATATGTAAAATTATAGGCAATGCAGCAATTTTAATACAGATTGAAATTGCTTAGTTGAACATTAATTTCATGCCTGTATATTATTAGAAAGATGTTAGAAAATAAACAACAGTGTTTTGAGGACGTATTTACTATTTAAAGATTTTAGTCATACATGTGATTACTTTCAAAACAATTTGGCTGAAAATATTTGACATGTTCTGGCTGGTTGATTCAACGGGCAAAAGTGCTATTAAATGCATTTAGTAAAAAATTTTACTAGAATTTTTTATTTTTAACTTTTATCATTTTGGTTTCTCTAACTCTGTTTTATTTTATTTAATTTTTATTTTTTCAAATTGAAATTTCTAACCAAAACCAAGCAAGCAAAGAATGCTCCTTTAAAAAAAGCTGGGTAGATCGCCGTCGCCTCCCATTATCTTCGTCTAGAGATCGTGGAAATTTTAAATGGAATGAAAATTTTAGAGAGGATGGGAAATTATTTAAGGCAGATCGGTAGAAGGACGGAACTATGTTTTGCCAATCAAATTGGCTGATTTCCGCCAATTGGCTGAAGAATCACATGTATGTTTAGTTTGCATTGATTGAAAATATTGAATGCATATCAAAATATTTTCGATATTTTCGAAAATAGCATTATGTTTTCGAACCCTGCTGTTCACACAGCTCAAAAGTATCAGCTGATATGAAAAACACTATACAGTGGATAGGTAAAATTTTTTTAATTACGATGGTTTTGCTTCCAATAGTGCATTCATGTAATTAAAAGGTAAACTTTTTTCATTAATTCATCAGCAAAGTTTGAAGATAGACACCAATGTTCAAAACAGTAGCCCCAAGGCCATAGGCAGCATGAATGCACAGTAGGGTGGGGCGAAAAATGAAAAGTTTTTCAGATCAACTTCTAATAGTTTCCAAAAGTTGTCTTTGGTGATAGTTAGCTTTTGTGCAAAATTTGAGAAAAATCGGGTAATATCTTCAGGGGGCGCTGCGATCAGCAAAGTTTTATCATAGCTTTTATCGGGATTTTATGGTTAAAATATGAAAAACAATGCCGTTAGCTAATCTCATTGCATTTTTTTTACTCATAAGATATATTCATGCATTCAAAGCATATGAAATGACTCACAAAAAATTATTTTATATGATATATTTATATTTCAAGCATTTAAAAAGAAACAAAAACGTGAAAAAAAGTGATTTTTTTAAAATATAAATATATCATATAAAATAATGTTTGTGAGTCATTTCATATGCTTTTAATGCATGAAAACATCTTTTGAGTAAAAAAAACGCAAAGAGACTAGCTAAAGGCATTCTTTTTGATATTTTAACCATAAAATCGATAACAAAGCTATGGTATAACTTTGCGATCACATCGCCCCCTGAAGATATTGACCGAATTTTCTCAAATTTTGCACAAAAGCTAACTATCACCAAAGACAACTTTTGGCAACTATTAGAAGTTGATCTGGAAAACTTTTTATTTTTCGCCCCACCCTAATGCACAGGGTAGGCCGAAACATTTGTTGGACAGGAAAAAAAAAGGAATAAATAGAACTAAGTATTTATGAAAACTTATCGTTGAACTAAGTCTTTACATGTAGCAACTAAAATTTTAGGGACAGGATGTGCAATTAGGACCCTGCTCCACATCAGCGTAATACGCGACCGAAACTGAAGGCAGCAACCGAAAATCCGGGTACTTTCCATAGGAACACTATTTGCTCCATTTTACGCTTCTGCTTTATTTTTTTGCTTTACGTCAATGTGGAGCAGGGCCCTTACAGCTGAAACAGCTCAGATTCCTTCCTTTAGAGCAGTCAATCAGCAGGCTCGTCACAAGGGCACAAAACTATATGAAACTGGGGCCCTCTTAACTTTTTAAACCAATATGGTAAATGCAAAAAAAAGAGTGCATTTCACCTTCTGGTAGTTAAATTTAATTGCAGGTATATTATTCACACAGGAATAGGGGGTCCGGGGTTTTCTCCCGAATTTTTTTTGTATTATGGTCTTAAAAATGCATTTCAGATGAGTTTTGATCATTTGAGTACTCAGGTTTTCAAAAGTAAAATTTTTAGTTTCTAGCCCATTTGAATTACAAGCGTTTGTGGCCTCAGTAAAAAACTATTAACAGGGGTGATTGTGAGTTCATGAAAAAATACCTGAAAGTCTTAAAGAGAAAATTGTGTAGGAGGGGACGTTTTTTTTTTAAACCAAGGCCCCTAGCTATTAAGCACACCTAAATTTATAGTTGTGCGTATTTAATAATTAATTGCCTTTCGAAAACAAACAAAACACATTCCATTTTTTCAAATAGTTGCAAATAGTTTTTAGTAAAAATATTGTGCATGCATTTATTAAATTGTAAATGAGTAATAAAGTTAGTTTTGCGCTGGTGTTGTACAAATTATTTCAAAAAAAAAAATCAAGGAGAAAGTAAAGGTCCAACAGAATTACTGTTTGTTGTGCAAAAATATTTATAAAGTAATGAAAGTTGCATTTGTTACTGAAAATATAGAAAATAATTTATCTTGATGCAATACCTACAAATCTCCTAATCAATACAATATGACCTGAGTCAAAGATTTCATACTTATCCTATACTATAATAAGAGAGATGTTTGCCAAGTCGAAAATCGCCCCAGAATTAATAAACTCCGGTAAACTTGGGGGTCTGGGGTTTTTGGCCACGAGGATCGATTGGCGTCGGTTTTGAAGCGCTACGGTCGAAAAGTTCGGAGTTACAGATAGGATTCATTAAAAGTTTGAGAAGATTTCTTACTACGCCATTTTCTTTATGATTACTCTTATTGTTATACTGTTTCATAGCAACCACGTTTTAACAATGGATTTCATATTTAATTACACCAGCGTAAATTTATGTTTTTATGGTATTTGGCAAATAATTTTTGGCAACATGTTAGAATTGTTATTGTTTTTGAAATTTAAAAGAGATCGATCAAAATAAAGTTAGAATTGGGTATGGGCAGCGGTAGAGCCGCTATATAGACAAGCCGACGTATCAAGCTTAAGTTTCACCACTTTGGATCCAACTTATTAACTTTCACTTTCATTTTTCGTTGTTGAGGAATTAGGGTTACCAGAGCAAAGTTTCGTGACATTGCCAAGCTTTGTTAATTTACGTAAAAAGTTACCAAAAAGCGATAACTGGCCAGAAAAGACAATCCTCACACACGCGCTGGATCCTAAGTGGTAATCTTGATGCGTCGGCTCGTCTATATAGGGGCCTGAGGCCGCGGTTGTCCAATCGGTTAGTCGGCGGACTCGTAACCGGAGGGTCTTGGGTCGATCATTTAGCCGCCGATCAAAGATCCACCGTCTTCATTAATGGTTGCTGGGGGACGTTAAAAATGTTCGTGGTCACAAAATCCTCCAAGTGAAGCGAAACCTCTGGGGTGTGCTGGGCCAAGGGTTTACTCGGCCCTTGGGCCTGGTTAAAAATGAACAGAGCGCTCTTCAGGGCCCCATCCCGGTTAAAAAGTGAGTTGTGGTATGTATGGGGGGGGGGGGGGGGAACCTGGAGTGTAAAGTGAAGTGAAAGTCAAAACCAACTGGAACCAAATGCGTACTGGAGAACAGGGACTCTGTATCCATTCTCATCAACCCCTCCGGCGCTTAATGAAATGAAATTAGGTGTGATTTTACGGTGAGCATGGATTAAATAGGGTTGTGTTTTTTAAAATAAATTACGGCTGTTTTGAATGCGTAATTGCAACCAAAGACTCAAAAATGCTTTTCAAGTTTATCTAAATAAGTACTTCGCACTTTAGAAAAAAACACGAGTTTACAAACTCTCTTTTTTTTTTAACCGAGCGGGCTCGATTCCCTGGCACACGTTAGGGGTAATACGAGGAATGGTTGCCAAGTCGAAAATCGCCCCAGAATTAATTAACTCCGGTAAACTTGGGGTCTGGGGTTTTTGGCCACGAGGAATCACGAGGTTTGGTTTTTCTAAATAAATTTGTAAAAAATATTGAACTTCAACGCACTTCAATCTTTACACTGCTCACTTTGTACCATTTCTTTAATTGCATATTTTTTTTTATTATCAATTACATTTTATTTCCTATGACTTTTCAAACTTAATCTTGTATAGAATAGTTCCCTTTCAAACTCTAACTTTGTTTAGAATAGTTTACAATGGTGCACTTTAACCGGTTATCTTTTCACCAATGGTTTCACAAATTTTCTTATGGCATGTATTGTTTTGATAAATCACAATTGGAAATTTAAATCTTCGAGTTAGCTTCGATACCTGTTTTCTTCGAGCGGAGCTCGGTCACCCGCTGGTTAATACTGAAGTGAAATACTATGTAAAGATGTTATGTATGTGTTAAAAACTTAAAAAATTGAAACAAAAATAAAATTCAGCCTGAGATTCAGCATTTAAGTTTTTAACATTTGACACTTTTAAAGGGCATGGATTTTTATTTAAAACTTTTATATTAATGATTTAATTAAAATAAAAAGAAATGTTATTTGTTTGCCTTTCAACAAAGAATGCCAAGCATCGAAAATGAGAAATATCATATTCTGATAGCAGATGTAAAGAGATTGCAATTTTCAAAATTAAGGCGTTAAAAGTATGAAAATGGGATATAAAAGAATTGAAATAAACTAACTTCAGATTTACTTTTTAAAGCTCTAAGATAAAAATATTATTTTTACAATCCATATAATTAAAGCAAAAATAAAATTAATCAGAGCTTCAAATTTTAACTTTTTGATTTTCAATAAAGGACACAGAATTTGGCTCGAAAATTTTAAATTTCTGATTTTTTACAAAAATAAAATTATAGTTCATTTATTTGTCTCCCAAGTAATGGTAATAAGCATCAAAAATGAGAAAAATTCGATTCTTATATCGGATGCAAATCGATTGCATTTTTTAAAATGAAGGCATCAAATTAAAAAAGGATGCAAATATAATAATTTATTAAGTTAAAAAAAATAAGAATGGCATCTTAACATTTCTATTCGATGAATATTATCAGTAATTATCGGTACAATCACCGAAAATTCGAAAAAGCAAAAAAAAAAAAAAAACACCGGAAGGTGGGAAGATAAAAGCATAATTTAAAACATTTTATTTCCGGTATTTTTGAACATGAAAATACCAGAATCGATCATGAAAATACCGGAAATCCGATAAAATACCGGAATACAATCTCCCCTGTATTAATATTTTGGACCGATAGGGTACTTTTTAATACCTTATATCTAGTATTTTCTACTTAATTTTTATTTTAACTAACTTCTTGAATCGCTAGATAAAGCTTCTGTTTACTTTCGCTTTTTCATTTTATATTCAAACACTTAGAACATCAATCGTGAAAATTCATTTAAGTGCAAAATTTTAAATCTCTCTCACTGCATTTGAACTCTCTATGTACATAAAACATATTTCAACCTCCCATGCAGTTTAAGATGATATTTTTACTAACGAAATCAAAAATGTAAATATGTCGACAACCTCAATCATGATTATTTATCCACCTAATTTTTCTCTTTTTTTTGTTCCCTTCAGTAGGAGGCCTGGACACAAATCACCATTTAAAAAAAAATAAAGATTACAGAATTTTGGTGCCCCCCTTTCATCGTGGGCCCCGAATGCCCCGCCGTAAATCAGTCCCTGTGGATCCCCCCTTGTACAGAACATATAAGCAAAAAACAAGATGCAGATTATAAAAAAGTGGAAATTTACTTTGAAAAATTTGCCGTCTGCTGTCCGCCGAATACAGAGCCGCCAACGGGACTGGTGCCGCCGAATGCGGGAGGACTACCAAACGCAGGGGGACTCCCGAAACCGACCGAGCTTCCGAACGAAGGAGCAGATCCGAAGGCTAGAAATACAAAAATCATTTAAATATTTTATCAATCAGAAACGGTTTTCATATAAAACTGTTACAAAAGAAGATGATCATTGTAAAGAAAGTTAACCCATTTACCCTCAAGTTTTTTTTAACAATTTTTTTCAATTTTTATCGGCTTAAAACTCCTGCTTGGAAAGGTTTAGATAGATTTTAAGCTTAAAATAGTTGCCATATTTATTAAGTTATTTAACGTCCTGTTTATGGGATATTTTGCAGATACGTGAGCAAAATACAACCTTACTCGACTTTACTTTTGCAAAGTAACATTACAGAAAGCATCTGTAATCCATTTTAAGCAAATCACTCTAAAATAGTGTAATTTTATGAAAAATAAGTTTGCAAAAAGCACTTACTTTCTGCGGCTACCCATGCTGGATCGTTGCTCGACTGATTTGTCTGAAAATAACTGTCAATCTCTGATGGCCAAATAGTGGCTCTAACTGGTTTTCTCAAGAAGAAGGACTATTTAACTCATGAAAAACAGCTTTAGTAAAAGGATATACCCATTACAGGTTTTTGTATGCACTAACTAACAAGCGTCCCGTTTTTAGGCTACTGGGCATAAATGGGTTAACATAGACAAGAGTTTTTGATTCAAGAGGGTAGTGGTCGGGAAGCAAGACACCACAACCCAGTAAATTATTGCCCAGACATTTCAAAAGTAACATTTTCATTTGGAGACACACGCAGGTCAATAAACGAATACGGGACATACCGGTCTTTTGGGAAGCCTCCTGAAAGGCTCCGAAACCCGACTGTGCGACGGAGCCACTCCCGCTAAAACTCCCTCCGCTGAATGTGCCGCCGGGTTTGGTCCCGAAGGTCGACGCCCCGGAATTGCCGAAGATACCTGATGGGTGCAAAAATTAATAACAAACAGAAATGACCCAATAGAAAGAACACTACTTGCTAAACATTAGGGTTGTTCAGCCAGAGAAAAAACAAGCCTGAGAGAATAAACAGCTCATAATTGAAATAATATATACTAATAATAATAATCTAGATACATAAAAATGGATGCATGTTCGTTTGTATGTTTGTTCCTTGTACAATTCCAGTTTTCGTCGGATTTTCATCACACTTGGCACAGAGGTTCCTCGATGCATTAGTATTCACACAGGCACTGTTTTGAAATTAAAAATAAATCCAAAAAGCTCAATTTTGAATAGACAGAGTAATAGAGACAAGCCTTTAAGCATACAAAATTATAAAATGTAACACATTTAAATAGGAGCATTTTCCAACAAAGATTACGATTAACAATGAATTATCAATTCAAGACTCACCTATTTCATTTTAGCATGAAATAAGTTAAAAAAAATGACTGCTACAATTATTTGTATTCAACACTATTTGGACCACTATGTTGTATTGATAAGCACCCTTGGCAAAGCCGGGCAATAAGCGAGTAATAAATAAAGTTTTAGGAGACTTGGATGCAGCGTAGTGGAGTGGGAAATATTCCCAGTGGGATGGAATTTAAAAAATGAGGATATTCCCAGGAATGTTTTCTTGGACATCATACCTTCCCAAAAATTAGGAATTTTTGAAAATCCCGATTTTTTTTTACAGCTAAGCTCACTTATCTTTCATACAACTGGAAATTAATGAAAAATCCACAAAAAAAAAAAAAAAAGTCATATAAACCAATTATCTTCAGTTCAAACCAGGGTTGGCAAGTTTTTGACAGTTGGAGGTTTTATCCGGTTTTAACCGTGGTTTTTACCGTCATGTCAAAAACCCCTTTTTGACATGGTTTTTGACATAAGTGTCAAAAACCTAAATTTCTGTCCAAAACATGTTTAAATTTGATATTGATAATCAAAATACATTTTCAAATGAATTTGACAATTTCTGATTTCAGACACTGAAGTAAACTTTTGGAGTTTTAGGTTATTAACATGAAGTGTAATAAGCAATCCTAATCATAATTGAAGGGCTCGGGAGTAAATAATGGTAACTAGCATTTTAAAAAATCAAACATATGGCTTTATTGCTTCGAGGAATTATTTACTGTAACAGATTTTTTTATTTTAAAAATGAAGTGGTTATATTAATTAAGTGCTGTGTGTCTTGGGTATACTTAATAAATTTTTACAAGTGGTTTTTTAAATTTTAATCTGAAATAATAAATTTTAACTAATAAATAAATAAATAAAATAGTTTGGTCAAAAATATTTAACAGATTTGTACACTGAGTACTAATTAATTTAGTTTTGCTTTTACTCAAAATAAAAATAAATCACTTTAACCCTTTTACTGCCATTTTTTTCTGAGAAAAAAATAAAATAAGTACTTAAATACATATCAGTTATATTGCAAATATTGTTAAAATTCTGAAAAAGGAAGAAAATTACACTGAATTGTCAGTGATATCAAGGAATACCAGCGGGACATGCAAGGGCGTAGCTAGGGGGGGGGGGTGCAGCTGCACCTCCCTAGATCAGAGCCAATGGGAGGTCACTGTGACCTCCAATTTTATTTATTTATTTGACAAACGATTTTGTCCCCTTTCATGCTTTTCATATTCACTATTGTTTTGATATAAGCTTTATTGATTAACTTCTTTGGTAACTGATGATTTTGCCGAATTTATTTGTGTATTAATTTTGGATGTGCATTTGCTTTTTATTTGTGTACATAATTTATTTTAAGTACTTTAATTCATAAAACATTTAAAGTAAACCGTATCATTTCATTCTAAATAAGGATATTGTTTTTCTTTTTTGCCCATTTCTTTGTTTACGTAAAACACAGGTTTTAAAAACATATCACTCAGATTTTTATCTAATTTTCTGTATTACGTTTTGCATTATGGTAAAATCATTTTTTAAAAAACTACTGTTTTGTTCTTTTAGAAATATTTTATATCATCCATAGGTTTAAGGTGTGCATGACTGAATAAAGTATAGTTTCTTTGAGTTCATAATTTCTTCATTTTTTTGTGCAAATAGAATTTCAAGCACTTCTTTCTCTTTCTTTCTTGCTTTTTTCTTTCTGTTTTTATTGAAAAATTTGACTTTTATGCTAATTTTTGGGAACTTTATATAAACTGCGTTATTATATCTAGTATTGATTACTTTTCAGACCTGTTTTTGAGGAGAAAATTTTTAATTTACCGAATGAAACTCAATTTTACTGAATGATTGAAAAATAAATAAATAAAATAAAAGAATGCATACTTATCTATGTCTACCAAAAAAGACGTGAGGCATCACGAAAATAAATAAATTAATTAAGGGGAAAAAATAAAGAAGTTCATTCTTGCAATACTGTCTCACTGTTTTCAAATTTCATCAGCCAATTTGTATCGGATAAGAACTTTTTGGGAGGTCACAGTGACCTCCTATCGGTATGCCACTGCTGGCACCCCCCTAACGTGAGTCCTGGCTACGCCCTTGGGGACATGCATTCACAATAATACACAGCATATTTAGCCCATAGTGTCATTTGAAACTGCGGGACATATATGTCCCGTTGGTAGCAAAAGGGTAGTAATGATGTAAAGTAATGATGTAAAGATTTTTAGATTGATAAAATAGCTAATTAATAGTTATTAAAACATTTAAACAAAACTACTTCAAAAATTGGATTTAACTTTTAATATTTGTAACTTTTTTCATGGCATAACAAGTTAATTTAAAAGAATGAGAATTAATTTTCATTAAATTTTTTAATTTAATTTTTAATAAACTTGACTGATGCGATAACTAATTGATAGTTTTTAAACATTTAAACAAAACTACTTTTAAAGCTGGATTTAAGTTTTAATATTTAACTTTTTTCACGGCAAAACAAGTTAGTTTAAAAGAATGAGAAATAATTTTAATTAAATTTATTAGTTTAATGTTCATTAAACTTGATTGATAAGATGCATAAATTTTATTTAATATTTTTCAGGATGAGAAACCTTATACGTTTATAAAAAATCTCAATAACCACTGTATTTGAGTTGTAGACAGGTTTTCGACAGGTTTTTGACGTTTTCGACAGGTTTTCGACGTTTTTGACAGGTTTTCGACGTGACATGTCAAAAACTGGTTTTTGACGTCAAAAACCCAACCCTGGTTCAAACACTAAGTAATAAAGAAGATCCAGTTGAACAAGGTGAAAAAAAGGCCAGGAATGATGATAATGAAGATAAAAGCTATGATGATTTGTGAAATCTATACTTTTATGTTCCTTTTAGTTTTCTTATATCTGTACCTCAGATATACGATTGTCGAATACATCGTTTTTCCCCTCTACTGAAAAATGGCGAAAATGGACTTACGTTAGTCTGGTTCTGAGGTACAGATATAATGAATGAAGTTTTAGTTATCGCTGATTGTAATTTTTTTATATGTTCTTTCATTAATTTAACTTTTGAACTTAAGAGGTTACTGAAATTTTTTTGTGGAATCATGATGTTATTCGACTAATATTTAACAATTATATGCTATGTAAGACAGCAAAAATCAAATATTTGTTATTAATTTCATAAATTATAACTTCCCGCAAATTCCGGGAAATATATAAATTTTGGAAATATTTCCAGAAACATTCCCTGGAAATATTTCCGTGAGTATA